>OY757145.1:1477500-2077500 GCA_963583835.1 Drosophila immigrans
GTTTTAGATTTTTGCCACCCCCCTTTCCGCCCCCAAAAACTGGAAAAGCCGTAATAATGGACCTGAAGTTATTAATGAATCAATTGTATATGCAAAATTCACTTGCAGCTGCTCGCGCTTTGTTTGTTTAGTTGGCAGTGTGACCATGTCTGTGTTATGGATTTTTACCCGCTATTTTCAAATAAATAAAAAAAACAAGTTTCAGTATATTCTTTGGTATATTTTTTGTTAAAATATCATTTAAGTTTTTTGTTTTCTCCCGAAATGGGTGGCGGGTATCTTACTGTAGCTTTCTTACTTGTTTTATTCCACTGTGTGTACTCCACTTCTGGGCACACCTGATACATTTGTTTAACTGATCCAAACACAGAGAGATAGAGAGTGAGATTTGAAATGATGCCATATTAAGCGTGTTAAGTATTATATATAGTATTGCATTTGCATTGTACCCCCGCCGAAAAGTGCGTTCTCTCAATTGTTATTTTCTGATTAGTCGTCAATTAAATTTAAATCTCTTAAATGCCACCAAATTCTCTACAGCCAAGAGTCGCCATCGCCATCGCCAGTCGCGTCAATTTACGGTTTTTAATCTCGAATTAATGTCAAATCAAATCTGTGCGGGTAACTGCCCAACTGTTGTGCTTTGTTTGCTTCTTTAATTGTTTTCATTTGATCCCATCCTCATTATTATGTTGTGACTGGGCCGGAAGTCCAACGCCTTTGTCCATTATGCCCCCATGCCGTCTATTTTAAAATGCTCTGCTAAAAATAATTATAATTGAAAGACAGAAGGCAAAAGAAAGACCATCAGCTTCATGAACCACATTTTCATCAACCACAGTTTTCATTTCTCTTTCGCCTTGTCCCCTGACCGAAATTACCAGCATAATTATATATTTAACGCTTTGCGGCACCATTAAGTACTGTGACAACCTAATTAATTAAAATACATTTAAATCTTTTTTGGTGTTTTGAAAAACCTCGTGTGACCTTCAGACCAGCTAGTCTTGGCAACACTCTGGATGGGAATAATAATAATAAACAAATCAGCCCCTAGTATAGAAGTATCTATTTTTGGTATGAACATTATTTTTATTAACTATTAACTTTTATCAAATATAGATGCATAGTCTTCGTTAAAGTTAACACTATTATTTACAGGTTTTCTCGGTATTGTAGCCCTACTAAAATTACTAAAAACAAGTAAGAAAACTACAATCGAACGCGACTGTAAACGTTTTGAAAAGTTCCAAAATATTTTAAAGTCTTGAAAAAACACTTGGTAAATATAACATTATAAAACTTAATAACACAGTTAAAGTATGTTTTTTGACGGCTCTAGTGGGCGTTGCTAATTTCTTAAATAAACTTGATCTGCATGCATGCATCACAAGTGTTGTAATGCATTTTTTATATCGTCCAGCCTGTTAAAACGTATTAAGCGGATACATATATAGTATACTTTATGGGGTCGGAGATGCCTCCTTCTGCCTGTTACATACATTTTCTGATGGGACTAAGTTATAATGCCCTTCAACCCTATGGGTAGCGGGTATAATCAGGCACGAGTCGAAAACAAATGTATAAAGTTGGTTCAAATTTGGTTTCAAAGAAGCTTACTCTGATCAGAATTTATGTACAATGAAGTACATGAGGTTTGGGATTTTCGGGATGAACAGAAACTTCAAGATGAAATCTTTGAATTATGTAACTTTTATTTAGAAGTCATATACTTTCATTCTCGAATAGCTTTACTATTTTTGACGAACAAACGTTTCCCAAAGGAACATTATTTACTGAAATAATGTGGTATAACAATTTTTTGTTGCGCAAATAAATTATGAATGATGTGCATATCGGTTCATTTGACGATGCTAACTGACGAAGGGAGAATGTTAATTCTAAGTGACTTTGTTAATCAAAATCGACTATGGCGTATGCAAGCTTTTCGAGTGTTAATAATTGATGATATCCGAATGTGCTGTAAGAACATGTGTGTGTGTATGTATTCGATATATTCAATACAACAGAAGATATACATATAGCGAATATTCATAAAAAGTGAATTAGCAATTAGGATGGGGATGAAATCGACAAGCGCTACGACTACAAGATTACGACTGCAACAGGGAGATTCCGACTATTTCTTCTTTTCATTAATTTGGTATTGCGAAATGACAACGCGGTTGAGAATTCTCTTGAGCTTCGAACCATATAAATGTGCGCTTTATGTCTTTTACGACCACTTTGGCTGGGTATTTTGGTCCTCGAGTGCAGCATATGACTATTACCAAAAATTAAACAGCAACCGTAACGAAATTAATTATATTTCAATGACATTGCGTAATGACAAACGAAAGTAAGAAGGAAGTAGAGAAATAATGAAAGCAAGCCACTGTCTAGCTGTTTAGATACTATAAGGTGTGGGGAATATGATGAATAGAAATGAAGAATTATACCGTTCGCTCTTGTCATTCACTACCATGGCACCAACTCCAAATACTCGTACTGGAAGTACCAGCGTTTCGTTGATTCGTTTTCTGACTTGTACAAATTATACAATATCAATTTCCAGTCAGAATTATTTTGATTAAGTTCATATACCCTGTAGCGATTTTCTATGTTTTTATACCAGCTACCCATAGGGTACAAGGGTATTATAACTTGGTGCCAACAGGAAATGTATGTAACAGGCAGAAGAAGCCATCTCCGACCCCATAAAGTTTAAATATTCTTGATCAGCGTCAACAGCCGAGACGATATAGCCATGTCCGTCTGTCTGTCCGTATGAACACCTGGATCTAAGAGACTTAAGACATAGAGACACCAAATTTGGTACATAGGTTCCTTCATTCCTTGCGCAGATCAAGTTTGTTTCAAAAGTTGGATGCCACGCCCTCTTCGCCCACAATAGGCATTAATCTAGAAAAAGTCAAGTTTTTTTGTATGTAAATTGCGTATAACTCCAAAAGTTCTTTGTGTTATGATGTGTAATTTGGTAACCCATCTGCGCTTATTCGTTAAATTATTTATCAAAATTGTTGTGCCCAATGCAAATGGACGTTTTAAGTGTGTGAATGACCTAGAGATATCACTCTCGACTGTAGCTTCCCTACTTTTTTATACAAAAGAAGGTTACATCCATAAGGAGTCTCCTTTTAAAATACATGCATATATTCCTGATGAACATCAACTGTCGATTAGGTTTAGCGTTCCTTATAAAAAATAATAAAGTAGGCTAGCGCGGACGTTTCCTGAAAATTTGAGAAAAATCGTGTGATAGACATGGAAGATATATGTAAATAAAAAACGGAGTAATTTTAATGGCATATTTATGGCCATAAATGTATGAAAAGGCATGCAGCTGAGTAAGCAGCAGAGGATCGAGTCCCGCTCTGTGAAACTTTTTTTACTGTTTTTAAATCTTTATTAAATTTATGAAAAATGATTAAATTTATAAATAAAAAAGATTATATTTCTGAAAAATAAAACATTTAACGAATGGAAGCTGCAAATGTTGTAGCAAATGCTAAGAAAAACCCTTTCAATATGTTTTGAATATTCTTTATTCTTATGGGAACGTCACTCACTAAGAGTCTGGTGGATGAGTATGAGTTCTGCTTGTAAAATTTTTGAACTTTGCAAAAAAAAAAAAGTTTTTTTTTTAGATAAATTTAAAAGATTTACAATATTTTCGGACTCTTCAAAACTGGGTAGCGGGTATTTTACAGACGAGCACACTCGACTGCAGCTTTCTTTCTTGTTTCTACAGTGTTATACCACTCCTGCACTAGTATTTTTGTATCGTTGCGCTAGTGCTAACGTAAAAAATCTTGGAGGCATGAAGCAGTCTGTTTTTAAACAATTTGTATGATTTGGTTGCTCTGTTGCCAGGATTGTCAACGAAAGACACCCATTTTCGTTTAGCCATACCAATAGAAAATCGATTTGGTGTAGCTTTATACACCCTTGTGTCAACATCAGAAAATCAGACCATTGTCCGTTTGTTGGGAACTACAAATTTAAGAGCATAATGCGTTGTTTCGATGTCTACCTCATTGTTATTCGCCATTTCTTTTTTTGAAATTCCGGGAAATAAAATCTCCCAAAAATGTCCAGAAAAACGGATATACCACATTAAAATACTTTAAAACGAGTTGGTATATATTCTCTCCCTTCCCTCTTACCCGACGACAAAGAGCTGCCTAAGCTTTTGTATGGGATCGAATGCGCGTTTGGTATATTTTGGACGCGGACGTGGACGCTCCCCCAATGGGAACAGAGCGTTCGGCTCATTTCGAAATTCGAAGTTCGAACGCAGCGCGTAGCGAGCGCACAGACTCAGCTCAGTCGGAGATCAAATGCGAAACGATGAGCACGGGCGTATTTCGTTGCGCTGTGCTTGCGTTTCTATGTATGCGTATGTATGTATGTACATGTACATGCTTGTGCATATTGATATGTTAGTTTTTATGTTAGATATTAATATATACTACATTTATATGTATATGCTTCACAAGAATGGACTGGAAGCAAAAATAATCAAATTAAAAAATAATTACAAAAAATTAATTAAAAAAAGTTTATTAAAGTTTTAACAAAGCAAGGGACTGGCTTGAACCTAGGTACCAATTTTAACTGTCGCGCCACCACACTACCACCAGAGCCAGTGCACTTCTTACGCAGCCGCCGATAAGTTGTCAAGATACATATATGTATGTATGGCGCGAGTGACATCGTTCTTAAGACTTTTGTCTCGAAAGATCATAAATGACTTGCGCTAGCCGCTTGTCGCGCAGTTGCTAAACTTCATATGTTCACGCATATCAATATGCGCAGCACGTACGTATGTACACATGCATACATAGAAACGCAGGCCTAGCACAACGAAATACGCCCGTGCTCATCGTTCCGCATTTGATCTCCGACTGAGCTGAGTCTGTGCATGATACAATAAGACAAGGTAGTCTCGTCGGCAAAATCTGGTCCCTCTACAATCATAACAATAAGTGCGAGTGAAAGGGGCGCAGCCTAGTAAGTGCGAGCGAAACGGCAATAGAATGTGTGGATTAACCCTTAGATGGTTCTAGGGGGTTTAATTTTCCTTTAATAATAACAGGAGTTATATTTGTTTTCATAATTTACTTTTAAATAGTTTTGAATTCGAAATGAATAGTTGTTTCTTTTTTCTTTTAAATACAATATTTAGTTGAGATTCTTAATTCTAAAATATATTCTAATCTTGAAATAAAACATTTTTATTTATGATTTATTTTTGAAAAATCTATATTAAGACAATTATCCGTGTTATCTTCTTCCACGTTACCATTGCTTGACAGCAATTCGGTATTCTTGGCTGATTAAGAAATTAAGAATATCAGTAAAAAAATAGAAACCCAACCACACAAGAGTCATTTTGCATAAGGGTTAATGTCGAGAAAATTTTGTCCGCAGACAACCTCTTGCGTCAAAAAACGAACACGTACTGATGAAAACCCGAACGTTTTGACAGCCGACGAGACTACCTTGTCTTATTGTATCATGAGTCTGTGCGCTCGCTACGCGCTGCGTTCGAACTTCGAATTTCGAAATGAGCCGAACGCTCTGGGGTTCCAATCGGCTTCGCTGGGGATGCAATAACGCTGTTGAAAATTAATAAAATTCGCTCTATGAGTTGAAGTATCTTCGTATTGTGTGGTTAGTGCTCAAACCTTCAAGAAAACTGACTTGGGTTTGAGCCCACGATCATTGAAATAATATATATTAACACAGCTTGTAATTTTAGAAATTACAACAGAAATAGAAAGACAATTTAATTTTTGAGTGCTCGACTGTATGATACCCGCAACCCATTTCGAGAGAAAAAAAAACTTAAATGATATTTGAACAATAAATATATCAAAGACATATACTGAAATTTATTTATTTTTTTTTATATATATAAAAAATCCATAACATACCGACATGGTCACACTGTCAACTAAACAAACAGCTTGAACAGCTGTATGTGAATATTGCCTATGGATTTGATTCTTTAATAACTTCCTTGTTTTTCATTCGATCTCAACCAACACAGGAATCATTGAGTCTATAATTATTATTATGCATACCAAAATTCAATGCTCTAGGTCTATTATTATAACTTTTCCAGTTTTCAGGGGCGGAAAGAGGCGTTTATTTCTTACTTGTTTATTTTTTTTTTGCAAATTTAACAAGTTTTCTTAATATTTAAAAAATATTTCGTGCTCCACAAAACTGGGTATCGGGTATTTTACAGTCGATCAGACTTGCGAACGATTGTTTTGTGATATTAACGATTTGTTGTCTTTATAATTATATTAATAAATTGATATTTTGGAAATAGCAATATTGGAATTTATAGTAAAAATGTATTGTAAAATACCAACTTTTTATACCCGCTACCCATAGGGTAGAAGGGTATTATAACTTAGTGCCAACAGAAAATGTATGTAACAGGCAGAAGGAGTCATCTCCGACCCCATAAAGTATATATATTCTTGATCAGTGTCAACAGCCGAGAAGATATGGCCATGTCCGACTGTCCGTCTGTCAGGCTGTCTGTCCGTATGAACACCTAGATCTCAGAGACTATAAGACCTTCCATGTCCATGTCGGTACGTTATGGATATTTCAAACAAATTTCAGTATATTCTGTGGTATATTTTTTGTTAAAATATCATTTAAGCTTTTTGTTTTCTCTCGAAATGGGTTGCGGGTATCATACGGTCGAGCACTCTCGACTGTAGCTTTCTTAATTGTTTTTTGTATGGACGTTACAATGAAATATATTTGTTTGAAAGACAACCAAGGACAATAAAGATGCAAAAAGGAGACTTGCAATTTTTAAGTAGATAAGTTCAATGATAAAACGACCACTTCTCCTTTCTCTCACTTTTTAAGAGAGATACCTAGAAATCAGGTCAATTGTGGAAATCTTAGCACTTCCAACCCCGTCTCTATATCCATGTAAGTCGTTATTCGAGCTAAAGTGGCAACAGCCCGAACTGAGCGGTGCTGAAGTTATTTTATTGATGCAGTTAATCGAATATCTTGCACGCACGACTAAAAAGGTGTAATGCGACAGGGGGTTGCTAATCCTCGATTCGCACACAGTGCCCTCATTCAGTATCCGCCGGTTACACGGCACTGCCTGAGTACAAATGAAGTTCCTGTAAATTTCCGGTACACTCCAAGGTAAATTAAACAAAGGCAATTAAAGTGTTAATGTATTTCGAACTCCTGCATCAGATACTACAAACACCCCAACCCAGATATCCCCAAGTCTACGTCCCACTCTCACCTTCAGCTTTGTTTTCCACACGAGACTTGGACTTGAGCATCTGCAGCAGCAGCAGACACCCAAAATCCTCCCTAACAAAGGGTGAGACCACGTACTTTATTCAATATGAATGCTGTATGAGAATGAACACAGACGATTGATATTGATATCTCTTGCTTTTGGCATTTGGTAGCTGTGCATTACGTGTCGCCTTCCAATGTGGATGATTATGATAATGGTATAACATTCGGTAGGCCTAAACTATGATTATTTATTAAATTAATAAACGATATATAATATCCATGCACAATAGTACAACTCGTGACTATTTGAAAGAAGTATTGAAATAATAAGGAAGTGTTAATTTAAGACAAGAATTTAGTGTTTTTATACGACACATTTTCTTAACATTTTTTTACTAGAGTGTAGATTGCCATGAATTGTGTTCATTTATAAAACTCATACTATACTCGTAATTAGTTTTGCATATTTTATATATGTACATATATGTACATACATATGTATCTAGTATTGAACATAAAATTCAATAATAAAACCGTTCTTGTGAAATGTTATTTGTTTGGACTTTTATCTGGCAAAAAATCCACATAATATGACTTACAAAAATTGACATTGGCATGAATATTTTAGCGGGTATACAAATCCATAACATAACGAAATGGTCACACTGTCAACTTAACAAACAAAGCGCGAGCAGCTGCAAGTGAATTTTGCAAATAAAATTGATTATTTTATAAATAAATTGTTTTTCATTCGATCTCAACCAAATTCACAGGAATCATTGAGAATATAATTATTATTATGCATACCAAAATTCAGTGCTCTAGATTTATTATTACGGCTTTTCCAATTTTTGGGGGCGGACAGGGGCGTGGCAAAAATCTAAAACAAACATGATCTGCGTAAGACCTACAAGAATACTGTCATCAAATTTGATATTTCTAGGTCATTCACAAACTTAAAACGTCCATATGCATTGGGCACAACAATTTTGATAAATAATTTAACGAATAAGCGCAGATGGGTTACCAAATTACACATCATTACACAAAGAACTTTTGGAGTTATATGCAATTTACATAAAAAAACTTGACTTTTTCTAGATTAATGCTTATTGTGGGCGAATGGGGCGTGGCATCCAACTTTTGAAATAAACCTGATCTGCGTAAGGAATGCAGGAACCAATGTACCAAATTTGGAGTCTCTATGTCTTATAGTTACACTAAGTTATAATACCCTTTTACCCTATGGGTAGCGGGTATAAAAATTAGCAAAGTTATTGAAAAACAACAAAAATCTAAACTAAAAAATTGTATTTTTTTTGATACATTAGGTTGATGTAGCTGATTTTTCGAAATCAAAGATTTACAAGCGCAGCAAACACATAATACACATATTACAAGTATTTTCGCAAACACACGCACGCAGCACAACAAAACGCAAAAAAATCGATATTCCATATTTCAATGTTAGAAATTTCAGATGCTAAAACTGCCAAGCGCTTTTTATCCAATTTTTTACGGACCGGCTAAAAAAAATTGGGGGTGTCGTCGTTCTGTGTGTGCTATGCGCATAAACATTGGACTATACAAACCGTCGAATTGCCTACAATCGTACATTCGTAAATTTTTATGACGAGTGGAGGGTGCAGTATAAGTCGTGAGGCACGAGGGCGGCAACGATGAGGCGAATAAAGCAAAAAAAAAAAAAACTCGTATAGCAACAAAAAATGAAAAGGAATGAAAAAACAACCCCGACAAAATTATAATGAAGTTGGTGGTGGCAAAAGCAAGCGGAATATGTGTTTCAAACTGAAGGGGGGAGCGGGCAATTTTTGCCACCTTATGCAGCACAGTCAGAGCACCACCGGGGCATGCTTGGGCATGCTAGGGCTTGGGAACGAGCAATGTCAGCGACACCACCCTACACCATAAAAATTAAAAAAATCTTGTATACATAAAAAACCGAGATCATCCACGGTGATGAACAGAAAAAGCAAAAATACTCATCCCCGGGACGCAACAAATATATGTACATACATATACATGCGTGTATATGCGTGTGTTAGTGTGCACTCTATACAGACATGCATTAACATACATACATACATACATACTTAGATGTGTATGCAAACGCGTACCTTTATAAGTATATACATAACTGTAAGTCGATGGGGTTTTCTTTAAGTATTATTTTCTTAGCGAAACACATCTAATGATTTTATATTATATGTACTTGTTTACATAAATCCAGATATACATATGTATATACCGACATGTGTGTGGATATGTACACAACTAAATAACTTCTGAATGAGTAAGGAATCACTTGTATATTAATTGTTATTGTTAATCTTAGCATTTTCGTTTATAATGTAGCCATACTCATTAATTGTTAGGATTTTAATAAATACAACAGGTCGGTTTTAGGGGACTGAATTAACCAACATGATAAGCGTAAAGAACATACATACATACATATAACGATTGACATCTGTTTGTTCATACACACTGGCTTTATAAACGAATAATCGATTGTTGCTACATGCGTTTTATTATTTTAAACTATAAAATCCGTTGTACAAAATTGCTGATGAAAAAATACAAAATAATCGTAATCGATGAGTTTCTATAACCAACAAGCAATGCTTGCACACACAGTCTTTATTTAACGGATTTTTAATGAAAACAAATACAAATCCTGTAAGAATGTCGAGAATTCTCGTCCACAAGCTACCCTGTTTCATTGGCCCTTATTATCTAACTACAAATTAATTTTAAGCTTAGTCAAACTCATTTTAATCACAATTAAAAAAAAATAAAACAAGTAAATACCCGCTACCTAGTTTTAGAATACACCAAAATATTGTTCAATTAAAAAAAAAAAACAAATATACACATATACCAGCCAGTTTTCCAACCAGTTTTATCCGCGAAGCAAATTTACTCATTTATTTATTACCCCATGAAGTGTTTCTATGAAAATTATTTAGTTCCATCTAAAATTTGGACATCGCTGAATTAAAACGAAGAATGGATCTTTCAGGGATCGAATCTGCGACCTCAGAATCCGCGTTCACGTAAAACATTTTTATATTTTTTGCAATGTTCTTTAATTGTAGCATATGTAATGTCAGCAGCCTTTCGGTTCATACATGACAATAATTTTGTTGTTTGGTTTATAAAATAATAGCCAGCTTATTTTAGGTACCAGCGTTGCCAACGTTCACCGCTGAATGCACTTAGCTTCCATTCAAATTATTTTAAGTTTAACGATTTGAAAGATTTAATTCAGTCAACACCATCAATTCAAACAACTTCGGTATCGTTATTTGTACTAAAAAATTATATTACTATCCCTAAAACCAAAATAATCTAAATTGTACCATTTTTAAACAGAGATTAAAGATAGTTAGATTGCGCGCGCCGAGATGTTCATATCTAGGTTGAGTGAAAATTACAGCATATACCGTTTGGTCAGTGCGTTGATAGTATTATAGCTGGGTCAGTGTCTACGAACCATTTTATATATGTACATATGTATGTATGTATATAAAAGATATATATACCGGGCACATTGCGACACGCAACGTGCGCTCTAACCACTGCACCACCAAATAATTTTGTCAACTGTCAATTTTTTTTTTAACTTTTTGTTATTACCACGCAATTTTTAAAAGTGTTTCCAACCTGAATATCCATCATAAATAACATACATGCATATTTTTGAAATGTAAAAATACCATTGTCTTGAGCGTTTTCTACTCAGCTGTAATTTTGTTCATATACATACATATGTATGTAGGGATATTAAAATAAAAATAAATAATATAACTCTTTTATTATTATTTATTTATTTATTTAAAGTCGACTATGAACCGTCGACATTGAAGAAATTAAATTATAAAATGATGACTAGAAGAGTAAAATTTTGATTAAAAATATTTTTGTAGTTTAAAATTAAAAAAATAATTCAATTACAATTAAAACCTAAAATCTCGGGATATTTAAGCAATATTAAGGAAACCCCATCAGGTCAGAATATAGGTTAGTTAACTAGTATTTTATTTTTGTTTTAATTACCGACACCATGTTAGTTGCTAATTATTGTTAGCTAAGAATGATAGAATACAATTTTTAATATTTAAAAGAGATCCCTCGGCGTTGAAAACACAGTAGAGTGTGGTTGGCTTATATTTTCCATGCTTCCGGTCCATGTTCTTCCGGTAGTAGGGATGTAAAAATATTAAAACAAACTTGATCTGAATGCAGCAATGACACGTGTTTAAAAAAGATGTAGCTGTAGCTTGTATTGTCTCTGAGATCTAGATGTCCATACAGACAAAAATCTCGGCTGTTAACACTGATCAAGATAACATACATACATATATGCACATATGTACTTTATGGGGTCGGACATACCTCCTTCTGGCTGTTACATGTGTACATACCCTAGTGGTAGTTATTTAGTAGAAGAACTTAAGCTTTTTTAGGAGCATTTCACTATTTTACAAATTTCAAAATAAACAAGTAAGAAAGCTACAGTCGAGAGTGCTCGACCGTATGATACCCGCAACCCATTTCGAGAAAAAACAAAAAAATTAAATTATATTTTAACAAAAAACATACCAAATATACTAAAACTTTTTATTTTTGTATATATTTGAAAATAGCGGGTAAAATACCGCAACACCGTTATGGTCACACTGTCAACTAAACAAACAAAGCGCGGGCAGCTGCAAGTGAATTTTGCATATAAAATTGATTCTTTAATAACTTCCTTGTTTTTCATTCGATCTCAACCAAATTCACAGGAATCATTGAGAATATAATTATTATTATGCATACAATTCAATGCTCTAGGTCTATTATTACGGCTTTTACAGTCTTTTAGGGGTGGAAAGGAGCGTTTCATCCAACTTTTGAAATAAACTTGATCTGCGTAGGACATATAGGAGTACTGTCCCCAAATTTGGTAGCTCTAGCTCTTATAGTCTCTGAGATCTAGGTGTTCATACAGACGGACAGACGGACAGTCGGACAGACGGACAGACGGACATGGCTATATCGTCTCGGCTGTTGACACTGATCAAGAATATATATACTTTATGGGGTCGGAGATGCCTACTTCTGCCTGTTACATACATTTTCTGTTGGCACTAAGTCATAATACCCTTCTACCCTATGGGTAGCGGGTATAAAAAAATATTGTTGATTTGATATCAATTGGATATGTTACTTAAGTTTTACATAAAAGTTTTAGGTCTAAACTGTTCTAAATCGATAAACAAATATATATATGTATACTTTATAAGGTCGAAGATACATCGCACTACCCTTAGACACATTTTAGTTTCACACAAAACCTATTGTCCCCTTTTTATACCCGCTACCCATAGGGTAGAAGGGTATTATAACTTAGTGCCAACAGGAAATGTATGTAACAGGCAGAAGGAGGCATCTCCGACCCCATAAAGTATATATATTCTTGATCAGCATCAACAGCCGAGACGATATAGCCATGTCCGTCTGTCCGTCTGTCCGTCTGTCCGTCTGTCCGTCTGTCCGTCTGTCTGTCTGTATGAACACCTGGATCTCAGAGACTATAAGACATAGAGACACCAAATTTGGCAAAAATGTTCCTTCATACCCTACGCAGATCAAGTTTATTTCAAAAGTTGGATGCCACGCCCCCTTCGCCCACAATAAGCATTTATCTAGAAAAAGTCAAGTTTTTTTTATGTAAATCGCGTATAACTCCAAAAGTTCTTTGTGTAATGATGTGTAATTTGGTAAGCCATCTGCGCTTGACACTCTTAATATACCCTGTAATTTTGGTAAAAAACGGATAAGTAGAACAAAAGTTATTCGCGAAATTATTTATCAAAATTGTTGTGCCCAATGCATATGGACGTTTTAAGTGTGTGATTGACCTAGAGATATCAAATTTGGTGACAGTATTCGTGTAGGTCTTACGCAGATCGAGTTTGTTTTAGATTTTTTCCACGCCCCTTTCCGCCCCCAAAAACTGTAAAAGCCGTAATAATGAACCTAGAGCATTGAATTTTGGTATGCATAATAATAATTATATTCTCAATGATTCCTTTGAATTTGGTTGAGATCGAGTGAAAAACAAGGAAGTTATTAATGAATCAATTTTATATGCAAAATTCACTTGAAGCTGCTCGCGCTTTGTTTGTTTAGTTGACGGTGTGACCATGTCGGTGTTGTGGATTTCTTCCCGCTATTTTCAAATATATACAAAACACAAGTTTCAGTATATTTTTGGTATATTTGTTGTTAAAATATCATTAAATTTTTTTTTTTCTCTCGAAATGGGTTGCGGGTATCATACGGTCGAGCACTCTCGACTGTAGCTTTCTTACTTGTTAATAGGTAGACAAGGAAGCTCAATCGTGAAATATAAGTAACCAATTCTTAAAGAACCTACATTATTTCACATCTTACAAATTGATGATTTGTGACTCGAATCATCTTAAAAATATACATAAGTGTATAAGTTCATAATCAAGGTTCTCAGTCACTTCGTTGATAAGTCAAGAATGCTGCTTCTCACCTCTGGAATAATACCGAAATTCAACTATGTGGTACCCGTAAACAAAACGATGTGGGACCCAAGTGTGTTGTACATACAACCAAAATTTGAAAAATATTTATTTTGTTTCATTGAAATGTATGTTTGTGTGTTAATTAAAAGTCAGTAAAGAAGTGCAACCAAGACTTTAAAGCTGTCATGCGAGTAGATATTTTTCGGAGTGCAAGTGTCAACATGTTTTGAGCGGGTTTTGTTGAATTTAAATTGAATTGAGGAAGACATGCGGTACGGAGTTATTTTATTGTTTATCCGATTTTGTGACAAGAAAACGGCAAAGCAGCTACATGGAACAACAATGAATTCAATTATTACATGATGATTAAAATATATTTTTATTTCTTATTTATATATTTGAGCGAATGTTTATAGGTGACATTAAATAAACCATAGTAAATATCTTAAAAATCGTGAATGGTAACTTAACTTTGATTTGTGTATTTAAACATCCCCCACATATTATATACAAAGGTAACATTACAATATCCACTTTCAATTTGTATGTGTGCAGATGTACATACATACATACATACATATGTGTAAAATAAAGGGTGTAGGTTTTTGGCACTATCCAAGGGTGACGACTGCTTCGTCGCTATATACACTTTTTTTATTGATTTCCATATTGATTTGGTGCACATAAACTCTAGTTTCTTGCTGCTCACCCTTACCAACAAACTAATTCGCAAGCAAGCCGTTTTTTGAATTGGAATTTGAGCATTTTAACCCTTTGTCTATTTGATATTTCAAGCGGAAGTCGATACGTGGTCAAATTGAAACTTGTTTTTGGCTAGACTTTCAATCGCAATCGCGTACAGTTTTACTGTGCAGCACATTTTCTAATTATAAGCTGTACCCCCTTTAAAAATTGGTCAAACAGAGCTTATTATCATTTCGTAATATAACTTTGGATGGGATGGTCAGAACTAGAATGTTGGCCGTGTACTTTAATGGATTTTATAATTTAATATAAAATATAACATTCTAAATGCATTTAATTACGATCGAATCTAGAATTAATGTCAATTGGCATTATCTTTTTGTCGATCTTATTGCATTTAGTATTGATTAACACTCTTGTGCATATGATAGGCAGAGAGAATTATTTATTGTACTAATTCATGATATCGAATCTTATACATCTATAAAGTGTACAAAGAAGTTATGAGTTCACGTAATTTTTTAATATTTATGTACAAACATCCTAATGTATGTTTACATTTTTCTGTAAGAATTGCTCTTATTGGACTTTAATAACCAACTCTGTTCGTTTCGCATTGATTAGCTTTGGTTCATGCCCAAATCAGTCAGTCCTTTATATGTAACATAGGTATCACAAGTTCTGTCTATGGTTGCGTACTTCGCCATTCACATTATACATCAACACGCTTACAATGAAGTGTGGTCACATTTTTATATCTCGAATTTGAGTTGTTAGATTTTAAACTTGCTATTACAACTAAAATGTGTACCATATTTATTCGGCTATGATGTTATAAATATAATTTGACAATTCAAAAGTTATTCGATCGAATTTAACTCATGAAAATAGCATATATAGTATTTAATATTACATGTCATAGGATTTGTGTTTTACGATATTAATACTTAAAATTTCTAATTAGAGTATACTATATGTATATTCTTAATCAATGTCAACAGCCGAGACAAGTATGTCTTACGCGGATCAAGTTTGTTTTAGATTTTTGCCACGCCAATAAAGCTAGAGCTTTGAATTTTAATGTGCATAATAATAACCAGTCCTAATGACTAACTTCTCTTAATTTGGTTGTGATCGAATAAAAAACATAGAAGTTAGTCAAGAAACAACTTTATTGGGCAAAATTCATATGCAGCTGTTCGCGCTCTGTTTGTTTAGTTGACAGAGTGACCATGTCGCTTTATTATGTTTTGTTTTAAATATATACACAAAAAATAAAACTCTGTATATTTATTTGGTACATTTTTTGTTCAAATATCATATATGTATGAGTTTTTTGTATTCTCTCGAAATGGGAAGCGGGTATCTTACGGTCGAACACTTTCGAATGTAGCTTTCTTACTTGTTTTTTCATAGCCGAAGTATTTACTTAACTTTTGCAAATGATAAATGCTTACATATAAATGTATGTATATATGTATATCTTTATGTACACAGCAAGATTTTTCAGTTCTTTAGATCAGTTTTTCAGATATAAACAGGTTCAGTACGTTTTCCGTTTTCTGCGAACAATCTCATATGTTCGTAAAAGCTCAGTGGAAAGTATTGAGTGAAAAGTTCGTTCTGTTGTTCAATTCGTGCACATTTTCAGAGAGAAGACAAATTTGCTTATTAATAGAAAATTCCATTCGAATTAAGTATTTTTACTCTTATTCATATGAAATACATTTTTCTTTTATCCAGTGTAAAAACAGAATGAATAACTATTTTAGATTAATAATTACATCCGACTCATTGCACGTGCTTTTAGTTCTTTACGTTTGTTTTGTGTGAAAATTTTCAACGTCGCTCTCTATATTTAAAAAAAAGCCATAATATGTATTTTTAAAAATAGATTGTTTCACGCATACACGCTTAGCAAGTTAATAAAACTAAAGGTGATTATTCTTGAAGACAAACAAAAATATTATGAAAAAAAAAACATATGTATATAACAAACATTCTTGATTTGAATTGTTAAGCAAAAAATTAAACAAAAAATAATTTGTTTTATTTATTTGGCAATACATGTATGTGTACATTGATATGTGTTCTTGTTTGTAACCATATTCGAATAATATAAAAAATTAGGTGTGGAGAAAAAACTGTGATTCTGTATACTACAAAAAATCAAAAGGTAAAACGTTTTTTTTTGTGTACTGAAAAATTTATAAATTTCTTTAGAAGTGCTTATCATAACTCTGATCTCAGTCAAAATAATATTTAAGCATGCCGGTACCTACGCAAACTTTGTTGTTAATGCATTTATTTTAATTTCGGCAGTAGGAGTCATCTCCAACCCCACAAGAATTCAATTTTGTGAACATTATTCTAAATGCTTTTAATTACGATAGTATTAAGAATTATTTCATATATCTATATATATATATATATATTTATAACACCATCAACAGCAAACGTAATATATATATACATATATCCACTTGTCAGGAAGACTAGATTTTAACGAATTTTTTTTTTAAACATTACTTATAACAAGCGGATAATATGTACGATTTTATTAAAAATTCTCCATATTCATAAAGATTAGACCGCACATCTAGAAAGAAATGAAAGTCATTATGAAATAGCAAACCATGAGTGAGAATGCAATGATGAATTGTCTTTCGCTTCGTTTGTCTACATTTATGTGCAGGAACAAAAATGATAAATAAAAACCTTTCACATGACTGAATCAATGTGCAATCTATATTATAAATTTGCTGTTCAAATTAAATTAATTACACATGTAAAACAATTAGGAAGATGTCTATATAGTTCAAACTTCATTTTTTTTTATATTCCATATTTGGATGAAATTAGTCTAGTAATTATGCCAATAGCTCCCATTACAATTTGCTCGAAATAATCTCAGCTTAAGTATATTATGTGAAATATAAATTTAATTTTCTTCTATTTATTTTGACTAATTACCTATGTATCTACATTATTCAATTGTAAACATTCAGCACTGATCTGATGATTAGCGGCATTACAGATTGAACACTAAACTTCTAGAAGTAACCACGGAACAGAAATGCATTTACAGGAGTCCTATAAGTAAGTTTTAAAACCAATTCAAACTAATGTGCTTGTCTGTCAGATACTCGCTATCATATTTTTGTCGTATAACAAATAAGAAAGCTACAGTCGATAGTGCTCGACCGTAAGATACCCGCAACCCTTCTCGAAAGAAAACAAAAAACTTAAATGATATTGTAACAAAAAATATACCAAAGAAATATACTGAAAATTGTTTTTTGAAAATATTTGACAAAATCCATGCCATTCCGACTTGGTCACACTGTCTACTAAACAAACAAAGCGTGAATAGATGTGAATTTTGCCTAGAATAATTTCCACAGGAATCATTGGGACTATAATTATTATTATGCATACCAAAATTTAATGCTCTCGGTCTAATATAACGGCTTTTCCAGTTTTCAGTCACCAAATTTGATATTTCTAGGTCATTCACACACTTAAAACGTCCATTTGCATTGGGAACAACTATTTTGATAAATAATTTAACAAATAACTTTTGTTCTACTAATCAGATTTTTACACAAAATTACAGGGTATATTAAGAGTATTATAGTTCTAGATTTATGCATATTGTAGGCGAAGGGGGCGTGGCACCAACTTTTTAAATAAACTTGGGCTGCGTAGTGAATGCAGGAGCCTATGTACCAAATTTGGTGTCTCTATGTATTATAGTCTCTGAGTTCAAACAGACGGACATGGCTATATCATCTCGGCTTTTGACACTGATCAGTAATATTTATACTTCATGGGGTCGGAGATGCCTCCTTCTGCCTGTTACATACATTTTCTGTTGGCACAAGTTATAATACCCTTCTACCCTATGGGTAGCAGGTATAAAAGCAAGAAATAATAAGTGTGATCATCGCAACAGAAACAGTGAAAATCACTTTAAAATTGATTCTCGTCTAGTCAGCAATATAAGACCCCGTTCATTATTTGTTGTTTTAGAGTTTTTTATTTGAACCATAGAGATGGTATTTATTTTAACCATAGATAGCTGGTATTAAATTGGTATTTTATTGTGGAGTGCATTTGAAAAATGTTCGGTGATAGACAAATGTTCATTGTTATAGTAACCCCCATGTCCTGACGCATGCGCTGCAGTAAGGGTGCAGCTGCAGAACTTTTTGTAACCATTTCAACTGTCACGTATGAGTGTCACGCATATTTATTTTCGCTCTCTCAATCTCTCTGGTTCTCTCACTGGTTTATTGCTAGTGTTTTTCTCTGAAAAGCTTTACTTTGATGGGGAGAGGTAACAAAACTTACCAATCAATAAGAGTTTTTTAATTTAAGGTTGGGTCGTCCGTTCGTCGGTTCATAATCAAAGAAAACTAATATTGTTTAAAGTCGCGTTCAAACTCGTAATGTAACTCAATGTACATTTTATCAGCAATATTCAACGGTGTCTTCAAAATTATAAAATTTCTCAAGTTGATAATAAATTGTCCTACATCTCATTCCTTTTGTGGAGAAGTGAATTTAACTTTGGTTACAACAGTAATGGGTCCTGTCAAATAAATTGTCAGGTAAATTTCATCAACTATAACACACATAACATGTAGGTTTGTGTTATTTTATGTAAAAGGTGTTTCATGTAGATTCTTAGCCTCTTACGGTAATTTCAAATATTAAGTTATTCTTCTGTATTACCATTAGATACATATTTTCCCTTCTTGTATATTAAATTTATATTCTTAGTAGGGATGGATTTCTTATAGCATTGAAGAACAAATCCTGTTTTCAAAGCTACGAGCATACATGAGATCACCATTCTTATTTCCACTACAACAAATTTTCATCATACGAACACGTGTTATGTACTAACATACATCGATACAAGTTTGTAATATGTATGTTAAACAGTCTATACTTTTCATCCACCTTTCGTTTTCTATATTGATCGGAGAGAAAATCACATGTTGTTCGTGAACAAATTGTACATTTTAACCCGCTACCCATAGGGTAGAAGGGTATTATAACTTAGTGCCAACAGAAAATGTATGTAACAGGCAGAAGGAGGCATCTCCGACCCCATAAGGTATATATATTCTTGATCAGTGTTAACAGCCGAGACGATAAAGCCATGTCCGTCTGTCCGTCTGTATGAACATCTAGATCTCACAGACTATAAGACATAGAAACACCAAATTTGGTTCCTTCAGTCCTTACGCAGATCAAGCTTATTTCAAAAGTTGGTGCCAAGCCCCCTTCGCCCACAATATGCAGAAATCTAGAACAAGTCAAGTTTTTTTTATGTAAATCGCGTATAACTCCAAAAGTTCTTAGTGTAATGATGTGTAATTTGGTGACCCTTCTGTGCTTAATACTCTTAACATAATCTGTATTTTTGGTAAAAATCGGATAAGTAGAACAAAAGTAATTCGTTAAATTATTTATCAAAATATTTGTGCCCAATGCATATGGACGTTTTAAGTGTGTGAATGACCCAGAGATATAAAATTTGGTGACAGTATTCGTGTAGGTTTTACGCAGATCAAGTTTGTTTTAGATTTTAGCCACGCCCCTTTCCGCCCCCGAAAACTGGAAAGGCCGTAATAATAGACTTATAGCATTTAATTTTGGTATGCATAATAATAATTATAGTCTCATTGATTCCTGTGAATTTGATTGTGATCAAATGAAAAAATTGAAGATATTTAAGAATCAATTGTTTAGGCAGAATTCACTTGAAGCTGCTCGCGATTTTTTTTTTAGTTGACAGTGTGACCATGTCGGTATGTTATGCATTTTTTTCAAATATATACAAACATATAAATTTCAGTATTTCTTTGGTATATTTTTTGTTCAAATATCATTTAAGTTTTTTGTTTTCTCTCGAAATGGGTTGCGGGTATCATACGGTCGAACACTCTCGACTGTAGCTTTCTGACTTGCTAGAATTGTGCTTTCCTTTTGTTTCACATTTTGTTTTTATATAATTATTTTTATTTTTATGATGTTGGCTAAACATATTTTCGAGTGTTCTCGACTGTAAAATACCCGGCACAAATTTTTTGTATGATATTTATAGAGAAAATATTCCAAACAAATAGGGTTCGATCGTACGCCCTGCTCATCCGCGTTTAGACGTTCTATACCTTGGACCACAGCCTGCGCTGAAGGAGTAGATTCCAAAGACAATATTAAGCTCACTGAGCTATTGGAATGCAAAATCAAATAAATTGTATTATTGTTCACATTTCCTAGCAACATTTTCACATTATTTTGTACAACATTTATTATTGTTGCCTCCGACTGCGGTCTCTGCAGTCTCCTGGAATATTTATAAAATAAATATAATATATTTAAATGAACTAAAATAGTTTTTAAATCTAAAACTAAGACTTTGCAAATCTAGCTCCAGAGCCGCTACCGTCACTGCGGGCCGCACGACGAAACGCTAATACATTCAAACTGTAATTAAAAATAGTTAGAGCAATTATTTTGAAAAATCGCGTATTCATATCTAGGTTGTGTGCAAATTGCAGCATCTTAGCTTTTATCTTTTGCGCTTTGCGTTGATAGTACTACATATGGTCAGTGTCAACGAACTACTTTATATACATATATAGATTACATATCATATCCATAAAACCAGGCAATTATTCATCGAACATTGGCTAAAAAGATCGATTTGGTTTGTTCTTCACTTTCTGAAACAGGCAATAAACCTAACCCTTTCAGTTCAATTATGATCATTGTAAAATGGGTATACACACATACGCTTCTTTAGATGTGTAATTGTAGAATTTGTTTCCTTTTTTTCTTGCAACATGAGCGGAAGATTTTTAATACAATAGAATAAGTAATTTCCACTGACAACGCTGATGGTAAACAGTATATTTATATTATTTCTTTTAAGGAACGACAAAAATGTCACAGAGTCGTCACAAACAAATCCGAGAGCGAACTCTAAAGACAATCGGAAGCAACAACGCCAAAATGAAATCATATCGAACAAACAGCAGGATCTGTGTATAAACTATCGACCCAAGTATAGCAACCAAGACGTATTGAGATTGCAACGACCACCTCCGCCATCGAAGCCACCACCATCAATTGCGCCAAGTCCTTTTCAAGCCCATTTTCTGCAAAACATTCGGGAGGATCACGATATTGTCGCTGCGGGAGATCAAGAGAATCCTTACCCAACAAACTGTCAACTTCAGAGATCAGCAACTTTGCCAGCTAAGCAAAATCGATTAGGATTAAGAAGTCGTGTCAGTTTCCAAGTGCCACCACCACCATCGATACTGAGAGCACCTTCATCACCGACTGCACCTGCTCCATTAGAAAAGAGTAGCACTATTGTGAACATCTGTCATCAAGTGGCACAAAACAAGGACACAAATAATAAAATGACGTCTGAAGATCTATTGCAGCCAGGACATGTGGTTAAAGAACGTTGGAAGGTACTTATTATACTCTACTTTCCTGTTCTGTGAATAAAACGCGCTAATAATTGGTATTAATTAGTTTTATTCCATTAAAATCGTTTGAAATGTTAATAGGAACAAAAAGTAACGGTATTAAATGAGGGATTCCGATACAAACAATTTTGTTGATCAATAAAAAAAAATGTTCTAATTAAATTAAAAAACCTGTGGAAATTAGTAATGATTATGATTTAAGATAATATTATGTTTTCTATTTTAGGTTATACGAAAGATTGGTGGTGGAGGTTTTGGCGAAATTTACGAGGGCCAAGACTTAATAACTCGAGAACAAGTGGCACTCAAGGTCGAATCAGCCCGCCAACCGAAACAGGTGCTTAAAATGGAAGTGGCGGTTCTGAAAAAGCTGCAAGGCAAAGAGCACGTATGCCGTTTTATTGGATGTGGTCGAAATGATCGATTCAACTATGTGGTAATGCAACTCCAAGGCAAAAATTTGGCTGAACTGCGACGAGCACAGCCAAGGGGCGCCTTTTCTCTCAGTACAACACTTCGACTAGGCTTACAAATATTAAGAGCCATTGAATCTATTCACTCTGTTGGCTTCCTTCATCGAGATATTAAGCCGGTAAGTCTCTTTTGCATACTATATGAAATCGAGATTACATCTAACTTGCGCTACGCATACAATAGTTTGTCTGTGTGTCTGTATGTCTGTCCGTCCGTATGAGGTTATTATATTAAAGTCTCTAGTATGTTGTTCTTCACTGAAGTTAATGATTCTAACATCTACATACATACATATATTAAGCTAATCGTTTTCATTCACTCAATGATTTTGCTATCAACCCAAAGCATCCTTATCGTGAAATAACATTCTAACTATCTTTAATCAAAGCTTATTAAGCAATTACTAAGCAATATTATGAAGAGGGTTAAATTTGTCTTTTAAATCCCCGAATTGAATGTGCCAATGGCCCGAAGCCAAAGTTGCAAAGTCTTAGTTTGATGGTCTGGGCTAATTATATCTGGCTATAATTATAGGGTAGAAGGGTATTATAACTTAGTCCCAACAGAAAATGGAACAGGCAGAAGGAGAAATCTCCGACCCCATATTCTTGATCAGCATCAACTGCCGAGACGATATAGCCAGAGACTATAAAAGATAGAGCTACGAATTTAGTCTCGCCCATTGCCGCCCTTAAAAATCACAAAAAACCATACGCTTTAAAGTAGTTGCCGTTACTGTTGCTTTATAGCGGTATCGGTGATTTTTAACACACTCTTAAAAAATAGGCTAGCAAAACAATTAAATATATATGATATTTGAGCAAAAATATCCGAAACAAATATACCGAATTTATATTCTTAAAAAATCCATAAAATACATGGTCACACTGTCAACTAAACAAACAAAGCGCGTGCAGGTGCATCTGAATTTTGACCAATAAAGTTTTTCCTGAGTAACTTCCATGTTTTCCATTCGATCACAACCAAATTCACAGAAATTGTTAGGACTATATTATGTATTCCAAAATTTAAGTCTCTAGCTTTATTATAACGTCTTGTTCATTCGATTTGGGGTTACGGAACTAACTTACTGGCTAGTTCATTTATAAAGCAAGATCAACCCAACAAAAACAATTAGTAATATGAAATAAGTGTTTGTTGTAATAAAAACTAAGATTATTATATACCACATCTAATATTACTCAATATTTTTGGTTTGAAGAGTAATTTTTCAGTTGGCCGATTGCCTTATAATTGTCGCCGAGTCTACATGCTCGACTTTGGACTGGCACGTCAGTATACCACAGGAACAGGAGAAGTTCGTTGTCCTCGTGCTGCAGCTGGATTCCGGGGTACAGTTCGATATGCTTCAATAAATGCGCATCGCAATCGAGAGATGGGACGACACGATGATCTATGGTCGTTATTCTATATGCTTGTTGAATTTGTAAATGGGCAATTGCCTTGGCGGAAAATTAAAGACAAGGAACAAGTTGGATTAACAAAAGAAAAATACGATCACAGAATATTACTAAAGCACTTACCATCGGATTTAAAGCAATTTTTAGAGCATATACAATCTCTCACATACGCAGACCGACCAGACTATGCGGTAAGAGTACTATAATTGTGTTCTTTGTAATAGGTGGAGTAATGGTGTTACATTGCTCATCATATGCATACCGGAATAATAGAGAGGAACTGAGCATTTGAATTGAATTTCCCATATATCGCTTTCAATGACTATCCCTTGATGTTTTATGCATGCACTTTATTTACAGATGCTCATTGGCATTTTTGAGCGATGTATGAAGCGACGAGGTGTTAAAGAAGCCGATCCATATGATTGGGAGAAAGTTGATGCTGCAATTGGTAATATTAATTCGGCAACTAATACCCCAATAGCTCCAGCAACAATAAAAAACGAATATATACATGGCAACATCACTCAAATGACTGTAGCAGCGTCAAATGCCAGCGGTAAAGAATATGTAAGCAATTTGATTATATTGCCTTTAAATTCAATCGACTTATATTTCTTCGGATATCCAATACTCAGATTCGAAAGCGTAACGAAATTGATACTGCTCACTTGGCGTCAACGGAACCTCTAAATATTAAGGAAAAGGTATGCATGCGCTCTTTGAAAATCTGCATCAAATATAGGTCATGCTCTACCAAGTTTTGGAAGCTGTATCCATTGCAGATGAACATATAACGATAAATTCTCTTTATACCAGGCAGTGTAAATGAAAAGTAGGAGGCATCCAGTCAGAAAGATGCATGAACACTTAGATATCAGAAACAATGGTAGATGAAGTAATCGTTTTTTTTGCCAGTATTTCCATTCTCGGCTTCAGACACTTTATTTATTTTAACATTCCAAAAATCAGAGCATTTACAGTGAAAGCGTTGTCAAATCTTTGATCGAGCAGTCTTTTCACAACACAGATAGAGAATTAGAGGGCTGCCACTCTTATTTGCAATCAAAACCGGGTTGGAGTTCTACATGTGAAGTTTTCGAAATCATAAAAAATACCATTTTATTTTTTTAGCAAATTTAAACACTTGCCTGAATATCAACAAACCTTTTTTTTATTTTCCAAGTATTTCTAGTAAAGCTGCTTTATGTATACATATGTATGTATATGTAAGTAGCTATAGCAAGATCTACAATAATAAAACTGAGAAACGAAAGT
This sequence comes from Drosophila immigrans, assembly GCA_963583835.1. NCBI lineage: Eukaryota > Metazoa > Arthropoda > Insecta > Diptera > Drosophilidae > Drosophila > Drosophila immigrans. The sequence goes on from OY757145.1 coordinate 1,502,785, forward strand.
CTTTGGTATTGAACTAAAAAATGTCGATTTAAAAAAAACAAATTTTCGTTATTTTGTAAATTCCAGTGAATTTTAATTTTGTTGGAATTTGTTATTTACATTGCTTCACAACGAAAATCACATGTGCAGTCAAAAACTAATATTCTTTTAATCTTCGTAAAATATCGAAACAAATATTTGAAATTTGTATTCCTATATTTTAAATATTTGAAAAGATTCGAGCTTCAGAAATCATTTGTGTTTTATATTCTTTCTTCTCAGATTAATTAATAGCTTATTCATTTATAGGTTGACAAGAATTGCAATGCAACAACAATGACGGCACAAACTTCAGTGGAATGTGCAATGCAAAATCTTAATTCAGGTAATCAAAATATGCTTCTAAAGCAACAACAGCAGCAACAACTAGTGCTGGCTGTAAATAGTTCGGTAGCTATACCAAATTTCCCGAGTGCATTGGTTAAGTCTTCATCGGTGGTGATTGCAAATCATGAATCGGCTGGCAGTGGCGATAACGGGACAACGATGCCTTCAAATATGCAATTAAAGTCAACTCATGCCACAAATAATGTAAGACGACACGCAGTTCAGGCTCAAGGTCAGGGACAGATTGGATTAACGTCAAATCAAAACAATTCAGCGCCTGTATACGTGAGTCTTTTGTTTAATGAATGTCTGTAATTATATTGATTATTGAACTAAACTTCAAAACTTCCACCAACAGTATCCAACAGAAGACAAAGTTGTTGTCTCCCATCCATTGCCACTGTTAGCAAAGATCCATACTGAGGACATAGGGCACAGAGGCCATGGCAATGATCTTGTAATCAAATCAACCGAAAATGACCTCGAACTTAACAAAAATGGACATCTTAATCCTGACGGTACCAATACCAATACAAATAGAGACAATAGTCAGCAACAGTCAGCTAACAAAAAAAAGAATGATGATATGAAGAAAAACATCGTCGAAGGTGCTCAGAAGTCCATACAACAACACCAACAATCAGCTGAATCAGGTTCCGATAGTAGGCGGTTATCAAGCACTATTAATGCTGGCGATCAAAAATCAACATATGGACGGTTGCGAGTTTTAAATGTACCACCGCCTACTCAAGTCGATGTGAGTGGAGAAAATATGCAGTTCGATGCGATTTATGGGAACGATTTAATTCCAAAATCGGCCGCTATCTGTGGTATTTCAACCGCAACAATACCACCAGCTAATCGGCGATCGGCGACATCAACCAATTTGCGTCCCTCTTCTTCGACAACTGGAACTGGTTCGATTTCCACACAAAGATTGAGTAGCAATGTAATTAGTTCGATTGCTGCGAGGAGCTGTGCTGCTGCTGGGGATCATTCTGTAACACAATTCGCATTAATTGATGACGAAAATGTATCGGCGCTTCAACAGGTAACAAAAGGCGGCGGTGCGCTTACCCTTGCTTCACAATGGAAGAGTCAGTTTGATGATTCGGAGGATACAACAGACAACGAATGGAAACAAGAGCCACAGGTAAATCAAGAAGCAACACTATAGAAAGTCCTTACCTAAGTCTGATTGATCTCAGGTGAATGCTTAAAATGTCCACAATAAAGAATTTTTTTATTTAGAATTTCGATATAAATATGTAAGTGCTACATACATACATATATGTTATTATTTATATACATTCATATGCTAGATGTAAATGCGGTTGATGTACATTTCTTTAGTAAGAATATAATGTAAGGAGGTCACATGTTTTAAGATTGTATGTAAATATTCAAACCTCTTGCCACCTCACAGTCACAACCAAATGTGGATAAATCGACGAAAGCGGATGTATCCTTGCCATTATTACACGGATCGAGTAATTTACCCGTTTCCCGTACCAGCCATTCGAAATCAAAACCTTTCGGAAATGATAAGGTTAAAAGGTAAGTATTGTTTACCAACCATGGTTTATATTAAAGTTATTCCACTTGATATGCAAACAGTGGACGAGTCTCAAGTTCCTATTTTTAAGAGTATTGTAATAACGCTCTAGCTAGGAGTGGTCAATTTGCATTGCCCATTTGCAATCACGTTTCACTTAATTCATGTGAAGTGTCATATTTTATGAAATATATTTTAATACCCGCTACCCATAGTGTAGAAGGGTATTATAACATGTGCCGCGCAGACGTTTCGTGAAAATCGAATGATTAGCATGGAAAATATTAGCAAAAAAAGGGGTAATTTTAATGACATCTTTATACTTTTCAGTGTATGAAAAGGCAAGCTTAAGCTGTACAAATTCCGCTCTAGACAATTTTTATACCCGCTACCCATAGGGTAGAAGGGTATTATAACTTAGTGCCAACAGAAAATGTATGTAACAGGCAGAAGGAGGCATCTCCGACCCCATAAAGTATAATATATATTCTTGATCAGCGTCAACAGCCGAGACGATTAGCCATGTCCGTCTGTCCGTCTGTCTGTCTGTATGAATACCTGGATCTCAGAGACTATAAGACATGGAGGCACCAAATTTGGCACAAAGCTTCCTGCATTCCCTACGCAGATCAAATTTATTTCAAAAATTGGATGCCAAGCCCCCTTCGCCCACAATAAGCATAAATCTAGAAAAAGTCAACTCCAAAAGTTCTTTGTGTATCGATGTGCAATTTGATAAGCCATCTGCGCTTGACACTCTTAATGTACCCTGTAATACATATATACGGATATATAGAACAAAAGTTATTCGTTAAATTATTTATTTAAATTGTTGTGCCCAATGCATATGGACGTTTTAAGTGTGTGAATGACCTAGAGATATCAAATTTGGTGACAGTATTCATATAGCTCTTACGCAGATCAAGTTTGTTTTAGATTTTTGCCACGCCTCTTTCCGCCCCCAAAAACTGCAAAAGCCGTAATAATAGAGCTAGAGCACTGAATTTTGGTATGCATAATAACAATTATATTCTCAATGATTCCTGTGATTTGAGGTCGAAAGAAAAACAAGGAAGTTATTAATGAATCAATTTTATATGCAAAATTCACTTGCAGCCGCTCGCGCTTTGTTTGTTTAGTTGACAGTGTGACCATGTCGGAGTTATAGATTTTTACCCGCTATTTTCAAATATATACAAAAAAAATAGTTTTAGTATATATCATTTAAGTTTTTTGTTTTCTCTCGAAATGGGTTGCGGGTATCATACGGTCGAGCACTCTCGACTGTAGCTTTCTTACTTGTTTACTTTTCCATTCATTGGTAATTTACGGTCAGAAGGAGCATTACATTCGAATTTGAAAATAAACTTCATATCCGTAAAGAATGTAGGTTAATTCATTCAAATTTTTAGTTCAAAATTCACATACTTTCTATTATCCATCCACTTATGTACATTAATGGTCACCCGGACGAAATCACGGAGATGAAAGAAGTCACTAAACCGACGTGTTACATAAATTTTGTAACGCACAAGCTCAAATACCAAATTTTTTATTATTAGTTGGAAGAGAAAAAACAAATAGCATATAAAAAACTGGTACCCTAATAGTACAGGGTATCTTGTAAGTGAGAACTCTCTGCTAGAGCGTTGTTAAATTTGAAATCGCTAATGAACAATAATATGTCTGAATGTAATGGAATTTTTTAAATGCAATTTGTCAGACATACACTTAATATAGCTGGCATTGAGAACTATGAAACGCTTCAATTATCCCTGCCGCACTGGTGGTCTGAACCTGCAATGGGTAACGTATTACGTAATGAGTTACAGCCACCTGCTGTCCAGCAAGCTGCATTTGATAACACTGTAAGCCTAAAGTTTTTGAATAAATTATATTTGATAATTTAATATTGCATGTATCAACTTGCTTTTCTTTACCACATGACTACCTAACAGTACTTTTAGAAATAATAAAAATAAATGTACATATATTTATAATATTTCAACACTATAAAGTGAATTAATAAGCATGTGGTTTCGTTTCAAAATAATATTTTATTAATATACATATGTACATAATTTTTTTTTTAATATCGTGCACATGTATCAAATACTGTTATTAATTTCTCATGGACATTTTAGGCATTCATATCACTTACCAAGAATTCGTGCCAATCCTGTACATTGTAACGACCCCTTTTCTCGATTTTTGACTAATTGTGAAGTAAAACTGTTGAAAAATATAAGATTTTAAATGTGTGGTTTGAAACTTTTTTAGGCCTATTGGTATGTTTTTGAGTGCGTGTCATAACGCCATGTAAACATTACTCCCGTTGGTCACGAAACAAAGTGTTATCACACCATCAACTTCCAAAAACTTTTAAAGTGCATAAAGAATTGATGAGATTACCGACCGATAAGAATTAGATTAGGTTGCGTATATTATCTCTTAAAGCATTTTTCATTTTGTTTTAACAATGATCTGCTAAGTTATTTCGTCATTGATTTTTTAAACAAAGTGCACGCAACAGCTGTCGGTCCTTACGATTATAAAATTCTTGCAAATCTTTAGAACAACGAATCAACTCTCTAATGCTCACGCCATATTGAAAGTCAAATACGAGTTTACCAATAAGTAAAAATTGTTTTTCCAAAGAATTGCACAAAAATTAGAAGAAAAAAAATATATACATATACATACATACATATATAAATTATGATAGTTACTTTATTTGTAATCGTGTCGTTAAGTTTGGAACAACCGCAAATATTTAAGGTCAAGAAAAATCAGTTTAAAGTTTTGTTTTTGCTTAGCGGCCGATGCTGCATCTGTATGTTCGCAGTAACTTGAGTAAGCTGCTGAAATTTTGTGGAGTTATTCTTAAATAGTTTATTTACAGATTAAAGTAAAAATAAAAATATGATACTTTGATCGGTTACATGTGAATCGCCCCTTAAGTAAACATTGTTTATAAAAAATGTCTTTTCAACCACATATAACATTATTATCTATAAAGAAAATAATAAGTTCTGTATGAAATCTACATACATTTTCAAAAATATTACATATTACATGCTCATAACACATCCAAATTATTTTCAATCCAAATATTCAACGGTTTATTCAAAAATCAAGAAGTGTAGAGTTTTGCAAAACACGTATTTCCAAAAAGAAAATAATTAAAAAACCAACTCAAACGTTTGTAAAACATATGTACGATAATTTCGGGAAAAGTGGTTGATCTACATATTATCGTAAAAAAGCACAATCGATTATCACCATTGCCATGATTGATCGAACCGAATCGATTACCGATTTGATGCAATAAGACTATGTGAGAGAGTAGCTTGATAAGTAAAAAAAATACGAGTCCTTATATAAATAATTTTCGATTTCTTACATGCTATATTCATTGTGGCGTCGGGATAAAGGTTTATCGCATGGATATCGCTAGAAACGTTTGTGTGCGTGAAGCGAACTCGGAAATTGTACCATTATCCAAGAGGAAAAACCAACTGACATCTGATTTGGCGGCCACAACATTATCATTTAAAGATGCGCCAGTTGATTTGGATATTGATAAATATTTAAAAAATTATAAAGAAGAGCGGTCATTAAGGACACATCCACATCGTAATAGCCTTCCAAATGTGTGTCTCATTGATGGATTTGATGAATCGCCAATGAGTTTCAGCAAGATAAAAAGTACTCAACCGACTGAAACAGTGCCTTCGTGGTGTGCAAAGACAACAACAACATTTTGCCAACAACAAAACAACTTTCAAGAAAAACAGCAACAGCTAACTACAACAAACAATCCTCCATGTTTTCATGAAAGTCGAGTACTCGAATTCGACGATGCTGAAAATCAACGTGAAGGTTGCATCAGTGGCCGACTTGAGTTTCGTGTCATTCCCAAAGGTAAGAAATATATACATACATATAGTACATAACGTAACATTGAACGTAAAGTGCAACTAATATGCAACCCAAAAGAGCAGAGTCAATAATAGAGCTAGAGCATTGCATTTTGGTATGCATAATAATAATTATATTCTCAATGATTCCTGTTAATTTGGTTGAAATGAAAAACAAGGAAGTTGTTAAAGAATCAATTTTATATGCAAAATTCACTTGCAGCTGCTCGCGCTTTGTTTGTTTAGTTGACGGTGTGACCATGTCGGTGTTGTGGATTTTTACCCGTTATTTTCAAATATATACAAAAACAAGTTTCAGTATATTCTTTGGTATATTTTTGTTAAAATATTTAAGTTTTTTGTTTTCTCTCGAAATGCGTTGCGGGTTTCATACGGTCGAGCACTCTCGCCTGTAGCTTTCTTACTTGTTTATTTCAGTTCTAACATATTCAATTATATCTCATTTATATGCTATTAGAAAACTCGCATCTGGACGAGTCTGTGTACTATGAAGCCTTAGCAGCCCTTAAAAGTCCTAACACAAAAACAACTGATAGCAACTTTGCTACCAATGAAAGAGCAGCGCCTGGTGATATTCAAAGTTTAGGTCTATGTGATAAAGAGACCACTAACTGTGATGAGAAAGACGGAGTGGCAACTAATATAAGTTGCTCTTATAATGTACAACAAAATGTTAACAACAAAGACGTATTCAAAACCCCTAACGAAACGACCTCGAACAGCATTCATTCTGCTGAGGGTGTCAAAGTCAAAATCAAGTGCAATACGAATGATGGTAGCCAGAATTTTGTGTCTGTTGATCACAACAATCAAGTGGTAAGAGATGTAACGGGTTCCGAATTTGCATTGTCAACACCAAGTAAGATACCTGTGTTATCGGCAAATTTGCGACAATCGAAATGCGCATCTTGGGCAGGTGTTGTCACTATGACTACAGCAGCATCACAACAAATTGGTGCTGGGGCAGTTGGAACACAAGGACTGCTTCAGAACGAATCATTTGATTCACCGACGTCTAATTTGGAGCTCACAGATTGCCCTATTCGTGTGCACCATTACTTACAAAATTCTCCGATTACCACAGACTTAACGCCAGGTATGTATGAACAATATAAACCATACTTCTTACCAAGTTGGTAATAATACTCATATTGGTCCTATTGAGAACTTGTTTTCTTCAGAATTTAATCAAATGTCATTTCTTCCCCTCAAATCAAAAGAAAAGGCTTGAAAATTCGGTTGCGATTGCCAATAAAATGTTGAAATATGTTATAGGGAAAAAATAAGGTGCAGTTACGCTGGCTCTGCTGTTAATTTCAGTGCTTAAAAAATGGTCTGAAATTAAATTTTAAACGCTTGGCTTTTATTTCTGCTTCTAAACTGAACTGTGTATTGGTTCCTATAAGACTATTATTTTAATTAATTTGCTTATCTTTGATACTGTTTATATTTACAAATAATAAATATTATGAATTACAGGACTACGCCGCCGACGGGAGTTTTCTGAAGGAAAGTACGTAACAGATCCAGGACAGTTAAAACTACGATTTCAACGCCCTCGATGTCGAGCTTCCAGCAGGTAAACTTTAATTTCAATATTTTTATGGCGTTGTCACTCTATTGATAAATAATTTAAGCGCTCGAGGTGTAACAATACAGAGCAATTCTGAAGATCAATTAACCGATAATACTGAAGACAAGGTTGGCAAGGAAATTGTTGACGAAAGTATTGGATTCGGAGCAGCACTTTGTTGTAAATCAACAGCATCTGGTATATCGGATGCGAGCAACACAGCATGGAATCAAAATACAACCGAGACCTCAATGCGAAATAATATTTCGCCACCACCAGGCGATCCAAAAATTGAAAACAGTGCGCGATTACGTCGCTATAGACAAAATTTAGAATAATTGCAATAACGCTTGTAAAATCAATGATATTGTGTAATTATTAAAAGTTATGTTAATAGATCGAATAGGACAAAAATTAATAACGATCTATCTAAGCAGGCACCTTAACTCAAACTTCATCAAAATAAAATTAAAAATTAAAATGATTTCATTATAATTATAAATGGGACTCAAAACAATTCGGGCGTAAGATATCTTAATCCTTACAATGTTATAGTCAAGGTGATGTTAATGGCTTAAAATCATTAGAATTGATGACTATGATTAGAATAACTGATACAATGGTATAACATGAAGACAAAACTCATAAGCATTCATGCTGCGATTCTATCTAGATGATTATAGTCTTTGTACAGTACGTGTAGTACACTGAAACGTGACAATTTCAAAGATATGGGAAAAAACTTGTATTACATACTCTCCATTTAAATCTTTTATATCTATTTTTATTTGCGGTTTTGTACATCACACATCTAGTCAATTGAATTAACCATTTCGTTAGATGAAATGTACAAATGTCAAGTTGTTTGTTTACACTCATATGGCCAATGGTCAATGGACGGTTGTGAATTGTTATTGGAGGACGTCAATATGTCTTGTGCATCGATTAATAGACAACAATTGGTGTTTAATGAGCAAGTTATGTTTGAATTTTTTCAAATTATATTACATTATAAACTGTAGATTTCAATTGAACTTAAATGAACAAGAATAATTTAACGATAATACAAAAATTGGTTAATTTTATCTATCCTTCCTGTATAATCGCAATTTTAGGACTTTGGCACTATTACACCGACCAGAATTACTCATTTTCTTTTATTTGCAAAAATAAATAAGTTATATAATAATCTAAAATGGCGCACGGTATGATTTTTGTATTTATAAAATAAATGAAAACAAATATATTTGCGTCAAATAAACCCTAACCGGTTATTTGATCTGTGCGTTGTTTGTGATCAAAGCCGCCTAATAAAAAATGTGAATTATAGAAGGGTTAAAATGTTATGAAAACATAACGCAAATTTATGCAATAGATTTACATACAAATTTGCATTGAGCGGCGAGCGTCAGTTGACATTGGCCTTTCCAAACGCATCGTGTGGTCAATAAGAGTCATTTGACTTCTCTTTTTTTATCCTATATGTATTTCATTGCATTAACTACTACATAAAATAATGCTTAAATTTATGAAAACTGCATATTTCAATTCCCATATTTTATTGTACGTTCCTTCCTGCTTTGTACGTTTAAATCCTTGATAAATCGTACCGTTTGTCCTGCGAGAACGCATCTCATTAGGTTGGGTGAGAGTTTATTTAAGCCACTTGAATAATATATTCGGAAACTGTGAATTTACGAAGAAAATGACTGGAACTATATGACATCTTCAAAATGCTTTAATATTGTGTGCAAAAAACACAAATATTGGGACTCTCCACAGATAATTTCATTTTAGTCTGGGAATGCGAAAATAAAATTTCCTGTAAATTGGCCTGCGAAAGATATTTATTAGTAAAAAAAATGTACAATTACAAAATTGAAATAATTACCTTCAGTTTATTGACTTCAGCTCGTAACATTATTATTTTAGTTTCCTCTGACCCGATTATAGCTTTTAAGTGATAAATTTGAATCATGATATTATTTAATGATGAATCATTTGAATCTTTAAAAGCTTGTTTAGATGAGGGTGTGCACTCTCCACGAACATTTTTTGTCCGTAGACACAAAGAGGTTTTACGTAACTATAAAATTAGAAGAATTGAAAAAATGTAAATAAATATTTTTTTAACATCTTACACATTGTTAATATGGAAATTACCTGACTTTTTAAACTTTGATCAAGGTGAATCCTCGATGTTTTTTTTATCAAATCACAAGAATTACTAAAGTTTAATGGTCCCAAAATTCCACTCTTAGCGAAAAATTCTTGAGCTTTATCGATACCTCTAATAATTACGGAATGCATATCCAAATCGCCTTTTCGCTCGATTTGTTCATTCCATTGTCGGCTTGAGTCGTTTTTCGGTTTACATAATTGATTCGGGAATCCACAACTTAACTGTGAAAGGGATTGGATATTTTCTATTTCAGCTTTATTCCCAATTAAAGATGAAGACCGATATTTAGGAGTAGAAATCAAATTAATTTCTGGATGCGATAAAGATCTTAAGTCTTTAAGATTTGTAATTGACTTCTTAACGTCATTTTCTTTAAATATTTGGGATGCTCTTGAATATGAACTATCGTTAGAGGCATATTCTGGTTGTAGATATTCATTCTTTTTCATTATATCATTTAGATGAGTCGTGATAATTAAAATAGTTTTCCTTGACATCCAATATTTACCTGTAAGTAAAAATATTTACATAATATTTTAAACCTGTTCAATTTCAACCTAAATGGGGAATAGAAACAACAAAAACGAAAGCTATAGTATATATAAGTGCTCGACTGTGAGACACAGCTTCCCGTTTTGAAAGAAAGCTAAATACGTAACTTACTATTACGTTAAAAATAAACTAAAATTTACCATACGGGATCACAGTCTGCTAACCGAACTAATCACCTGCAGCTTGAGACTTATTTTTGCCCTATACATTTTTTATACCCGCTACCCATAGGGTAGACGGGTATTATAACTTAGTGCCAACAGAAAATGTATGTAACAGGCAGAAGGAGCCATCTCCGACCCCATAAAGTATGAGACGATATAGCCATGTCCGTCTGTCCGTCTGTATGAATACCTAGATCTCAGAGACTATAAGAGCTAGAGTTACCAAATTTGGTGACAGTACTCTTATAGGTCCGACGCAGATCAAGTTTAGATCTTTGCCACGCCCCTTTCCGCCCCCAATAGCTGAGAAAGCCGTAATAAAAGACTTAGAGCATTGAATTTTGGTATGCATAATAATTATTATATTCTCCATGATTTTTACCCGCTATTTTCAAATATATACAAAAAAACAAGTTTCAGTATATTTGGTATATTTTTGTTAAAATATTAAAATATTTTGTTTTCGAGCACTCTCGACTGTAGCTTTCTTACTTGTTTCTTGAATGTTTTTAACACTAATTGAAAATGCTATGTAGCACAGAACGTCAGAGTACAGAGCAATAGCAATAGCAAAAAATGCGCGACACACTAATTTTTCTTACGGCGCACGAATAGTACAATAGCGCTTCAGTCAGTTTTTTGACACAGAGCTATAAGTATTTTGGTAAATCCCATGGGTATTGTGAAATTTTTAAAAATGGGAAAATGGGTTTCTTACATTTTAAGTTTATTTTGAAAATTATACACATAAAGCAAAGGTAAACAGGTGTTTTACAGGTAAACCTTCATTGCTTCTTTCTTAATTTCTTTTGAGTTAGTTCTGATAGGAAGTCATAATAATAAGCGTGATTTAATAATCCAAGCAACTAATAACTAAACATATGATTCTTTTCATATGGTTTTTGTGTAAACTAGCATCTCAAGGGGAGGAAGTTGTAACTTTGAATTAAAGATACACGAGTTATCTCTTCTATATAATATATAAATTAGTTTCAAGTCAACGTGGCTGTGTTTTGGCTGAGTCAATGTATCCCAGCTAATTCCCAATAAGACGTATTTATGAGTGTCCTAATCTGATTTTTACGAATTTGCTTATTTTTGATCGTATTGCTTACAATTTAATTTTATTTCGATTACGATTGCTGACACTTAAAATAATAATTTTAATTATTTAATTTTAAAATATTCAAATGTTAAATGTTTGTTAGCCACATATAAGGTGATTTCATTGGCATCAACTTTTGTTTAATTACATAATTCACGACGCTAATTTAAAATAAAATATACTAAAATAAACAAAAAACAAGTAAGAAAGCTACAGTCGAGAGTGCTCGACCGTATGATACCCGCAACCCATTTCGAGAGAAAAATAAATATTTTAATGATATTTTAACAACAAATATACCAAAAATATACTGAAACTTGAGTTTTGTTTGTATATATTTGAAAATAGCGGGAAAAAATCCACAACACCGACATGGTCACACTGTCAACTAAACAAACAAAGCGTGAGCAGCTGCAAGTGAATTTTGCATACAAAATGGATTCTTTAATAACTTCCTCGTTTTTTATTCGATCTCAACCAAATTCACAGGAGTCATTCAGACTATCATTGTTATTATGCATACCAAAATTCAATGCTCTAGGTCTATTATTACGGCTTTTACAGTTTTTGGGGGCGGAAAGGGGCGTGGCAAAAATCTAAAACAAACTTGATCTGCGTAAGAGCTACATGAATACTGACACCAAATTTGATATCTCTAGGTCATTCACACACTTAAAACGTCCATATGCACTGGGCACAAAAATTTTGATAAATAATTTCACGAATAACTCTTGTTCTACTCATCCGATTTGTACCAAAATTACAGGGTATATTAAGAGTGTCAAGCGCAGATGGGTTACCAAATTACACATCATTACACAAAGAACTTTTGGAGTTATTCGCGATTTACATAAAAAAAAAAAGTGCATAAAGAATTGATGAGATTACCGACCGATAAGAATTAGATTAGGTTGCGTATATTATCTCTTAAAGCATTTTTCATTTTGTTTTAACAATGATCTGCTAAGTTATTTCGTCATTGATTTTTTAAACAAAGTGCACGCAACAGCTGTCGGTCCTTACGATTATAAAATTCTTGCAAATCTTTAGAACAACGAATCAACTCTCTAATGCTCACGCCATATTGAAAGTCAAATACGAGTTTACCAATAAGTAAAAATTGTTTTTCCAAAGAATTGCACAAAAATTAGAAGAAAAAAAATATATACATATACATACATACATATATAAATTATGATAGTTACTTTATTTGTAATCGTGTCGTTAAGTTTGGAACAACCGCAAATATTTAAGGTCAAGAAAAATCAGTTTAAAGTTTTGTTTTTGCTTAGCGGCCGATGCTGCATCTGTATGTTCGCAGTAACTTGAGTAAGCTGCTGAAATTTTGTGGAGTTATTCTTAAATAGTTTATTTACAGATTAAAGTAAAAATAAAAATATGATACTTTGATCGGTTACATGTGAATCGCCCCTTAAGTAAACATTGTTTATAAAAAATGTCTTTTCAACCACATATAACATTATTATCTATAAAGAAAATAATAAGTTCTGTATGAAATCTACATACATTTTCAAAAATATTACATATTACATGCTCATAACACATCCAAATTATTTTCAATCCAAATATTCAACGGTTTATTCAAAAATCAAGAAGTGTAGAGTTTTGCAAAACACGTATTTCCAAAAAGAAAATAATTAAAAAACCAACTCAAACGTTTGTAAAACATATGTACGATAATTTCGGGAAAAGTGGTTGATCTACATATTATCGTAAAAAAGCACAATCGATTATCACCATTGCCATGATTGATCGAACCGAATCGATTACCGATTTGATGCAATAAGACTATGTGAGAGAGTAGCTTGATAAGTAAAAAAAATACGAGTCCTTATATAAATAATTTTCGATTTCTTACATGCTATATTCATTGTGGCGTCGGGATAAAGGTTTATCGCATGGATATCGCTAGAAACGTTTGTGTGCGTGAAGCGAACTCGGAAATTGTACCATTATCCAAGAGGAAAAACCAACTGACATCTGATTTGGCGGCCACAACATTATCATTTAAAGATGCGCCAGTTGATTTGGATATTGATAAATATTTAAAAAATTATAAAGAAGAGCGGTCATTAAGGACACATCCACATCGTAATAGCCTTCCAAATGTGTGTCTCATTGATGGATTTGATGAATCGCCAATGAGTTTCAGCAAGATAAAAAGTACTCAACCGACTGAAACAGTGCCTTCGTGGTGTGCAAAGACAACAACAACATTTTGCCAACAACAAAACAACTTTCAAGAAAAACAGCAACAGCTAACTACAACAAACAATCCTCCATGTTTTCATGAAAGTCGAGTACTCGAATTCGACGATGCTGAAAATCAACGTGAAGGTTGCATCAGTGGCCGACTTGAGTTTCGTGTCATTCCCAAAGGTAAGAAATATATACATACATATAGTACATAACGTAACATTGAACGTAAAGTGCAACTAATATGCAACCCAAAAGAGCAGAGTCAATAATAGAGCTAGAGCATTGCATTTTGGTATGCATAATAATAATTATATTCTCAATGATTCCTGTTAATTTGGTTGAAATGAAAAACAAGGAAGTTGTTAAAGAATCAATTTTATATGCAAAATTCACTTGCAGCTGCTCGCGCTTTGTTTGTTTAGTTGACGGTGTGACCATGTCGGTGTTGTGGATTTTTACCCGTTATTTTCAAATATATACAAAAACAAGTTTCAGTATATTCTTTGGTATATTTTTGTTAAAATATTTAAGTTTTTTGTTTTCTCTCGAAATGCGTTGCGGGTTTCATACGGTCGAGCACTCTCGCCTGTAGCTTTCTTACTTGTTTATTTCAGTTCTAACATATTCAATTATATCTCATTTATATGCTATTAGAAAACTCGCATCTGGACGAGTCTGTGTACTATGAAGCCTTAGCAGCCCTTAAAAGTCCTAACACAAAAACAACTGATAGCAACTTTGCTACCAATGAAAGAGCAGCGCCTGGTGATATTCAAAGTTTAGGTCTATGTGATAAAGAGACCACTAACTGTGATGAGAAAGACGGAGTGGCAACTAATATAAGTTGCTCTTATAATGTACAACAAAATGTTAACAACAAAGACGTATTCAAAACCCCTAACGAAACGACCTCGAACAGCATTCATTCTGCTGAGGGTGTCAAAGTCAAAATCAAGTGCAATACGAATGATGGTAGCCAGAATTTTGTGTCTGTTGATCACAACAATCAAGTGGTAAGAGATGTAACGGGTTCCGAATTTGCATTGTCAACACCAAGTAAGATACCTGTGTTATCGGCAAATTTGCGACAATCGAAATGCGCATCTTGGGCAGGTGTTGTCACTATGACTACAGCAGCATCACAACAAATTGGTGCTGGGGCAGTTGGAACACAAGGACTGCTTCAGAACGAATCATTTGATTCACCGACGTCTAATTTGGAGCTCACAGATTGCCCTATTCGTGTGCACCATTACTTACAAAATTCTCCGATTACCACAGACTTAACGCCAGGTATGTATGAACAATATAAACCATACTTCTTACCAAGTTGGTAATAATACTCATATTGGTCCTATTGAGAACTTGTTTTCTTCAGAATTTAATCAAATGTCATTTCTTCCCCTCAAATCAAAAGAAAAGGCTTGAAAATTCGGTTGCGATTGCCAATAAAATGTTGAAATATGTTATAGGGAAAAAATAAGGTGCAGTTACGCTGGCTCTGCTGTTAATTTCAGTGCTTAAAAAATGGTCTGAAATTAAATTTTAAACGCTTGGCTTTTATTTCTGCTTCTAAACTGAACTGTGTATTGGTTCCTATAAGACTATTATTTTAATTAATTTGCTTATCTTTGATACTGTTTATATTTACAAATAATAAATATTATGAATTACAGGACTACGCCGCCGACGGGAGTTTTCTGAAGGAAAGTACGTAACAGATCCAGGACAGTTAAAACTACGATTTCAACGCCCTCGATGTCGAGCTTCCAGCAGGTAAACTTTAATTTCAATATTTTTATGGCGTTGTCACTCTATTGATAAATAATTTAAGCGCTCGAGGTGTAACAATACAGAGCAATTCTGAAGATCAATTAACCGATAATACTGAAGACAAGGTTGGCAAGGAAATTGTTGACGAAAGTATTGGATTCGGAGCAGCACTTTGTTGTAAATCAACAGCATCTGGTATATCGGATGCGAGCAACACAGCATGGAATCAAAATACAACCGAGACCTCAATGCGAAATAATATTTCGCCACCACCAGGCGATCCAAAAATTGAAAACAGTGCGCGATTACGTCGCTATAGACAAAATTTAGAATAATTGCAATAACGCTTGTAAAATCAATGATATTGTGTAATTATTAAAAGTTATGTTAATAGATCGAATAGGACAAAAATTAATAACGATCTATCTAAGCAGGCACCTTAACTCAAACTTCATCAAAATAAAATTAAAAATTAAAATGATTTCATTATAATTATAAATGGGACTCAAAACAATTCGGGCGTAAGATATCTTAATCCTTACAATGTTATAGTCAAGGTGATGTTAATGGCTTAAAATCATTAGAATTGATGACTATGATTAGAATAACTGATACAATGGTATAACATGAAGACAAAACTCATAAGCATTCATGCTGCGATTCTATCTAGATGATTATAGTCTTTGTACAGTACGTGTAGTACACTGAAACGTGACAATTTCAAAGATATGGGAAAAAACTTGTATTACATACTCTCCATTTAAATCTTTTATATCTATTTTTATTTGCGGTTTTGTACATCACACATCTAGTCAATTGAATTAACCATTTCGTTAGATGAAATGTACAAATGTCAAGTTGTTTGTTTACACTCATATGGCCAATGGTCAATGGACGGTTGTGAATTGTTATTGGAGGACGTCAATATGTCTTGTGCATCGATTAATAGACAACAATTGGTGTTTAATGAGCAAGTTATGTTTGAATTTTTTCAAATTATATTACATTATAAACTGTAGATTTCAATTGAACTTAAATGAACAAGAATAATTTAACGATAATACAAAAATTGGTTAATTTTATCTATCCTTCCTGTATAATCGCAATTTTAGGACTTTGGCACTATTACACCGACCAGAATTACTCATTTTCTTTTATTTGCAAAAATAAATAAGTTATATAATAATCTAAAATGGCGCACGGTATGATTTTTGTATTTATAAAATAAATGAAAACAAATATATTTGCGTCAAATAAACCCTAACCGGTTATTTGATCTGTGCGTTGTTTGTGATCAAAGCCGCCTAATAAAAAATGTGAATTATAGAAGGGTTAAAATGTTATGAAAACATAACGCAAATTTATGCAATAGATTTACATACAAATTTGCATTGAGCGGCGAGCGTCAGTTGACATTGGCCTTTCCAAACGCATCGTGTGGTCAATAAGAGTCATTTGACTTCTCTTTTTTTATCCTATATGTATTTCATTGCATTAACTACTACATAAAATAATGCTTAAATTTATGAAAACTGCATATTTCAATTCCCATATTTTATTGTACGTTCCTTCCTGCTTTGTACGTTTAAATCCTTGATAAATCGTACCGTTTGTCCTGCGAGAACGCATCTCATTAGGTTGGGTGAGAGTTTATTTAAGCCACTTGAATAATATATTCGGAAACTGTGAATTTACGAAGAAAATGACTGGAACTATATGACATCTTCAAAATGCTTTAATATTGTGTGCAAAAAACACAAATATTGGGACTCTCCACAGATAATTTCATTTTAGTCTGGGAATGCGAAAATAAAATTTCCTGTAAATTGGCCTGCGAAAGATATTTATTAGTAAAAAAAATGTACAATTACAAAATTGAAATAATTACCTTCAGTTTATTGACTTCAGCTCGTAACATTATTATTTTAGTTTCCTCTGACCCGATTATAGCTTTTAAGTGATAAATTTGAATCATGATATTATTTAATGATGAATCATTTGAATCTTTAAAAGCTTGTTTAGATGAGGGTGTGCACTCTCCACGAACATTTTTTGTCCGTAGACACAAAGAGGTTTTACGTAACTATAAAATTAGAAGAATTGAAAAAATGTAAATAAATATTTTTTTAACATCTTACACATTGTTAATATGGAAATTACCTGACTTTTTAAACTTTGATCAAGGTGAATCCTCGATGTTTTTTTTATCAAATCACAAGAATTACTAAAGTTTAATGGTCCCAAAATTCCACTCTTAGCGAAAAATTCTTGAGCTTTATCGATACCTCTAATAATTACGGAATGCATATCCAAATCGCCTTTTCGCTCGATTTGTTCATTCCATTGTCGGCTTGAGTCGTTTTTCGGTTTACATAATTGATTCGGGAATCCACAACTTAACTGTGAAAGGGATTGGATATTTTCTATTTCAGCTTTATTCCCAATTAAAGATGAAGACCGATATTTAGGAGTAGAAATCAAATTAATTTCTGGATGCGATAAAGATCTTAAGTCTTTAAGATTTGTAATTGACTTCTTAACGTCATTTTCTTTAAATATTTGGGATGCTCTTGAATATGAACTATCGTTAGAGGCATATTCTGGTTGTAGATATTCATTCTTTTTCATTATATCATTTAGATGAGTCGTGATAATTAAAATAGTTTTCCTTGACATCCAATATTTACCTGTAAGTAAAAATATTTACATAATATTTTAAACCTGTTCAATTTCAACCTAAATGGGGAATAGAAACAACAAAAACGAAAGCTATAGTATATATAAGTGCTCGACTGTGAGACACAGCTTCCCGTTTTGAAAGAAAGCTAAATACGTAACTTACTATTACGTTAAAAATAAACTAAAATTTACCATACGGGATCACAGTCTGCTAACCGAACTAATCACCTGCAGCTTGAGACTTATTTTTGCCCTATACATTTTTTATACCCGCTACCCATAGGGTAGACGGGTATTATAACTTAGTGCCAACAGAAAATGTATGTAACAGGCAGAAGGAGCCATCTCCGACCCCATAAAGTATGAGACGATATAGCCATGTCCGTCTGTCCGTCTGTATGAATACCTAGATCTCAGAGACTATAAGAGCTAGAGTTACCAAATTTGGTGACAGTACTCTTATAGGTCCGACGCAGATCAAGTTTAGATCTTTGCCACGCCCCTTTCCGCCCCCAATAGCTGAGAAAGCCGTAATAAAAGACTTAGAGCATTGAATTTTGGTATGCATAATAATTATTATATTCTCCATGATTTTTACCCGCTATTTTCAAATATATACAAAAAAACAAGTTTCAGTATATTTGGTATATTTTTGTTAAAATATTAAAATATTTTGTTTTCGAGCACTCTCGACTGTAGCTTTCTTACTTGTTTCTTGAATGTTTTTAACACTAATTGAAAATGCTATGTAGCACAGAACGTCAGAGTACAGAGCAATAGCAATAGCAAAAAATGCGCGACACACTAATTTTTCTTACGGCGCACGAATAGTACAATAGCGCTTCAGTCAGTTTTTTGACACAGAGCTATAAGTATTTTGGTAAATCCCATGGGTATTGTGAAATTTTTAAAAATGGGAAAATGGGTTTCTTACATTTTAAGTTTATTTTGAAAATTATACACATAAAGCAAAGGTAAACAGGTGTTTTACAGGTAAACCTTCATTGCTTCTTTCTTAATTTCTTTTGAGTTAGTTCTGATAGGAAGTCATAATAATAAGCGTGATTTAATAATCCAAGCAACTAATAACTAAACATATGATTCTTTTCATATGGTTTTTGTGTAAACTAGCATCTCAAGGGGAGGAAGTTGTAACTTTGAATTAAAGATACACGAGTTATCTCTTCTATATAATATATAAATTAGTTTCAAGTCAACGTGGCTGTGTTTTGGCTGAGTCAATGTATCCCAGCTAATTCCCAATAAGACGTATTTATGAGTGTCCTAATCTGATTTTTACGAATTTGCTTATTTTTGATCGTATTGCTTACAATTTAATTTTATTTCGATTACGATTGCTGACACTTAAAATAATAATTTTAATTATTTAATTTTAAAATATTCAAATGTTAAATGTTTGTTAGCCACATATAAGGTGATTTCATTGGCATCAACTTTTGTTTAATTACATAATTCACGACGCTAATTTAAAATAAAATATACTAAAATAAACAAAAAACAAGTAAGAAAGCTACAGTCGAGAGTGCTCGACCGTATGATACCCGCAACCCATTTCGAGAGAAAAATAAATATTTTAATGATATTTTAACAACAAATATACCAAAAATATACTGAAACTTGAGTTTTGTTTGTATATATTTGAAAATAGCGGGAAAAAATCCACAACACCGACATGGTCACACTGTCAACTAAACAAACAAAGCGTGAGCAGCTGCAAGTGAATTTTGCATACAAAATGGATTCTTTAATAACTTCCTCGTTTTTTATTCGATCTCAACCAAATTCACAGGAGTCATTCAGACTATCATTGTTATTATGCATACCAAAATTCAATGCTCTAGGTCTATTATTACGGCTTTTACAGTTTTTGGGGGCGGAAAGGGGCGTGGCAAAAATCTAAAACAAACTTGATCTGCGTAAGAGCTACATGAATACTGACACCAAATTTGATATCTCTAGGTCATTCACACACTTAAAACGTCCATATGCACTGGGCACAAAAATTTTGATAAATAATTTCACGAATAACTCTTGTTCTACTCATCCGATTTGTACCAAAATTACAGGGTATATTAAGAGTGTCAAGCGCAGATGGGTTACCAAATTACACATCATTACACAAAGAACTTTTGGAGTTATTCGCGATTTACATAAAAAAAAACTTGACTTTCTCTAGATAAATGCTTATTGTGGGCGAAGGGGGCGTGGCATCCAACTTTTGAAATAAACTTGACCTGCGTAGGGTATGAAGGAACCTTTTTGCCAAATTTGGTGTCTCTATGTCTTATAGTCTCTGAGATCCAGGTGTTCATACAGACGGACAGACGGACAGACGGACATGGCTATATCGTCTCGGCTGTTGACGCTGATCAAGAATATATATACTTTATGGGGTCGGAGATGCCTCCTTCTGCCTGTTACATACATTTTCTGTTGGCACTAAGTCATAATACCCTTCTACCCTATGGGTAGCGGGTATAAAAACGAGAAAGTTATTAAAGAATCAATGTTATATGCAAAATTCACTTGCAGCTGCTCGCGCTTTGTTTGTTTAGTTGACAGTGTGCCCATGTCGGTGTTGTGAATTTTTTCCCGCTATTCTCAAATATATACAAACAAAACACAAGTTTCAGTATATTTTTGGTATATTTGTTGTTAAAATATCATTAAAATTTTTTTTTTCTCTCGAAAAGGGTTGCGGGTATCATACGGTCGAGCACCCTCGACTGCAGCTTTCTTACTTGTTTGTCATGGTATGGGCCAGAAGGTTCTACAATTTGGAATAAAATTTTGTGGAGCGAAGACACAAATCTAAATATTTTTGTAATGACTACAGATGATATGTACATTGCTCAAAAGGCACAAAATTGGAGATCCGGTACCCAAAGAAGACTGTTAAGGATGCAGGCTGAGACATAATGGTTTATGCCTATTTTTCTTGACATGACGTTGTACGAATTCATCGGTCAATTGATAATATGACCTTATTCGGATATAAAAATCATTTCAAATAATGTTTTTATATATATTTCCTTCCTTACGCTAAGCAAAAAATGTCCTTGAGATGGGTCCTTCCACAGGATAATGCAAAACGCTCGTCAAGACTGGCCAGAGGCTAGTTTACAGAGAACGAGGTAAATATTATGAGTGGGCCAAGTCAGTTTCTTGACTTAAAACTCAATTGAAAACTTATGAGGAGAATTTAGAGGTTGGTAAAGAAAAGAAAATTTTGAGAAATTCATTGCTTTAAACAACGGTCAGTGTAGTCGAGCGGGTATTTGGCAGGTCATGCAACGAGTTAACAATTCAAAGTGAATTTCGAAAAAAACACTTTTTAAAATAGAATTGCGCATAAAAAGCCCTGCCAATTTTTAATTTATTTATTACTAGCCAACTAGCGCTGAAACTTCGCTCGCGATACTCTTTGATAAACATAATATGTTCTTTTATGAAGTCGTTTTTTAACAAAAACCTATTTTATTACATTGTGCATTCTTATGTACATATTTTTATGTGTTACGTATTGGATATAAATGAGATTTTAATGCCAAAGCATGTGTGTTATAATAACTAACCAATAATATGTCACTTCATCAAAGTAGATTAAGAAACTGTCGGAAAAACGAGTTTATACCTTAATAATTTAGAATAATACAGTTTATCACTTGTCACGCTTGTACAACTTCTTTTTGTTGATGTACAACATACACATGTAAATAAACAGTGTGGTATTTATTTTGAATATCAATGTTATTTCAATTAAATAAATGTTTTGTATAAAAATCAGCGATGGTTCTTTTGGTATTTTCGATGTTGCGGAAACTGTTCGATACATCGATATTACTTTGTAAACATCGCAACCCAAATTTTTCATAGAGAGTGAATGACTTACAGTGGTCGGCAAATATATTTTGTTGAAAGATAGGTGCAAATGAATATCTGTAAATTTCCAAAATATTTCGTCAATTGCCTTTTGTTCAGCAAGCGATTTTTACATATTGTCATTGCGAGATTTAGTTGCTTCTAGTCTAGTTAAAAGTGTAGTTCAAGAAGATCATTAAAATTTTTCATTAATATTGGATAAAGTCGATATTTTAATATTTAAAATGGTGACAAAATCAGAGCCAAACACCAGAATGAGATCAGCTCAATTGCGTAGATTTTATACTGCAAATTTTTGCATACAACTATTATTAAAGTTTCTGCGGAGTAATAATTCTCTTGTAATGTACATATTTAAGTACCTTTGCACTCCACCAACTTCGATGGAAACAGTATTGTTGGTGATATAATTAACATCGAATGTTCATTCCTAAGACAGAAAAGCTTTATTTATATTGGTAAAAAATTTTATTTTTATTTAACTAATTTTTATTTCTGTAGTTTGTAGTACTAGCACACCCAGTCAGTTGTCGGATCGACCGGGTTCTGATTTCTGAAAGGTATTTCTATATTCAGCCGGACACCCTACAAGCCATCCAGTTTGGGAGCGAGAGTTATGACCATTAATCGGCGACATTGATTTTTTCTATACATTAGTTAAGATAGATAAATCATAAATTAATAACACTAATAATCGCCATTAGCTGTGTATGTGTATTGAGTTATGTCAAGTTTTGAAAAAACCTATTTGTTTTGTAGGAGTACACTCATAATTTAGTCGTTCCTTGACCACTCTGTCTGAGCCCATACAAAAAAAAAATAAGTATAACTAATTCACTTTTATTTCCGAAGATGTAAAGTATTTCTAAATATCAATATTTTCTATGAAGAGTGTTTTAATTTCTCTTTTGCATTGTAAAAGAAAATGTATGTTTTCTTACAAAATTTGTTGTTGAACGCATCTAATAAAGCACATGAAAATAATTAATCGATATATTGTGATAAAGAGAAATCAAAGTTTGACCCATCTCTAGACGTAGTACATAGAAGTGAAAACATTTGCAGCAAAGTATTTTAATTTGTGAAATTATGGCGGAAATCTATTCTTCTGAGGTATTACGAATTGTAATAGCACAAATTGCGCAAACCATTGGATACTGCAATACGCAGAATGCTCCTTTGGAGTTATTGGAAGATATATTGTTAAAGTTTGTTCAAGAACTGGCCCGCGATCTTCACAGCCAAGTAGAACACGGTGAGTACACATAATCATGCTCACATGCATATACACATATGTATGTAGATACATACATCTATATAATTATTTCTTTTCTAAACATAAAGCAAATCGTAGTGAGCCAAATATTAGGGACGTTCAATTGAGCTTTAGCAACCTTTCCATCGACGTTCACGAATTGATAGATTATATTGGAAATGTTGAGCCAGTGCCATTCGCTCGAGAAGTCCCCGAATATCCAGTCAAAAGAAACTCACATTTGAATTTTCTTAAACCTGGCAGCGCAGAGACTTTAACACGACCGGTTCACATATTCGAGTATCTTCCAGCCATGCTACCACCGACAGAAAGAATTTTAGCACCTTCTTCATCTGAAATCGACAATTTATCCCCCAATTATCAGAAAAAATGTGCAGATAATTCGTTATCGTCGTCGGGGGGAAGAGAACAGAGCGCAACGGACTTGCAAAATTGGTGCAAGCAAATCGAATCATCAATGTCCTTAAAACCACTATCGTCCAGAGATCACATTGATACTATTGATGGTCATGCAGTTCGAACAATCAACAGTGTTGTAATGACTACCGGAGGCTTTATTTCCCCAGCAATCGAGGGAAAGTTACCAGAAGCCTTTATTCCTCAAATTATTGGTAAGTCCAAAATTTGAACCACCTTCAACGAATTCAAATTTAACGTTAACTGAGAAATTGTTTTGAATTTTGTATTGGCTTTACTTTTACAATTATGATTATAATATATACAACTTTTCAATATATATTTTTGTATTGACAACATTCATTTGTTAATTGTTTCAGAAAAATTAAAAGGCTTAGACGCACCACCTAGTTTTTCCTCTAATGCCATGCTAGAAACTAAAAATTCGATTACAGTAGAATCTAATTTACTTAATGCACGTAATCAAACATCAAATGACGACGCTGTTAATGAGCCCAATTCACAGACTGGAGAAAAATGTCTTCTAAATGAAATTTCCTCAGTTAATAATAATAAATCTGAAAATAAAACTCTGGAGGAAGGAGTAATTATGCCAGCTTTAACACTACCAATACAAGGTCTATCTAAACCCATTAAGAGTAAAAAGAAATATTTAATCGGTGAAGAACTAGATGTCAATAAGTCACAAGAAAAAGCCCGTCGAAAAGCATTCAAAATGTATCACAAATTCTCAAAGGGTCAGGTTGAAGGTGATGCCAGTATGGTTGGGTTTAAAAAATCTACGAAACATTTAAATCGTGGAGGAGTGCACTCGATATTAACGACGGACAGCAGGACAACACCAACAGAACGAACTCAACACGAAAAACTGTTGAAAAAGCAAACAAAGCGACAAAAACAACTAAAAAGCCAGAAACAAGAACTACAACAACAAGGACAACAGCAATTGAATTTACAAATGATATCTAAGCAGCTCTCGGGAGCTGAAGTATTTTCAAATGCCATCCTAAATCAACCAAAAGCGATTGCCGCTTCTTTGCCTGCTCAATCCATACCATTGCCATCCGTTGATCCGTCAGCAGTTAAGAATACTTTTGACAGCCCAACTCGGGGAGTTTTGTCTCTGGATGCTGCTCAAGTAAACCAGATGGATGCCTCTAATGATTTGGGCGGAGATGATGTCAAACTTGGCAGCGAACCTGACCGTAATAAATTGAATATTTTTAAAAAACTATCTAAGCCCAAAACAATCAAGTCTCTCGCACCAAATGCATTACACACAATGCCAACGAATTTATTCGGCAATGCAAGCAACGGTTCGCCATTAGTAAATTTGCCATCTGGCACAACTATAACTCCAGCACCAGCTTTAAGTGTCACAGATATTTATATGACAGCATCAAATTTAATAATGCCAGTATACAAAGAACAATCGATTGCAACTGAACCAATCTTGTCAGAACATCTAACTGATCTAAATATACCTAAAAAACGTGGTCGTAAACCAGGTGGAAAGAACAGCTCTGCAAAGACGCATGTTTCCAACGAGTTGATGACGTCGAAAAAAATTAAGCCTGGTAAATTAAATGCTGCTCCAGCAATATCATATCCTCCCGTGAATCTATCTATGACTACAGCGCTTATGTCAATAGGAACGGAATCTATCAATTCAAGTCACATCGTTCAAGCAAAACAAACTAAACAATTACCAAATGTATTACCAGACAATTTAGGCAAAGTAATTGGCGAAGAAGCTCGAAATCAACCTATTACCTTTGCATCTGGTGACAATGGTGCAGCCAAAAATATAAAACTAAAAAAAATCAAAGAAAAACAAGAGAAAAAAAAAAGAAAACCCAAATACAATAAAATTGAATGCGATGACAATTCTATTCGAAATAATCTTAAAAATGAAGTAAACAAGAAGTTTTCTTTTATTGATAAAAAAAACACAAAGCCACTCTCGCTTGGTAAAGAGTCTATTGAATTGAATCAAATTTCATTGTCAAAATCTCCCACGAATCCGAATGGAATTAAACATTTCCCAGCGAATTTGTCATCACCAATAGGTGGTGTTCATGGTTATATAGCCAGTATGGGGACTCTACCAATTTTATCTTTCCCTCCGCGGCCGGGCCTTATACCAACCGGACTCTTTCCACCAACAAGTCTTGCCAATTTTGGGAAAAATAAAATAATGTCGCATTCATTTATGTCTTTACCGGACACAACAAGTAGGGCATCATCAGTCATTGGATACGGATCATCATTACTCGAAACGAATTCAGGTAAATAATAATGTTAATACTCAGCTTCACCCGTGTTTGCTTATGACCTTTGTGGACGAACCTGATGTTTTGAAGCACGATAAATTGATGTAACATACGTTTTCTTCTTCAAATGCAGCCAATTTTCTCTGATTTCGTACTTTTTACTATTTCGTTGAAAATAAACCATAATATACCAAACCAACAGCAAATGCAGCTGCATTTGAGGATGGGGCGTGTAAAAATCTAAAACAAACTTGATCTGCGTAATATTCTTAGGGGTATAGCTTCTGAAATCTGGGTGTACATACAGACAGACGGACTAAATCGACTCGACACTGATCAAGAATATATATACTTTGTGATGTCGGAGAAACCTCCTTTTGCTGTTACATACATTTTCTGTTGGCACTAACTTGTCTCAGCTGTTGACACTTTATGGGGTCTGCCTGTTTCATATATTTTCTGTTGGCACTAAGTTATCATACCTTTCTACACTATGGATATAAAATATTGTTTCAATACCATCTATATGTCAGCTTACGAATTTTGTGCTTCCCACATCTTATTTCAAGATAAACATGGACGATTTAAAACAGTTAGGCTGCTTTTACACTTGGAACTCAATGTGAACAATTATTTTTTATTTAATTGAATTTGTATTTTATATGACAATTAATTTATAAATCACTGATAGTAAAAAAGTTTAAAATTTAAAATAAATACATATATATTAAGTAGAATGAATTTCGTTTTCCATACATGGTCAAACTATCCACCTAAGCGCGAACAGCTGCTTCTGATTTTTTTTAATGCGAGTGATCACTTGATCCAAATATTAAAATTTCTGCCCCTATTAAATATTGCTTTCTTACACTAGTTTAAATGGTGCATATATATATAATATTTATTGTATAATCATTTTTAAAATCACTTCTATTTATTTATATACAGAAAAAAAAGCGACAGACACATCAATGCTTCAACTTGCTGATTCGCATTCGGAGCGCAGTTATTGCAATGTGGCTCCTTTAGTACCAGAATCAATGAAAATTGCAACTTTACCTGTCGATGGACATAAACCAAATTCAATGATTGATCCGATTGTTGAGGAAAGTATGGAAATCATGGGAACAGACATCATGAGTTTATCGAAAAATGCGCATTTCAATCAAGGCGTTGGAATTCGATCAAAAGGCATCGAGGATGCGATATTAATCCAAAAAATGGACAAACTTAAAACAACAACAGTTGGCACTGGCAACCTTGGTGATCCTATTGAAGTCTCGGATGATTCAAATGATAATAATGTGTCCAATAATGGACAAAAAGGGGGGAAATCTAAAAGCGATGGATTCTTGCAGAATCCAAACATAAGAACAAGTATTCAAAAATTTGACAGCTCCTCAAATCCCTATTCAATAATGGCAAATCCCATTTCATCATTTAAAAAACTACCGGCATTTAAAATGAATCAGCATGAATCCATGAATCCATTGTCCGTCGTCCCGTCGTCTTCATCATCAGCATTCAATATTAACTTCATTGGCAATGATAAGTTTAGTTTGGCCGGCGGTGCAGACCTAATACCGTTATCATGTGTCGATAGTGGCTTGGCATACTCTTCGAGAACAGTACCAGCAACTAGTCTAGCAGCAGGCGCAACATCTGAGGTCACGCTGCAAACCCTTGCTCAGCCTTCTGAAAACAACTTTGTACCTAATTTGGTTGGCTCGAGTAGTTTTGATGACATTACGATAACTCCGACAAACAATCCCAGCAACAGTTTGAATGATCTGAAACTCCACAAACTTCACAAGAAAC
The DNA here is from genome assembly GCA_963583835.1 of Drosophila immigrans. Classification (NCBI taxonomy): domain Eukaryota; kingdom Metazoa; phylum Arthropoda; class Insecta; order Diptera; family Drosophilidae; genus Drosophila; species Drosophila immigrans. The sequence goes on from OY757145.1 coordinate 1,530,582, forward strand.
CAAAGAGAACCAAGGAGGGTAAAAGCAAAAAAAAAAAAGATAAAAAGGATAAAACAAAGAATAAAGATAAATGTGATGAAAAGAGTTCGTCGAAGATTGATAAACTGAAATATGTCGATAGGAAACAGAAAAAGGACAAGAAAAAAGACAAGTTGGTAAGTTAAATTTAATTATTAATTTATCTTCATTCTTGTGTAATATTTCTGCATCATGAGTCTAGACAAAAAAAAATATTACAATTTTTCAAACTTATTAAAAGTTTGAGATTTTGTCACATTCAAGTGGTACAAGCGTTATTAAGCCGAACCCCGTATGCTTATTATATTACATGGGCTCAACTTATAGAGAGATATTGTTCGTTCGTGCAAGAATTAGAATTACAAATTAAAGAGGTGTTTGTTCAGACTAACTAACCCATTCACTGTCTGAGCCCGGACGCTGAAATTTGTATACAACATAGTGCAATAAGGCTGCGTTTTTGGATATTCATTCTAACTACTCTGTATCTTCAATTAACAATAGAATCGTCAAGCGTCAGTGGGACCGTTTCTACCATTTAGGTATGGCTAAATATGGGTATGCAAAATCGTAAAAGAATATTTAATATTCACCATTTTGATGAAACCCATTATTATTATAAATAAAAACTAAATTAAGGTAGTTTAACCTTTTCATTTATGGTAGCGTTCATCAAGTGTGTGTAATTTTTACACAACCTAGATATGAACATCTAGGCACCTACTAAGGATCGATTTTGCGAAATAATTACACTAAGTATACATAATCACAGTTTAAAAATTAGATAAATAGACAAATTTTTGTTTTTGTCATAATGAATTTATTTTTGTAGTAAAAATATCGCTATCGATGCTTTCAAAATAAAATATCCATGTTGGGTTAAACCATCAATGGATTGATGACCTGTAAGGTCCAATGTAATTAAAGGTTTTAAGCTTGCATTTATTTTTTAAATATGTTTCTTAATTTAATAAAGATAATTTTTCTTAATTTGGTTTTCCGTATTTTACAAAAGATTGATGTATTCCTGAACAGCGATATCTTCAAAAACTTCAAAAACATCATTATAGGCACATGTACATCGCAAAACAAAATGGATGATTTATGTATTGCGCATCCTTACTTGCAATTCTATTTCGATTTGTATAGACGGAATTGACTGATCAAAATCTTTAAAATCGTTAAGCTTAAACTAATTGGAATTAAAGCTAATAGCATTCATTTTTAAGGAAGTGGAAAACAATATTTCGGTCCCTGAAATAATTTTCATGCAAACATAAGCGAAAAACAAATCATTTGCATGTAAGAACCAAGCGGCTGTAGTGGGAGGATGAAGTTTGAATTTTTAAATATTGACATTAAATACGTTTCAATTAAAGAACGTTTCCAGGAAATGAAAAAATGTTGCCAATAGCTCGGTGAGCTAATTTGGTTTTTGGAATTTATTTCGTCCAACGCTGTGGTCCTGGGCTTAAAGCGTTTGATCGCGGATGCTGAGGTCGTAGGTTTAATCCCAGACAGAATCCATACTTCTTTTTAATTCAGCGACGGCCAACCTTTATTATAAGTTTAATTAGAAATAAAATAATTTTCATGAAACACTGAGAGGCTTCATAGAAAATCTGCAGCGGGAGGCAACAACAACAAAATGTCAAATTAAATGCCTTAAAGTGCTGGATAGTTTCTTCGCCCGCGAATAACTTTTAAATAATTTGTTGTTCCTCCCGCTGTAGTCTCTCTATTATTTCATTTCCATTTAAAATTAAAAAAAACATTCGTCCGTTGCTGAATTAAAAAGATCAGAGCATCCGAATTCAGACGCCCTAACCGCTGCACCACAAACATGGATGAAATGAAATCCAAAAACAAAATTATCTGATCCAGTTATTCATGCAAAACTTAATAAATTAAATTGTTGCTTACACAACATACATATTTGCTATTTTGGTGGCAACATTTTTTCTTTTTGTGCAAGATTCTTAAATTGAAACATACATAGTAATGTCATTATTTAAAAATGAAAACTTCATCCTCCAAAAAGGCCTCCGTCTGCAGCCTTTTATTCAAATTAGTCAATACAAATGAAAATAGAGTTGCAAATAGGAATGTGCAAAACATAAATGTTTCCGAGCTTTTTTCATGAGCGATATCGATATTTTTCCCTAAAAATAACATCTCTATCCCAAAAACAAAAGTCAATTAATTACATTTTCAAACAGTGATTGAAGATAGAGAAATTATTTCGGAAAATCGCTTTTGAGTGGGTGCCAAATGTCCATATCTAAGTTGTGTGGAAATTGCAGCATCGTAGCTTTTACCGTTTGGGTTTTGCGTTGATAGTACTATAGATATGTATGTCAGTGTCTACGAACTACTTCATATACAGTCATGGAAAAAATAATAGAAACGCATTTTCTCAGTTTCTACAACTTTATATTTTAATTTCAGAATCTAATCTTTAGTTCAACTTTTTAATTTTTCTTTAACAATAATTAACAACAGAAAGATCAAATTTTGTATTGAGTTAATTAAGATATTTAATTTAAATTCAATTTTTGATTTTCGGCTTGGAAAAATAATAGAAACGCGCACGTGTCTTGCTGAAATTTTCGTTTTTTTTTTGTTTAATAACAAAATAAAAAGCATTGTTTCGCTAAATTCTTTATATAACTTTAGTCTAAATATTGCAACTTTCTTGGAAAATTATTATCGAATTTGGTTGTTGTCACAATGGGTCGTGGATTAGATTGCCATTGAGGAGAGAGGAAAATAATACTCAGGTTAAAGGAAGAGGGTCAATCCATGGCGGATATTGCTGTCTTGATGAAATGCTCAAAAAAAAAGTATTTTCTGCCATCCATTTCAAAGATAAAAAGGAGTCACGCGGCAGAAGGCGAGCTACTTGCGAACAATTCGATACGGCGCATATTAGTAAATCAAAAATTTACCCATTCTTTTAATCAAAGGACTCTCAAAATTGGATGAAAACGACAGTAACTAGTCGTTTAATACGAAATTGGCTTGTTGGGCGATGTTTAAAGGCGCATGCATCAAGGAGAGACCTTATTCTGACCATAAAGCTTATGGACAAGCGAATCTTTTCTGACAAGAAACCTAGACACCACGAAATCTGGAAAAATGTCGTGAGGTCCGACGACATAAAGATAAATATGTTTGAAAATGACAGACAAACCCTAGTTAGGCTCCCAAAAAAATTCTGCTTATGATCCTAAATAGAGTTTGACCTCGTTAGGCACTGTAGAGCCAATATAGTGCAATGGCAATGATTACCCGCTTCAGGTGTTGGTCTCTTCTTGATGAATACGCCTTCCAACTACGCTCAACATGCCTATTACGTATAGAACGATTAGTTACTATAGTTTTCATCTAATTTTTAAGGTCCTTTTATGAAAAAGTGAGTCCTGTTCCGATTTTCAAATAACCCCCTTGTCAAATTTTTCGCTCGCTCGCTTTCTGCCCCGTTTCCTATGTTTTTTCTATGAAGTGGATTGCAGAAAACACATTTTTTGTGTAACACTTCATTAACTCTGTAATTTGAGTCATAGATTGGCCTTCTTCTCAATTATTTATTCTCTCTGCACACCTGTTCACTGCTCTCCACGACCCATTTTAATACTAAATTGAAAATTTAATGATTAGATTTACCTAAAGTTGGTATTTTAACGTTTCTGTTATACGAATATACGGTTTTTTGTTTAATTTGACCAAAAATTACCAAAGATTTCAGCTAAATACGGGAGCATTTCTTTTATTTTTTTCAGGGCGAAAGTCAAAATTTTAATTCAAATTAAACTGAAGTCAAAAATTGATCTTTTTGTTCCTTATTATTGAAGACTGATATATTTATGTTTAAGAAAAATGAGAAAATGCGTTTCTATTATTTTTTCTATGACTGTATATAGATTAGTTGATTTAAGGACCACACACATTCTTATCGAATATAAGAATGGGATGTAGTTTTTCATAACACCCCCCCATAAATATTTTCGGAGTCTTGGAAATATTTATAGTATCTAGTGTCCCCAGCTATCATAGCTTATGACAACCAGGCACTTATACATAGAGATAGCCATGGTTAAATCAATTTGGCTGCTAATACTGATCAAGAATATATATTCATTATAGGGCCTGAATGTTACATACATTTGCATAATTTGTCTGCAAATTCCTTTTTCCCCCATTTTTAATGAACGATAACATATTCAAGTATGAAGTCCATAAAATTGATTGTCCTGACACTGCCCAAACGGTGAGAGTTAGAATGCTGAAACACACAAATACACAACGTGTCTTATGTAATTGGATCTTGCAAAAACTATATTTATTGGCAATCGTCAACGGCAGGCAGTTTTGGAAATAATTTGTTTCTTTCAATTTTTGTAAAGTATTCGAGTTTAGGCATTGGCTCGAGTAACGATGATTCTGTAAGCAAGAGGCATGTATTTTTACAAATCAAGAAGGTCATTCAAGACAAACAACAATTTGTATCATATTATAATTTTGTATTATGTTGGATGTTTAAAGTTTAATCATCTTGGATTAAACTCAGGTCTACTTGATATCGAAAATTGCATATACAGGACTCGAGCCCGGGTCTGCATGATTTCTAAATAGACGCTCTAATTACTAGCAGTGTTGCCAGTTTAGTTTTTTATACCCGCTACCCATAGGGTAGAAGGTATTATAACTTAGTGCCAACAGAAAATGTTTTTGACAGGCAGAAGGAGCCATCTCCGACCCCATAATGTGTATATATTCTTGATCACTGTCAACAGCCTCACTTTTTTTTATGTAAATCGCGTATAACTCCAAAAGTTCTTTGTGTAATGATGTGTAGTGTGGTAAGCCATCTGTGCTTAATACTCTTAATATACCCTGTAATTTTGGTAAAAGTAGAACAAAAGTTATTGGTTAAATTATTTATCAAAATAGTTGTTCCCAATGCATATTGACGTTTTAAGTGTGTGAATGACCTAGATATCAAGTTTGTTTTAGACTTTTGCCACCCCCCTTTCCGCCGCCGTAATAATGGACCTAGGGCATTGAATTTTGATATGCATAATAATTGTTATAGTCTGAATGATTCCTGTAAATTGGGTTGTGATCGAATGAAAAACAAGGAAGTTATTAAAAAATCAATTTTACAGTCAAAATTCACTTGCAGCTTCTCGCGCTTTCTTTGTTTAGTTGACAGTGCGACCAGGTCGGTATGTTATATATATAGATCAAAAGAATTTCATTTTCTGAATACGTTTCTAAAACTGATACATATTTATGATTTAAGAAAAAATCAATTCATTTATTATATATTTAAAAAAAATTGAATTTATTTATTCTAAACTTAAAAACTTCACGACGACAGACAGTTCTCCCCGTTGGCGGGACTTGAACACAGCTACTCCCAACTGAGAGGCCTAAACTCTAGCTTCAAGACCATTACCGCCGTATCGCGATCCAAACACAAACTTAAGGCTTTCATCAAATTTTAATTTCCATCCAAAGTCATTAGCGACCTAACTTGTGAGCATTCGCTTTGAAATTAATAATAAATAATAATAAAACAACTTAAACTTAATGCCGCCAATTTTGTAAAATGCCTGTAATATTGAAGTTGTTTTTTAAAATAGCAAAATTTTAAGTAAGAGCTACAGTCGAGAGTGCTCGACCGTATGATACCCGCAACCCATTTCGAGAGAAAACAAAAAATTTAATGATATTTTAACAAAAAATATACCAAAAATATACTGAAACTTGTGTTTTGTTTGTATATATTAGAAAATAGCGGGTAAAAATCCACAACACCGACATGGTCACACTGTCAACTAAACAAACAAATAACTTCCTCGTTTTTTGTTCGATCTCAACCAAATTCACAGGAGTCATTGACTGTCATTGTTATTATGCATACCAAAATTCAATGCTCTAGGTCTATTATTACGGCTTTTACAGTTATTGGGGCGGAAAGGGGCGTGGCAAAAATCTAAAACAAACTTGATCTGCGTAAGACCTACACGAATACGGTCACCAAATTTGATATCTCTAGGTCATTCACACACTTACAACGTCCATATGCATTGGACACATTTATTTTGACAAATAATTTAACAAATAACTTTTGTTCTATTTATCCGATTTTTACCAAAATTACAGGGTATACGAAGAGTATTAAGCACAGATGGCCTATCAAATTACACAACATTACACAAACAACTTTTGTTATACACAATTTACATAAAAAAAACTTGACTTTTTCTAGATTTATGCATAATGTGGGCGAATGGGGCGTGGCATCCAACTTTTGAAATAAACTTGTTCTGCGTAGGGAAGCAGGAACCTTTGTGCCAAATTTGGTGTCTATGTCTTATAGTCTCTGAGATCCAGGTGTTCATACGGACAGACAGACGGACATGGCTATATCGTCTCGGCTGCTGGCGCTGATCAAGAATATATTTACTTTATGGGGTCGGTGATGCCTCCTTCTGCCTGTTACATACATTTTCTGTTGGCACTTAGTTATAATACCCTTCTACCCTATGGGTAGCGGGTATAAAAAGCTATAATCCAATATATTTAGTTTTAATATTCATATTTATCATACAATACTATATGATCATAAAAACTACAGTCGAGAGTGCTCGACCGTAAGATATCCGCAACCCATTTCGAGAGAAAACAAAAAACTTAATTGATATTTGAACAACAAATATACCAAAGAAAAATACTAAATTTTTTTGTTTTATTTATATTATATTTAAAAAAAATGTATAACATACCGACATGGTCACACTGTCAACTAATCAAAGCGCGAGCAGCTGCAAGTGAATTTTGCCTATAAAATTGATTCTTAAATAACTTCTATGTATGATTTTAATTTGATCACAACCAAATTCACAGGAATCATTGAGACTATAATTATTATTATGCATACCAAAATTATGGCTTTTCCAGTTTTCGGTTGCGGAAAGGGGCGAGGAAAAAATCTAAAACAAACTGGATCTGCGTAGGACCTACACGAATACTGTCATCAAATTTGATATCTCTAGGTCATTCACACACTTAAAACGTCCATATGCATTGGGTAACAACTATTTTGATAAATAATTTAACAAATAACTTTTGTTCTACTGCTCGTGCTGTTTGTTTAGTTGACAGTGTGACCATGTCGGTGTTATGGATTTTACCCGCTATTTTCATATACATACAAAAAAAAAACATGTTTCAGTATATTTGGTATATTTTTTGTTAAAATATTTAAGTTTTTTGTTTTCTCTTGAAATGGGTTACGGGTATCCTACGATCGAGCACTCTCGACTGTTGCTTTCTTACTTGTTATAATTAAATTAATAACTTCTCAATCTATATATTTAATTTACTGGAACAAAATTTGACTAATGAAGAAAATAAAAATAAATAGAATATGCGTCATGAACGAAAGTGCCTTCATACTAAATAAATAAGGTTATTAGCTGGTCCTATTGAATGTAAAAAAATAAACTTTAATTTCATTATATAAGATTAATTAATTTTGTTTACTTAATTCATTAGCAGGTACATACTGATGTTCTTATTCAACTGCCGCAGGATAATCTCGACGGCATTCCAGTCCATATCAAAGATATCACACCGAATTCTGGCCTCAGTCTTGGATCGGGTCAAGTCGCTGTTTCAGGCACAATTCTCCAGGCACCGGCCCAAGAAGTAGCAACTCCGACATATCAATTGCCATCACCCAAATTGGATATGTCCCCTCACCAAGTGCCCAAACTTACACTTAAGCTGGGTGGTAAATCAACTCCAATTCCAATTTCTCCCAATCAATCTGATGGTGGCGAGCACGATTCACAAATACCAACCGTAACGTCACATAATATTGCCTTGACTTCAATTCCAACAAAGCCAACAAAAAGGGAGCACTCGCCAGAATTGGCTCGGTTCTCACCACTTGTCACCGGACCCCCCAAACCCAAGCAATGTAAGAACTATTTCAATACACAACATCGCAATTTTAATATTAATCGCTTTTATACGGTTTAGTCAATTCCACGTTTATGTTTAAGCGTTACTAGCAGAGTAATAGAAACAAATAATAACACAAATGTGTGGAAGCTGCTCATTAAATTTATCCATGTAAAAGTAATTCGTAAACACTGACCAGCTATAGAACGCACAGCCAAAAGGTAAAAACAACAATACTGCGATTTTCACCCAACATAACTATGAACAACTAGGAAGCGGTTTTCCAAAATAATTGCTTTAATTACTGTTTGAAGATATACATAGTTAATTGGCCCATTTTTGTTTTTGGGATAGAAATGGAATTTATAGTGAAAAAATATCGATATCGATCTTGATTAATGCTTTCCAACTAAAATATCGATGTTGGGTTAAGGCTTTGATGTATTGATGATCCGTAAGGCATTTTTGTTTTGCACATTCCTACTTGCAACTTTATTTTGATTTGTATTGTCTAATTTAAATGAGAGCTAAGACCATTTATTTTTGGGGAAGTGGAGAAATAATTTGTACGTAAGCATCGAAAGGCTGCAGCGTAGGTTTGCAATGGAGAACGTGGCTGTGGGTCAGCTGGCTATTATTTTATAAAAACGAGCAGCGAGCGAGTATCTGAGACGGAGGCTGTATTGGAGGATGAAGTTTTAATTTTTAAATATTGACATTACATATGTTTCAATTTAAGAACCTTGCAGAAAATGAAAAAATGTTGCTAACCAAATAGCAAATATGTTTGTTGTGTAAGCAACAATATTTTGTTTTACATGCAAAATAACTGGGTGAGATAATTTTGTTTTTAGAATTTATTTCATCTAAGTTTGCGGTGCAGGGGTTAAAGCGTCTGAATGCGGATGATTTGATTGTACGTTCGATCAAAGATAGTATCCGTACTTCTTTTTAATTCAGCGACGGTCGAATATTTTTTTTTGTAATTTTAAATGAAATAAGCGATAGGAATTATTTTGAAGTTCTTCGCAGACGAAAAAGCTTCTAAGTCTGGCTAGCAAGGTATATAATGGAAAACGTGAAATTAAATAAACCGTCTAAAAGTGGTCTTGGGCACAATTTGCTAAATCTATATTTTATTCAAAACAATTTTAGATGAAACACAAAGTGTAGTCTCAACTACAACGCCTGCACCTGTATCTGCTTCTTCTGACTTTATGCTTGCAAATACAAATTTGATTCCCAACGGTTCTGTTCAAAATAACTGGTTGATAACGGCAGCAGATGCGACTGCTTCTCCCAACTTTTCCGCAACATTATCAGCAAGTTCTGTTTTATTGCCTCAGCAATTGCTGCAAGTTATACCGAAAAGGTCATCATTCCCTCCCCTAAGTCAGAAAGTAGTTTTATCACCCTCGACACACACTGAAGAAGAGCTTTCTGTGTCATCGCAAAATGCGGATTCGAAGAGACCTTCATCTTATGTTGATGCTGAGGGCTATCGCATTTGGATTTGTCCAGCATGTGGGAAAGTCGACGACGGCTCCGCTATGATTGGTTGTGATGGCTGTGATGCTTGGTACCATTGGTAAGTGTTCCTTGTGATATATGTATACAGTGTATATCGGTTATATGCAAAACTGAAAATGCAGAATAGGTTTTTAATTAAATCAATTATCTTACATAATATTAATCTTAACTTGCAAATAGATGTTGTCTTAATTACTGATTAAAAACCCATGAAAACTATTTATATTTGATTGACGAAATAATTGCTTTGAATAGATCATCAAATTCATAGTTCAGTATTTGTTTCATTCCTGAAATAAGTTTGTTTGCATCATAATACCTAAATTCACTGTATATAAATGGTAATTCAAATTTTCTAATAACATATTTTAATTACAACATCAAGGACTTGTGTAGGCATATTTGTGGCACCGAACGATAATGAGGATTGGTTTTGTCGCGTTTGTATCACTAAAAAGAAAGTCCATGGATCCGAGAAAAAGAAGAGGCGTAACAAAAAGAAATAAAATGTTTATTTCTTATATATACACTACTTATATTTAACATTTGGCTGTATTCTTATTACAAAAAAATCATAATAAATATTAATGTATTATACAGAGTAAAAACGTAACTGATTATTATTTATTATGATTGAATTATTATTATTTGGTTGGAGGATAAATATTTGCTTCGCATATTACCTCCGATATTGGTCGACCTACTAACGGTAATACGAATATGTGAATCAGCATAGCCAAGTGCAGTTTATTAACATGCAGTCTCCAAACAAACTTAAGCCATTATTGAATGCGCAAATAGAGTGCGGGAAAGTAGATCGTGAACAATTGACAATTACTATTGAAGAAACATCAATTAAAAAATACTTAACTATTATAATGCAAATATATTAAGACTACGAAACATTCTGTAAGTCGGAGGATTATGAGTAGCACAGGTTAGTACAGCGTAAAAGTGAGGGATGTAGAAAACTTCTAATTGTTCTGTCCGGAACAGTAAAGCTAGTCAGACTTGTTACCACCGAAAAGTAAGCTTCAATATATTTTATGTACACCACTCATCTATTTTAATTTTTGGTTGGGATAGATACTATGGTAGTCGAGCGTTTTTTTTTTTGTTTTAAACAGCTCGAATTTCCAAATTTGGCGATATTGTTTATATATTGCCAATGTCTTGGATAATTCTCTTAAAATATTTCCAGTAATATTATTACAGGTGTTTTGTTGGATATACTAGAATTTTAAAGTGAATTATTTCTTCTTAACTTTGTATATTGATATCCTATAATATTAACGGGCGCTCAGCCACTTGAATTTGAATTTGCGATTAATGTACTGTATGCGGTTAGTTCTCATATACATACTATAATAGTTGTTGCTATAATATATATATACAAATATGAAAAAGTATAAATTGTTGGTTTACTCTTCAAATAAACCAATTTACATAAGATATTTTATTGTCCGCTTCTAATATATATTCATATATTAACAAAAGCTCCTAATCAAAGTTGAAAACGAATCATAGACTTGCCTTTGTCAGTCTTACCATTACTTTCTAAAATCGCAGTTACGTGAAACTTTTATCTGATTAGCGTAAAATATGTAAATTATAAGATATGTAAAATTTGATAACCAATAGTTCATTAATGCTTTATAACATTCATCGTAAGTCAAGTTGTATTTTCACAACACTTTAAACAGTAATGCATAAGATTTTGTTTCTCAGATACTAACTGAACGAAAATCTTGCATTTCTTAGAGACAGTGCTTTGATATATATACATAGTAGAGAGCACATTATGAATGGTTTCCGAGATTTGTATTACAATTGAAAAAAAAAAACTTAACTAAATAATGGAATAAGAAATATGTTGTGCATGTATCCTCTGACTGAACCCTCCACGAGGGTGGCGACTGGGCAATGGATACTGCATCGTTTCGGGCGACCTAGAGATGTCATCATCACTTGCTCGCTCATGAGACTTTGCAGTTTCTAGCTAAGGGACTGGGCCCAAGCTTTTTAGATTTATTCTGGAAAGCTAAGGTCGAGGAACATGGTCAGAGGTACTTGGCAGCAAGTATAAAATGCATCATGAATCCTTGGATTCAAGAATGGAGGCGAATACTGAGGAGTCAACTCGGGCTGGGATGTCAGCCCAAACGTCGATGGGAAGTGTGACCGCTACCACCGGCGGGCACGGGAAGGAGAAATTTTATCTGCGTGTCGCCAGTGGTCACGACGGTGGAGTGGACAAGCTCCATCGGCAAGAGGGTGTGGACCTGGAACCAACTGCCACGGAGTCGGAGTTTGTGTTCACAGGCTTGTCGATGACAGAGTCTGAGCTAGCGTTTGTGTTAGCGAGGATGCCGTTGGATGAGTCATCGAGCACGGACGAAGACGAAGTAACAGTAGTCCAGAGACCATCCAAACAACGAGCAAACAACGCTCAGGGTACAAGAGCTCTCTAATGTTCCTTAAGGGAAGGCCGCAACCCAGAGTCGTTGAAAGAGCGTGAGAGGAAACTGCGCAAGAAGCACGAATACAACGCGCGGCGGTACCTGAGGCTCGCTGGCCTGTCCGGCAACACTCATCCGCTGCATGGAATAGGAGTGTACGGTGCCAAGGTGACAATGGATTTCAGGCAGTAGCCGTAGCCAACCCGACGGAGGGAGTCAAACCTTCCACGTCGAAGTTGGTGGAACCAACGAAACCCAAGTCATTTTTAAAAGGAAAAAAGTGTGCACCCGCTAAGCTTGCAACAGCCACACCTCTTGGAAAGGAGAGAACGGTGAGCAAGCAACCGAAAAAGGCCAACCCATCTGTCAACAAGATTCAGAGGCGGACGACTCGGCGAAGGCTTCGGAGAGCAAGCGGTTGTGTCCAGGGACATCCAGGCCAGCTTAAGCACGAAGCCGAAGCTACAGGTAGCCATAATTGACAGAAGCAACCCGGATGGGAAGCTCTCTATCGATAACTAGCTCATCCTGGAAGGGCCATCAAGAGAGGTCTCGCCCGAGACAAAGACGGCAAGGATCTCTGGATCAGCATTGGTCCAAAGTCCAAAAGCCAACTTATTCGTAAGCAAGGCCAGCTGTAGATGGGAATGGGTTGCGTTCGGGCAATTGGTCTGCACCACTCGAGGGTTCCTTCCATAGACCTACTACGGTGGATGGACAAGGAGAGGGTGGATGTGGCTTTCATCCAAGAACCCTGGATCGTAGGTGAAAGGTTTGTGGTTTGGGTGCCCACGGATACCTTGTCCCGAAAACTGTGGGTAAGTCCAGAACCTGTATCGAATGCTTCTTTTCGGATCATTTCAGGATAGTGTTCGAAGTTGGATGGTCCAGAGAGCCTAAGGCGCTCTTCAGGAATCCACGAAAGGCAAACTGGGTCAAGTACTCAAAACTTGTTAGGGAATCTATTCCTTACCACCTAGTGGGAAGGTTAGACAACCCAGACAAGTTGGAGGACTCGACCCAAAATGTCACAGACACTCTATGTAAGGCCTTCATCAAATCATGTCCAATCAGCCGTCCACCTAAGTCAAACCGCAACAAGTGGTGGACTCCGGAAATCGGCCAAATACGGAAGGAAACGAGAAGACTTTACAATAGAGCTAAAGACGGAAACTGTCAGGTAGACTGGAATGCCTACCATCACAGTTTCAAGACCTTCAAGAAGGAAATTATACGGGCAAAAAGAGATTCATGTTCTAATCGATGAACTTGTAAATACAGAAAAGATTGTCTGGGTCGTTCAACCCCCACAAATCAGCAGGTCCGGATGACATCAGACCGGTCATGTTACAGATGGCGTACACCTGTCACAATGGCTATTAGAGATCTTCAGGGGATGTCTCTATACGGGATACATTCCAAAAACTTGGAGAGAAGTAAGGGTGGCATTTATTTCCAAGGCAGGAAAGATAAAAGACTGCTCAGCAAAAGATTATAGGCCCATAAGTCTCTCATCTTGTTGTTAAAAACACTAGAGAGACTTCTGGACCTTCATCTCAGAAGTAAGCTAACAGCTCACACATTTAGCAAGTCCCAACACGCCTACCCAAAAAGTAGATCAGTCGAGACGGGTTTGCACGAGGTGGTTAGCACAATTGAAAGCACACTGCAGAGTAAGGAGTTTGCGTTAGCGGCATTTATCGTCATAGAGGGTGCCTTTAATAATGTCAAGATCGAGTCTATAACGACAGCACTTGTCAACACATTCTCACACCCGACAATCACTCGATGGCTTAGCAACATGTTTCGCCAAAGAACTTTGCGCTTCGTCCATCAGGAGAAGGGCAACCAGGGGCACCCCGCAAGGGGGTGTCATATCTCCCTTGTTATGGAATCTTGTCCTAAATGACCATCGTATCAAACTCAATAACAAGGGCTGCAGAGTGACTGCTTATGCGGACGACCTGGTTCTAATGGTAACTGGCAGATTCTTGCCAACAGTCAGTGAGCTACTGAATGCCGCAGAAAACAACGGTCTTAGGGCCAATCCACAAAAGACCGAACTAGTTCTGTTCACGCGAAGATACAAGATACCGAGCTTCGAGCTTCTGGCACTGCGAGGAACAGCGCTCAAGCTATCAAAGGAGGCAAAATACCTTGGTGTAATCCCGGATTCAAAACTCTCCTGAACGAGAAACTCTGGGGAAAGGATGAAGAAGGCATTACAAGCCTTATTAGTGTGCAAACTTTTGGTAAAGGATGGATTGTCAGACCCATACTGAAGTATGTAGTTCTTGTATGATGGGAGGCGGGACATCGAGAGACTAGCATGCTTAGGAATAACAGGATGTATTCGTTCTACCCCCCAAGCAGCGCTGGATGTAATGTTAAATCTGGAACCCATCGGAGTCTTCCTCAAGCACGTGGCACCAACGAGTGCGGTCAGGCTTCACGCCCAGTGCCTTCTTAAGCCAGGTACAGGTCACAACTTCATTTTACGTAAAGCGGAATTGACTAAGGCTGAGAATGACTACTGGGAACATAAGAACATAACATAAGTGGGATGACAGGTTTACAGCTGAATTCGCTGACAGATCCGATTGGCATCGGGAATCTCCTTTGAGGCAGAATGAGTTGTCAATCTACACAGACGGATCAAAAACGACAGAAGGCATTGGATCGGGGGTCTTTTCCGAAGACCTTGCAATCAAGCTTTCCTTTCGTCTTCCTGACTGGTGTCGTGTGTTCCAAGCGGATATCTACTCCGTTTGGCAAGCGACCAAGTTGATCGTGCTGAATATTTCTACAGCACGTACTATCGGAACTTAATTGTTCCATTAAAACGGCGGCTGAGAAACACTGGGCAGCATCATCGGGCTGCGAAGTGTCAAAAGCACTATGGCCAAGATACAACCCTAAGCGAACAACCGAGCTCTTAAACTTCACATTGAACAAGATAAGGTAACTGACAGGAGTCTAAACGGGACACTTGTTACCCACGGTACGGTGGATCCTAACAGGACTTCTGTCGTAGCTGCGGGGATGAAGAGGAACCCGAGAGTGTCCGGCATCTTTTCTGCGACTGCCCTGCACTTCTTAGAAAGAGGACCCAATATCAGAGCAAGCCTTTCTTCGTAGAACTGGGCAGTCTTGGGAATATTCGGCTGGAGAACTTGGCGCTTTTTCTTGACTCCACCGGTTGGTTCCAGGGGCTACCGCAGCCCAGCAGGACTGGCCAGTAGCACACAGACAAAATAAAATAATCAGAATTTTTCTCCAATATCCCAACAAACCATCCCAATCCCTTCTTTTCCTACAGTTTATACATATCAGACATCACAATGGACCATTTGGTCTCTGCGTGCTCTCGACTCCGGTCGTGCCGTCTGCTCAACCTAACCTAACCTATATCGTTATTTTGTATATAAGGAGCGACCAATATTAGGGAAATCTATATATATATATAAAGTAGTTCGTAGTCACTGACCATCGATGGATTGATGGCCCGTAAGGTCCAATGAAATTAAAGGTTTTAAACTTGCATTTAATTTTCGTAATTTGATTTAGCGTTTTTTAAAAAAGATTGATCCATTCCTGAACAGCGAATAAAATCGGAAACAACGATATCGGCACATATCGCCAAACCAAATCGATGCTTTGCACATCCCCATATGCAATTCTTTTTTGATTTGAATTGATGGAAGTGACTGAACAATATCTTCCAAATCGTTAAGCTTAAACTAATTTGAATTAAAGATATGCATTCAGCGGAGAACGTTGACTTGGACCCAAAAATAATTATAAACAAGTAAGAAAGCTACAGTCGAGAGTGCTCGACCGTATGATACCCGCAACCCATTTCGAGAGAAAACAAAAAACTTATTTGATATTTTAACAAAAAATATACCAAATATACTAAAACCTGTTTTTTTGTATATATTTGAAAATAGCGGGTAAAAATCCACAACACCGACATGGTCACACTGTCAAAGAAACAAACAAAGCGCGGGCAGCTGCAAGTGAATTTTGCATATAAAATTAATGATCGTACGCTCCGGAATTTGGTCTTCAGGGACGACGTCAATCATTGCTCCTGGCCAAGGTGCTTCCAGCTTCAACAGTGTTGTTTTTGTGGAATCGCAGGGATTCCTCGATGGCACATGCCACCACTCTGACACCCTTTTACCAGTTGATACCATCAAACTCTGCCACGAACGGATACTGCGGTCGAATGATGGCATCAGCAATCCCCTGGTCGATTAATCCTTCCAGCATAAGCCAGTTATCGCTAGTGAGCTTCTATCGATTATAGTTACCTGTAGCTCCGGCTTCGTGCTTAAGCTGGCCAGGATGTCCCTTGGACATATCCGCTTGCTTTCCGAAGCCTTCGTCGAGTCGTCCGCCTCTGACTCTTGTTGACAGATGGGCTGGCCTTTTTAGGTTGCTTGCTCACCGTTCTCTCCTCTTCATTAGGTGTGTGCAAGTTTTCCCGGTGAACTCTTTTTCCCCTTTTTAAGGTGACTTGGGTTTCTTGGGATCCATCAATTTCGTCGTGGAAGGTTTGACTTTCTCCGTCGGGTTGCCTCCGGCTACTGCCTGATTCCCCTAGTCGCCTTGGCAACGTACACTCGCTCTCGGTGCAGCGGACTGAGTGTTGCCGAGCAGGCCAGCGAGCCTCAAGTACCGCCTCACGTTGTATTTAAATTTCCTCTCGCGCTCGTTCAACGACTGTAGATTGCGGCTTTCCAGTCCCTTTAGGAACTTTAAAGAGCTCTTGTACCCTGAGCGTTGTTTGCGCTTGAGGTTAGCGCCTTCCTTGTTAGATGTGTTAGATGGTCTCTGTTCTACTGTTACTTCGTCTTCGTCCGTGCTCGATGACTCATCCAACGGCATCCTCGCTAACACAAACGCTAGCTCAGACTCCGTCATTGATGAGCCTGTGAACACAAACTCCGACTCCGTGGCAGTTGGTTCCAGGTCCACACCCTCTTGTCGATGGAGCTTGTCTGGTCTGGGCATTTTATACTTGCTGCCACGGACATCTGACCATAGTCCTGGACCTCAGCTTTACAGAATAAATCTAAAAAGCTTGGGCCCAGTCCCTTAACTAGAAACTGCAAAGTCTCATGAGCGAGCAAGTGATGCTGACATCTCTCGGTCGGCCGAGACGATGCAGTATAAATAAAACTAGTCTGCAATTTATACTGAAAACCTTTGATCACTATTAAAAAAAACTCCAATAGGTTAGTATTCGTAGATCTGTGTTTCCTAAAACCATGTTGGGAAGGTGAGACAATAGATCTACTAAAATGAATTAGTTGAGTTGTTAAATTTTCTCAAAGAGTTTCGATATAGCGGAAAGTTTGGAAATACCCCTTCAATTAATAACGTTATGTTCTGAACCATTTTTATGAAAGGGGATAATGAATGATTCCTTCCAGTGAAAGAGCTAGACTCAAGAGGCATAAAAAAAAATTTATTTAAAAGTAAAAGCACAGATTCCGCACAATACCCTAAGATCACAGCCTGGAATACCAACTAGACCGGACCAAAATACAGGTTTAATTTGATTGACGGAACTTTCTGGGATAAAGATAGACTTTTGCAAGTTGTATTGTATTGTTTTGAGTGTTTTGAGCGCTCTAACCACTGCGCAACAAAACAATTGTGTGGGAAGCGTTCTAATAAAAATAAAGGTTGCTTTACTTATTGTTTGAGTTTTACCTTAGCAATTGCAAGTTTTGCAACATTCTTTGGGTGAAGTTATTTTTTCTAATTTTAACTTTTTTGTATTACTTGGCAATTTAAGACAGTGTTTCCAACTATTCTATCCTTTATAAAAAACATTCATAATATTTAAAAGTAAAACAAGAAAGAAAGCTAAAGTCGAGAGTGCTCGACCGTAAGATACCCGCAAACCATTTCAAGAGAAAACAAAAAACTGAATATACTGAAATTTGTTTTTTTTTGTATATATAAAATACCGACATGGTCACACTGTTAACTAAACAAACAAAGCGCAAGCAGCTGCAAGTTAATTTTGCATATAAAATTAATTCTTTAATAACTTCCTTGTTTTTCATTCGATCTCAACCAAATTCACAGGAATCATTGAGACTATATTATTATGCATACCAAAATTCAATGATCTAGGTCTATTATTACGGCTTTTCAGTTTTTGGGGGCGGAAAGGGGCGTGGGTAAAATCTGAAACAAACTTGATCTGCGACCTACACGAATACTGTCACCAAATTTTATATCTCTAGGTCCTTCACACACTTAAAACGTCCATATGCATTGGGCACAACTATTTTGATAAATAATTTTTGTTCTACTTAACCGATTTTGACCAATATTACAGGATATACTAAGAGTATGTAGCACAGATGGCTTACTAAATTACACATCATTACACAAAGAACTTTTGGAGTTATACGCGATTTACATAAAAATACGTGACTTGTTCTAGATTTATGCATATTGTGGGCGAAGTGGGCGTGGCATCCAACTTTTTAAATAAACTTGATCTACGTAATGAATGCAGGAACCTATGTACCTATTTTGGTGTCTCTATGTCTTAAAGTCTCTGAGATTTAGGTGTTCATACGGACAGACAGACGGACATGGCTATATCGTCTCGGCTGTTGACTCTGATCAAGAATATATATACTTTATGGGGTCGGAGATGGCTCCTACTGCCTGTCAAAAACATTTTATGTTCGCACTAAGTTCTAATACCCTTCTACCCTATGGGTAGCGGGTATAAACATGGAAGTTATTCAAGAATGAACTTCATCGGGAAAAATTCACATGCAGCTACACGTGCTTTGTGTGTATAGTTGACAGTGTGGCCATATCGGAATATTATATACAAAAAAACACAAATTTCAGAATATTATTTGGTATATTTATTGTTAAAATATCATTTAAGTTTTTTGTTTTCTCTTGAAATGGGTCAATTGTAGCTTTCTTACTTTTTAACTACAGGCAGTATAGTGCCATTCAGTCGGGCGGGTTGCGAATGTTATGTGCGCTAACTTGCTTTCGTTGACGACAACATTCCATCTTAGCAGCCACGGTTCCTGTCCTGGGGGACACCCGCGTGTACTTCGGAGATTTAACTCTCGGCCCATTCGCATCTAACATAGAATAGGGGCCTATGTAAGAAGGATTTTAGCAGCAGGAAGAATGGGGCTGGAAGCATGGCCTTGAGCTTGTAAAGCAAGCCTAACTGCCAGACACGATCGAACGCCTATTTTATGTCTAGAAACGCAACAGTACTTTCTGTCTTTAAATGAACTCAATATCATTTGTGAGATTCTGTGGGATTACAATGGGGCTCCATGTTGACTCCCAAAAACAAATTGGTGCTCTATGATTAAGATGCCGTCTTCCAGCACAGCAATAGCCTGGCCAAAAAAATATTCGTTCTAATAACTTGGACAGTATTTGAGGAAGCAGGATCCGGTTCGGGTTTTCCAGGTTTTGGTATCATTATGATCTCCGCACACTTCCGTTGTGAATTTTGCATATAAAATTGATTCTTTAATAAGAACCAAATTCACAAGAGTCATTAAGACTATCATTTTTACTATGCTTACCAAAATTCAGGTCTCTAGGTCCATTATTACGGCTTTAACAGTTTTTGGGGGAGGAAAGGGGCGTGGCAAAAATCTAAAACAAACTTGATCTGCGTCAGACCTACACGATTAATGTCACCAAATTTGATATCTCTAGATCATTCACACTTAAAACGTCCATATGCATTGGGCACATTCATTTAGACAAATAATTTAACAAATAACTTTTGTTCTACTTATCCGATTTTGACCAATATTATAGGGTATACTAAGAGTATGAAGCACAGATGGCCTACTAAATTACACATCATTACACAAAGAACTTTTGGAGTTATACGCGATTTACATAAAAATACGTGACTTGTTCTAGATTTATGCATATTGTGGGCGAAGTGGGCGTGGCATCTTTTTAAATAAACTTGATCTGCGTAAGGAATGCAGGAACCTATGTACCAAATTTGGTGTCTCTATGTCTTAAAGTCTCTGAGATTTAGGTGTTCATACGGACAGACAGACGGACGGGCATGGCTATATCGTCTCGGCTGTTGACACTGATCAAGAATATATATATTTTATGGGGTCGGAGATGCGTCCTTCTGCCTGTTACATACATTTTCAATGTAAAGAAAGGTTCTAGACTAGAATTTTTTTTTAATGTAATACAGATCATTTTTCTTAGTTTGTGTTTGCGTGTTTTACAAACCATTTGATGCATTCGTCATCACTGATACCTTCAAAAGAGTTTGTAAGCGGTTTCATTCATGTAGGCGTAAAAAAGTTGCAATTAAAATGACATATTGTTTGGCGTATATCTTCCATGTTTATCACGCGGTTTCACTCAAATTTTCACTTTTCGCGGTCAAGCGCTATGGTTACCTAACACTACCACGAACTCTATTCTATGGTTCTATGGTGAAGAGCGAAAGTTCTATGGTGAAGAGTGAAACCTCTATGGTGAAGTTGGTGGTAAAGTTCAAGCGAAGGCTTGGTGTGTAGCTTGGTGCGAACGGTGAGATATTTTTGCAGCGAACGAGAAACAAGAACGTCGCAAGTTGGCTACGTACCAAAAGGCAGGGAAGTCAAAAACACCCCGCGATGCACTTACTTTTAGCGCCCGCGAACTTAGTTTCCCGCTACAAAGCGCATAGAGACAGCAACGGCACCCGTCGGCAACAACTACGTACAGTGGCGTCGTCAAAGCAGAGCTATCGCCAGATTCGGGATTTTTCCCAGAGCTGTCATTAATGTGGACAGTGGAAGAAAGAAAGTCAGCACGAACAATTATTGAAGATGTCGGAGTCAGGTGAGTGCCCCGGCTCAAGAGTGGGTGTGCGCTGGGGCCATCAGCGACGGAATGAAGAGGTGGTGACCGCAGCAATGGAGTTTGTGCTAAATCCAGGCCGCCGTGTGGAAGAGCTGCGCAGAAGGCTGTCCAAATGTATTCAAGAAGGACAGCATCCCCCAGCCGCTCGTGCTCGCCTCTTGGTGTACGTGGCGCAAGGCGCAGACCTCCGCAAACAGGTCTGCGGCGAGACAAATCTGGGTGTGGGGCGCCACTAGAAATCGAAGCCGAAGGTACCAGCCATCAGGGTGCACGCAAACATTGCTGAGCACAAGCCAAAAACGGGATCTACCCCCGTCAACGATTTCTACTCCCCATTATGTGGTGGACAATGCTCATCTGCGTGGTATCGCTGAGCAGTTCCGCAAGTGGGGCATGACGGCCGTGCTGATTCTCTCGCGTTACTAGAACACCTGAAGGAACGCGCTGGGGCATACGGCATCGAAGTGAAACGAATGCCCCGTGCCGTCAGTATTCGACAACAGAGCAGAGCGCTGGTTTGCGAAGAGTACGTTATCGAATCCTTCGTGGTCCGAATTTCAGAGTAGTTCTCTGACCTATTTCTCACATCGCTTGTATTTAGATTAACTTGAGGACAAGATTCGCACTGGGCGACAACCCTGTTTCTGTGGAGGTTGGGCCCCGTTAGAGCGCCGGATGTGGACGCGACAAACCAGATAGTGGCCGTACGGACGGCAGGTTTTAAACGCGGCGAGCTTGCCACCGTTGCGCAGAAGAGGGTCATTGCTCGGGAATGCACGAATTGGCGGGTGCTCTTTTGCCGGGACTGCAAGAAGACAGGGACGAGTAGTCAGGATTGTTCTAATCTGACGAGAGCGGGAAACGGGTCGTCGCTCATTCCAAGGGTGAGGTGGCGCCAAAACATCCACAATCCAAAAGAAAATCATTTCTGGGCTGAACGTCACTTGGGTGAATATAGCAGGCAAAATGGTGCCGTCCACTATCGACATTCATTATATAGAATGCTTGACCTGATTTTTGTTTTGGATTCTTCCCTTACTTCTGTCTCCCGATCTGAACCTTTCTCCTTATCATCATACTTTTCAAGTGTTGATGAACCTAGGGACCCGTATAGCATACCCTACAGCAAGATTGCAATACGTGCGTCAGTTTCGTAACACTGATTTCAATAAAATCTCTCGGATCCTGTCGAACACTGATTGGGCTCCGCTTTGTAAGTGTAGGGACAAAATAGGCAAAGTGCATTAATAGCACCAAATAGGTCTAACAAGCCTGTTTGGTTTACACGGGAATTGACATACCTTAAAAAATAAAATGTCGAGATATTACAAAAAGTTTAAGCAATCTAACACTTCCTTTAACTTTTTTTGTTATTCGATTGCACGATCAAATTTTACTGTACATAATACACAATGTTAAAATGACTACCTCGTAAATTGTAGACGGCGGTTGCGTAGGGATCTGAAGAGATTTTCAAACTACATATACATACAAAATACATATATACATAGATCTCAAAACGTTCGATTGGTTTTTCCTTTTCCGTATTGGATGGATGACTCTCATTGTATTTTTCAACCTTTAATTACTAAAAGTTCACTATTAAATAATATAAAGGTTCTAAAGCCTGAATTTTCACAAGGACCAGATGGAGGTTCAACATGTGTGCTTAGGCATTGTACTGAGGTTCTATTAATGCCTTTATACAATCCTTTTAATTTGTCTATGGAGCTATGTTTTTTTCCAAGCTGTTAGAAGGAATCTTTTATTTTCTCCATAAAAAACGAAATAAATCTAATGCTGAGAGTTATAGAGGAATATCCAAATTGTCTGCTATTCCGAAACTGTTTGGAAAATGAATAACCTCAATCTCAAGCAGAGATAATACTCCAAGAATCCGGCCATGCACAAGGTGATTGATGATCAAATAGATGAACTCATTCGAGTTGGTGACGTCGCGTAGTCCACATCAGAGAAAGTGAAAGATGGCTGTTTTTGGTACACACTCATGGAAATTTGTGATGCGGTGCTACTAGCTACCCGCAAGCGAAGTTGAAGAAGTTGTACACACACACATAATCATGTCGGTATTGCGAGTGTTTGCGCTTCTGCCACTCGCTCAGAACTTGTGTGTGTCTTTTAGGGACCAAATCAATTTGTCACTCATGACTCTACCTCTCGTGATTGTCGAGTGTTTTGCATTTCGGCAACAGATCATTATGCACTTTTGACAAAATCGAAATCTACCCGAATATGTCGTCAATGTTTCGAATGGCTAGCCAACTACACATGATGTTTTTACCCCACCTCCTTTCTCGATCGTAACACCGCTATTCGCATTTCTATTTGATGAGTGCCTGTTGCATGCTTTACACTGATTTTTTTTTTAATTTACGGAAATTACAGATGCGGGTATCATACGGTCGAGCACTCTCGACTGTAGCTTTCTTACTTGTTTCGGAGCAGAGCGTAAGGAAAAAAAAGGTCAATAATTATTTGCATTCTTTGGCGTGCAATTATAGCTAGTGTTTTAAAAAGAATTGTGTAGCTCTTATTGTCTCTGAGATCTAGCTGTTTATAGAGACCGACGGACAGACAACCAGACATCCAGACGGACAGACTGACAGACGAACATGGCTATATCGTCTCAGCTGTTTACACATATCAATAATATACATACTTTGTGGAGTCGGAGATGCCTCCTTCTGCCTGTTACATACATTTTCTGTTGGCACCAAGTTATAATACCCTTCTACCCTTATGGATAGCGAGTATAATTAGTCAATAAAACAGGTAAATTGAAGCTTAATTCAAATTTGGATTTCCCTTTGTTCACTAGCAAGAAGTACGAAAAACCCATAAAACGCGCAATACAATTTTGCCTGCATTGAATTTTCGCGAGTGCTTGCAATCGGCATCAATACACTTACGGAAATACACTTACACAAAATATCCGCTCACGATCTAAACTTCTGCATCAAATGCCAATAGCAAATATTACGAGTATTCATTTCCACCTCTTTTGTAGACCGGTGTTTTTGACACTCGCACTCGCTAAGCACGAGTGCCAAATTCTAACCACCCGTAAATACTCAGTCATGCCAGACACTTGCTCGAAAATACTCAATTATATTTGCCACTCGTAACAATGACAAAAAAATAAAAATGAGTAACGAGTATACTTTTTTTGCGGGGGCTTGTTGCCGTTCTCTGGTCCCATTGCGCACCAATCAGGGGTGCAAGCAGGGTTATTAGCTTATTTGGATGACATCGTGGTGATCGGTGTTACCAAGGAGCAGCATGTGGCAAACTTAAGGGAAGTGCTCCGGCGCCTGAACAAGAAGAAATATAGTTTCTTTCAAGAGATGATGATCTATCTGGGTCATGTGGTCAGCGGAGAGGGCTTCTGCACGGATTCCGAGAAAGTCAAGGCCGAGAAAGTCAAGTTGTGACCTGTACTGCCCCTACCGGGTTGTCAAGTTCGTGTCCCCCAACATCGTGCGCCTCACGAGAGAAGGCGAACGCCGAAGAAGGATGGCCAATGTATTGAACTGAAACCGTTCTTTTAGGGAGATGCAGACCCGGAGGATGGGGAACCTGAACCGTAATAAGAATCATAAGTGCTTACACCCACTAACTGTTACTTAATTAAAACATCGAGGAAAAGCCACTTCGCAGCATTTCATTCTTTGCTATTGACATTGCTTTAGTTTATCATGCGATTAAACTGAGAGCATATCAGAGCACATTCTTTTTCATTGTTCTGCTCTGGCTCTGCTCCAGCTCTCATCAAAGTGACAGCGGTAGCAATAGCAAAACGAAATACTACGGGAGAGCGCTTATCATACACTGCCATCATCATTATAATCATTAAGACGAAAAATTGTTGTAGCCAATGGCGCTAGTTGATTAACCTTGTTGAGATTCTTTTTGTTTTTGCATAGATGTTACTACTATAACATCCAGACTCTGGTTGATTGAATCAAATGCTTCGGCTACAGCTACTTTGACTTCCTCGAACGATACCTTGGGACTCTGTGGAAAACATTCCAAACGAAAGAAAACTTTCATAACATTTGAAAGCATCAAATATCTCGGCATTGAATGCAATGTAAATTTATATGTCTTGCTCAAAAGTATTATAAACACCCCTGACTGATGTGTATAAACCATTCGACGAAATTAATTTAATTTTTTTTTGTAATTTTTTAGGACACGAGGTTTTGTTTGGGATATATTATTTATAACATTTATTATTTTGCAACGTTGAGTCTTCATAAAAATAAATAAAAACGTATCAATAATAATTATATACCCTGATAAATCATGTCTATTTTTATATAGAACAGAAATATAGATTTGTGAAAATTGGTCCACTGCATAAATAGTCAAAATTTAAATAGCTATATTTTAAAAAATAAATTAAAAAAACTCATTTAATAAGTGCTTATTTTTTACACAGTTTTTTAAGTTTTTAAAGTTGACACAAACAAATTGTGTTTAATAGGCAGAAGGAGGCATCTTCGGCCCCATAAAGTATATATATTCTTGTTAAGTATCAACTCCAAAGACGATACAGATACGATTTAGATTTCGACCACTCAAATCGGGGAAACGGTTAACGAGCACAATTTTATAGCTAGAGTATTGACACAATAAAAACTACAGTTCAAATGAATCGAGAATTTTTATACCCGCTATCCATAGGGTAGAGTGGTATTATAACTTAGTGCCAACAGAATATAAGAGCTAGAGCTACGAAATTTTTTTTAAAACACTAGCTATGCTTGTATTTTATAGGGTAAAATTCAGATACTGCTGCACGCGCATAGTATGGTATATTATGGCTTATTTTCAACGAAAGATATATTTCTTCTTCAAGTATACTTTTCAGTATATTTTGGTATATTTTTTTTCGGGTATCACTATCTCGACTGTAGGGGTTTACTTGTTTCAGATTGATAGTTGTTAAGAGCGCACTTTAACCGAATGAGAAATTCACGGACAGGGGGTAGTTTCTAGACTGAAGCCGAGAGGCTCGGCTCAATTATTTATGACGTAGCATTTCTTAAAACTATTGCATGATTTCTACCATAACTGCATCTACTCAACAGACCACCATTTCCAAAATTCTTCCGAATTGGACGAAACCCACCACATTCTTTATTATTATTCATATCTACAATTGGAGACCTGGATTCTCCTAGCAAAAATTGAGCAGGCGTTAAGATTTCCAAATCATTGGGATTATCGGACAATGGTGTTAGCGGCCTGGAATTTTATGTCGATGCTAGTTAAGTCATTAGAGTTGCAAGTTCTTCGAACGTCATGACTCCTTGGGAGACTGTGTCAAAATGTTTCTTTACTTTAGCAAACCTCTCAAAGTCCTCCTAAATGCGGTGCTCTAACTGGAATATTGATCCACTCAATTTGCTGTTGTGCGCAACAGCTTTCTACTTAAGTTTGATGTTTTTTAAACATGTCGTAGATTTCAAGAAGCTGCGCCAATGAAATTTGTTCCGTTGTCTGAGTATATTTTTCTTTGACAGCTACGTCTCCCGATAAACCGTTTCAACCTATGAACGCCACTGTTGCCATGTCTGATACAACTTCTAAGTGGGCAGCTTTTCTTGCAAAACAAACAAACACGCAGACATATGCTTTATCCAGAATCTTTGCCGCATTATTACTAATAATCCTTCGGACCGACATGTAAATGTTTCGCATGTAGAAAAACTGTCAACAATTACACTCATTGATCACTGTATGGTAACAGGATAGGATTTTTTGCTTCATAGCATAATGCTACTCGAATAATATTACTTCCGTCTAATCCAAAGATCTTATATAAGATGTACCACGTAGGTCTTTGCCAGCCCTTATTACCTTGTACCCATCAGCGAAATGTTGCTGCTGGACAACTCTTATAATCAAGGTTAGAGCTTTTTGTATATATTCAAACCAACTTATATAAAACTATTTTTGTGATACATTGTTCTAAATATTGAATCTTCCTTACAGAACCCCTTCGCCTTAACGTTATTTCTGGAATTTCGAAAGAATCTTCAAGTTTTAGTTCTTTTATCTGTTCGATGTTAAAATTTGGAGACCTTGAAACCAAAGTTGATTCCAGACCAGTTCCGTTGGGTAGGTTAGGTAGAGCAGACAGCTCGACCGGAGTCGAGAGCACCCAGAGACCAAATGGTCCATTGTGATGTCTGATATAGATACTGTAGGAATAGAAGGTATTGGGAGGGTTTGTTGGGATATTGGAGGAAAATTCTGATTATTTTATTTTGTCTGTGTGCTACTGGCCAGTCCTGCTGGGCTGCGGTAGCCCCTATAACCAACCGGTGCAGTCAAGAAAAAGCCCCAAGACTGGCCAATTCAACGAAGAAAGGATTGCCCAGAAATTGAGTCCTCTTTTTAAAAAGTGCAGATCAGTCGCAGAGAAGATGCTGGACACTCTCGAGTTCCTCTTCATCCCCGCAGCTGCGACAGAAGTCCTGTTGGGATCCACCGTACCGTCGGGCCATACGGCCGATGTAACAGTGTCCAGTTAAGACTCCTGTCAGTAACCTTATCTTGTTATTTGTGAAGTTTAAGAGCTCGGTTGTTCGCTTAGGGTTGTATCTTGGCCATGGTGATTTTGTCAATTCGCAGCCCGATGCTGCTGCCCACTGACAACTCATTCTGCCTCAAAGAAGATTCCTGTTGCCAATCGGATCTGTCAGGGAATTCAGCTGTAAACCTGTCATCCCACTTATGTTCTGGTACCCAGTAGTCGTTCTCAGCCACAGTCAATTCTACTACACGTAAAATGGAGTTGTGACCTGTACCAGGCTTAAGGAGGCACTGGGCGTGAAGCCTGACCGCACTCCTTGCTGCCACGTGCTAGAGGAAGACTCCGATGGGTTCCAAAATTAACATTACATCCAGCGCTGCTTGGGGGTAGAACGACTACATCCTGTTATTCCCAAGCATGCTAGTCTCTGAACTTTGCGGAGATTGTTTAGATAGGAGTGGGTATGTCCCGCCTCCCACCATACAAGAGCCCCATACGTCAGTATAGGTCTTACAATTGTAGTGTGTAACCAGTGCAAAAGGTACGGTTGCAAAAGTCTTTTTGCACACAAAGAAGGCATTATCTTCATCCTTTGCTCAATGACATTATTGACATTATTAAAGGCACCCTCTATGTTGTGATGCAGCCTAAATGCTGCAATTTTCTACACGCCAACAATAAATCACGAAGAAGGAAAAACAGCACCAAGACTAGAGGAAAAAATAGTGGATTGTCGGCTACCCGCTGCTAGTATATCCGATAAATATACTAGGAGCGGCCACACTGATCAACACTATTTAACGGCCACATTCAAAATATACTAGCCCCAGAAGTAGTTGTTATATTTTAAATACCAGCCAAAGACGATGACGAGACGTTTGGGGGCGCGCATGAATAAACGAATGAACGTAGTAATTACGTTTTTCTTGTTGGGAGGTTAAAGGGGGAAACGTGCAGGGCTAGCTGAGTGAGGTTAAGGTCGGCTTGGCGCGAGTTCAGAGCATCACGACGAGGAGTCAGAGGGTCTTACCCCTCCACCTCTGACGACTCTTCTGAGCCGTGACGCCAAAAAACAGTTGTCAAGTTCGGTCATCATTGGATGACATTCCACAAGTGCTAACGAGTTTCACTCTCTCACTTGTGAGTCTGTCGCCAAGTGTAACCGAAGTCGAGGCGATCGCCACCACCACTCGGCTTCGATGGCCTCCAGAGGAGATTCCACATCCGAGAAGGCGGGTTTTACCCTCTCTCGTGTGTGCGTTTATCCTTTGAAAGTCATCGTTCCCGAGTACGTGGTAGCCGCTCTCCGAAGCCAGTCGAGAGCTCTCTCTCTCTCCATTCCTTGTGATTACTCTAGCCCGTACAAGTTTTGTCGCATTTTACTTGCCGACCAGTAATGTTTCCAGAAATGTAAAAATATTTCTATAACTGGTCCTGGCGGACTGAGACGCCGACCCCGGCTGGAAAAACATCGATATAATGTCGGGATATGCCGCTAACGTAACTGTCTCGACTAATCTACCTTTGAGGTAGGCGTGTTGGGACTTGCTAAATGGTGAGGTGTTAGCTTACTTCTGAGATGAAGGTCCAGAAGTCTCTCTAATGTTTTTAATAAAAACGATGAGAGACTTATGAGCCTATAATCTTTTGCTGAGCAGTGGTTTATCTTTCCTGCCTTGGGAATGAATGCTACCCTCACTTCTCTCCAGATTTTTGGAATGTATCCCGTAAGGAGACATTCCCTGAAGATCTCTACCTGTAAGCATACCATCTGTAACATGACCGGTCTAATGTCATCCGGTCCTGCTGATTTGTAGGGGTGGAACGACTTGATAGCCCAGATTATCTTTTCAGTGTTGACAATTTCGTCGATTAGGGCTTGGCTCTCATGAGGCACATATCCCTCCGGCTCGCCGCTGATTTGAGAGGTGGGGATCCCATTCTCGTTTTCAGCTTGTAAGCAGCCTGGAAGGTGTGCGTTCATAAGAAGTTGTAAAGATTCCTGACTGTCTTTAGCGAATGTGCCATCCAGGTTGCAAAGCAGCCCCGATATGGCTGGATCTTTCACCAGCAACCTTCGAAGTCTGGACGCTTCAGTGGTGTTGGTTAGTTCCTCGCAAAATTTAGACCATGAATCTCTTTTTGCCCGTCTAATTTCCT
Source organism: Drosophila immigrans (assembly GCA_963583835.1). Classification (NCBI taxonomy): domain Eukaryota; kingdom Metazoa; phylum Arthropoda; class Insecta; order Diptera; family Drosophilidae; genus Drosophila; species Drosophila immigrans. The sequence continues at coordinate 1,560,195 of OY757145.1, forward strand.
TCTTGAAGGTCTTGAAACTGTGATGGTAGCCATTCCAGTCTACCTGACAGTTTCCGTCTTCAGCTCTATTGTAAAGTCTTCTCGTTTCCTTGCGTATCTGGCCGAGTTCCGGTATCCACCACTTGTTGCGGTTTGACTTAGGTGGACGGCTGATTGGACAGAATTTGATGAAGGCCTTACATAGAGTGTCTGTGGCATTTTGGGTCGATTCCTCCCTCCTTCCCACTGGGTAGTGAGAAATAGATTCCCTAACCTGTTTTGAGGATTTGACCCAGTTTGTCTTTCGTGGATTCATGAAGGACACCTTTGCCTCTCTGGACCATCAAACTTCGAACACTATCCTGTAATTATACGAAAAGGAGCATTCCGTGGATACGTGCCAATCTTCTACGGAGAGGGAGTCGCAGTTGGTCGCTAGAGTTAAATCTATAACCTCTGCTCGGTTCTTATTGCGGAAGGTGGGGTGGCCGATTACACACATTAAGATTAGTGAGCATCACGAATTTAAGCAGCGACTCCCCTCCTTCGTTGGTGTCTTTGCTGCCCCAAAAAATGTTATGGGCATTAGCATCACACCCAAGGATTAGATCTGTGCCCTCTTTCTGCTCGTGCTGTATAAGGGCTCGGCTACTTTCCGACGGTAGATCCTTCTCTTCAAACGGGAGGTATGCCGAGGTCAGGTATAGATTTGGACCGTTCCTTCGCTCGCATAGCGATACCGTCAGGTCCCTGTTGCTGTAACTGGAAGAGAAAAGCACATTAAGTCCGGTTCTTACCACAGGTTCTGGACTTACCCACAGTTTTCGGGACAAGGAGATGGTATCTGCGGGTACCCAAATCACAAACCCTTTCACCTACGATCCAGGGTTCTTTGATGAAAGCCATATCCACCCTCTCCTTGTCCATCCACCGTAGTAGGTCTATGGAAGGAGCCCTCGAGTGGTGCAGATTAATCTGCACTACCCGAATTCTCTCCGGTCGACCTAGTATCTCCGCGCCCAGCGCCTCTAGGAACGATTGCCCGAACGCAATCCATTCCCATCTTCAGCCGGCCTTGCTTACGAAGGAGTTGGCTTTTGGACTCCGGACTAATGCTGATACAGAGATCCTTGCCGTATCCTTTGTCTAGGGCGGGACCTCTCTTGATCGTCCAGTCCGCTGTGTGGCAGTCCGCATTCTGGCTCTTGATCAGAATAAGGGTGGTTCGATCCTCTCGGATGGAAGGTGGAATCAAGGGACGACGTCAATCATTGCTTTTGGCCAAGGTGCTTCCAGCTTCAACAGTGTTTTTTTTGTGGAATCGCAGGGATTCCCCGATGGCACATGCCGCCACTTTGACACCATACCTTGACCTCGCTGAGTCACTTAACTTTCGGACTAATAAGAAGTTCAGTAAACTTTCTAACACTTCTTCTGGTTTAAGTCCTACGGCATTTGTTGGCTGAGTTTTTTCTTGGATCGTGTCCAAGATACTCTTTACCGATACAGCGTAATCTCCTGCAATAGGAGCATCTATTAGATTTTTAAAGAAGGTACCTAGCAGTCCCTTTTTTATCGAAACTTTTATTTAACAACGACCATACACGGCCATAATTTTCGTCCGTTGACGACAAACTAGCTATGATTGAGGCTGCGTCACCTTCAACCTTCGATCTTCGATAATACAAAAGTCAGACTTTCAACTGTTTGCTTTGATACAAACTCTTCATGAAGATCATTGCATTTTTAGAACATATCCGCCAGTGAGACGACCTCAGATATCTGAATATAATTTATGAATACATCTTGGCATTTAATCCTTTTTTTAAAATATCATATTTATTTAAATCATACCTAAAGATACTACCCAACACTGGGAGATTCTCAGCACTATTAATTGCTTCCTGTTTACCCGGCTCTATTTTCGGTGTTTCGGGTTTTATAGATTTAAAAGATGAGTAGTTATATAAAAATTAATACCTAACTCAGTCGGCAGGTTTAGTAAAATCTTGTCGTCGGCTTCAAACTGGCCTCTGATCTGAGTGAGTCTTTCATTAAAGAGGCGGAATGGGTCCGAGTCTATCTGGTGTCTACTTTCCACAATCTTCCGCTTCTCTAGCAGCACGTAATGCGGTTTGTTGTTTTAAATATAGTTATAGCCCATTTGCACAAACTGCACATATTTCTGCGAAAAATATATATGTGAAAATATCGGCAACCATATTTCAGTATATTTTCTCACTCACGCGGTAGTGTATCGAGGTGAAACCAAAACTGAGCTCTCCACACCACGAAAAGCGCGCCAAGGTTTGAATAACTAAATTTGATGTGACGGCAATGCCCTATCTTGTCAAATTTTTTACATGTACGTTGTTTAAAAGGTCATTAAAATTTTTAAACTGTCCACCAAAGTTTGTTTACATACGATCACGGACAGGGAGTAGTTTCCAGACTAAATCCGAGAGGCTTGGTTCGTTTATTGGCTTGGCCTTATATTTTTATGACTCTGCGTAGATCTACGCAGGGAACATATTATCGGCTTACACAGATGGTCATTTTAGATATTCTATTGGTTTGCTTATGTGTATATACATTTGACCCAAGTAAAGATTTGTTGATTAAATGAAGAGTTTCAAGATACTGAAGACTCACATATACATATAGGATTAAAGAGGCACAAAGGCAATTCTTTGCTTTTGGAATTGGTAATTTGTATTCTTACTTGAAATATGTACAGAGATCATATCACTATAAATAACATTTTCTGAGTAATTTTTACAGAAGCTAACATTGTTAGTTGTCTTAAGAGCTTCTAAAGATCTTATATTACAAAATATTCTGATTGAGTTATCTATACCAACCTATACTCTGCACTCTTAATGCAGAGTGCTTAATATACGTTGTCACCAAAATTTGTAGCATTAAATTAAGAACTTCTCCATCTATATTTAATTTACTGGAACAAAATGTGTCTAAATAAAACATTAAAAATAAATTTGATCTGCGACTAAATGCAAGAGCCTTAATACCAAATTTGTTATATTATTTTATTATCTGCTCCTAATAAATATGAAAAATGCTTTCTTTCATTATATAAGATTAATTAATTTTTGTTTACTACATTCATTAGCAGGTACAAACTAATATACTTATGCACCTGTCGCAGGATAATCTCTCAATGATATCACTCTGAATGCTGGCCTCTGTCTTGGACCGGGTCAAGTTGTTTCAGGCACAATTCTCCAAGCAACACCCGAAGAAGCAACAACTCTAACACATCAATTGCCATCACCCTAATTAGATCTGTGCCCCAACCAAGTGCCCAAACTTACACTTAAGCTGCCTTGACTTCAATTCCAACAAAGCCAACGAAAAGGGAGCACTCGCCAAAAGCGTAATCTCAACTGCAATGCCTGTGGCTGTTTCTTCTGATTCATCGCATCTGGTTTTGTCGCGCTTGTATCACTAAAGAGAATGTCCATGTTTATTGCCTCAATACACTACTTATATTTAATATTTTGTTGTATTCTTATTTCAAAAAATCATATTAAATATTAATGTATTATACAGAGTGAAAACGTAACTGATTATAATTTATTATGATCGAATTATTATTATTTGATTCCCATAAATCCTCCAATAATGATATTCAAAAATAATTTTCACAAAGGGTTAAGTTATACGGGTTGGGTGATCATCCAGATAAAACCCTTTTGAAGTCTTCTATCAGCACGCCATTTTGCAAACAGCCTTTGCCTATAATTTTTGTGCAAAATATTTTTCAGTCATTCAATTGTACCTTGCCCAATTACTAATCGCTATTTTATTGCTGAGCATTACTAACGGTTATAAGAAGAAGTGAATCAGCATAGCCAAGTACAGCTTATTAATGTCTCCGAAAAAAACTTAAGCCATTATCGATTGCGCATATAAAGTGCGGGAGAGTAGATCGTGAACAATTGACAATTACAATTGAAGAAATAGTCATTACAAAAATACTTAACTATTATAATGAAAATATTTGAAGACTTTGAGTAGCACACGATAGTACAGCGTAAAAGTGAGGGATGTAGAAAACTTCTAATTATCCTGCCCGGAACAGTAATGCTAGTCGGACACTCATCCATTTTAGTTTGAGTTTGGCTAATCACAGGGTCAAAAGTTTTCTTTTTGAAAACATCTAATAATGGCCTAAATTTCCAAATTTTGCGACTTGCGATCTTTGATAATTCCACTAAAATATTGCCAGGAATATTATAACAGTTCTATTGTTGAATATACTATTATTTTATTGTGGGTTATTTCTTCTTCATTTTTTTGTATTGATAAACAATAATATTAACAGGCGGCTAGCCACTTGAACTTGAATGTATTGTTGATGTACTATATGCGGTTAGTTATCACATAATAGTTGTCATAACACCTTTATTTTTACAAATATGAAAAAGTAGAAATTGTTGGTTTACTATTCAAATAAACTAACAAATAAACATAAGATATTTTATTGTACGCTTCTAATATATATTCATATATTTACAAAAGCATCTACTTTAAGGTGAAAACGAAAACTATCTAAAATCGCAGGAAGGCGAAAATTTTATTTGATCAACGAAGAATATATAAAGAAAATTATAGTAAATGTAAAATTTTAAAACCAATTGTACATTATTGCATTATAATAATAAACGTAAATCAAATTGTATTTTAACAACACTGTAAACAGTAATGCTCATAAGATTCTGTTTCTCAATCACTAACTGAACAAAAGTCTTGCATTTGTTAGAGACTACGGTTTCAATATACATACATACATACATAATGATAAGCACATTATGAATGGTTTCCGAAAAGTTGATTACAATTGAAAAAAAAAACAATAAACATTGAATAAGTAATATGTTGTGCATGTATGTTATATCGTTAATCTGTATATAAAGAGAGACCAATATTGATATTATTTGGGTCTTTTATAGCAAGTTTAGATAAGTACTTTTATTTTATATATACTATATAAATATAATTTAAATTAAACGAAAATAGTATCATGGTAGTTTTTATTTCTTTAATATGTCAAAAGTTATTTATATTTAAAAACGACTTTTTAGCATAATAAAAATTTTTCTAAGATATTTTAAATTATTTAATAGGATACAATGATTGATCAACCAAAAAATATATTTAAACCAAACACAATTATAAGTTACTTTTGAATCAATTTCTTATTATATGGCTGTATGAATTCGAATATTTATAAAGCTAGTTCAAATTTAAAAATATAAAGTCGTCAACAAGAAAAATAATGTACAATTTCAGTTAATTTACCATTGAAATGGCGTTATACCTATCGTAATTCAATTTATATTCATTAATGGATTATGTAAACATTTCTATTCCATTGCACATGTTTAAAGAAAATATTGTTTGATTTTTTAATCGGACTTAGTTTGGCCATGGAAACTACAATTTGGCGAGATTCTTTGTGGAGGATTTTTTATGTCGATGTGCGGACCCGATTGTTGACCCGATTCCTCCAAATGTAAATCAGATGGGCTGCTAGGGCTTAATTTTGCTGCTTTAACATTCCCAATAGTAGTCTCTTTTGCAGCCAGGCTTCGTTCGTTACCATTGCCAGTTATACTATTAGATGACGCTTCATCACCTACATTAGCCGTGCTGTTACTACTTAAGGCCATTCGCTGCATTTGTCGGATGACTGTCGCAGCGTAATATGCTTGCTAAATAAATATAAAGAGAAACACAATTTATTAAAATATGTATGTACATGCATAAAACTGATGTTCTCCCAAAAAGATTTGCAAAATTGCTTATAACACAGATAGACTTTTGAGGAATATATTCGAGCCCTTCAAAATGTCTTAATTTATTTGAACATACACTTCTGGACAAAATAATAAGTACTCAGATCGCGCCTATTTGTTGATAAGGTTTCATAGGTTCATAGTTATAGAATGTACAGCTGTAAGTTATTCATATTTTGAAAGTATATATTTTTATTTTTATTTCGAAAGGTTAAAGTGTACTCAAACATTTAAACAAAGGAAAACAAAAAACTTAAATGATATTTGAACAAAAATAAATAAATATACTGAAAGTAATTTTGACCTATAAAATTTTTTCTTTAATAATTTCTATGCTTTTCATTCGATCACAACCAAATTCACAAGAATCAGACGAGAGTGCTCGACTGTAAGATACCCGCAACCCATTTCTATAGAAAGCAAAAAATTTAAATATTTGAACAAAAAATATACTACAGAAATATACTGAAGTTTAACTATTATTCTGCATACCAAAATTCAATGCACTAGGTCTATTATAACGCTTTTCCAGTTTTCGGGGGCGGAAAGGGGCGTGGCAAAAATCTAAAATAAACTTAATCTGCGTAAGACCTACAAGAATACTTTCACCAAATTTGATGTCTTTAGGTCATTCACACAATTAAAACAACCATATGCATTGAGCACAACTGTTTTGATAAATAATTCAACAAATAACTTTTGCTCTACTAATCAGATTTTTACCAAAACTACAGGGTATATTAAGAGTATAAGATGGCTTACCAAATTACACATCATTACTTATGGAGTTATGCGCGGTTTACATAAAAAAACGTAACCTATTCTAGATTTATGCATATTGTGGGCGAAGGGGGCGTGGTATCCAACTTTTGAAATAAACTTGGTCTGCGTAATGAATGCAGGCCTATGGTGCCTCTATGTCTTATAGTCACTGAGATCTAGGTGTTCATACAGGCAGACCAACGGACATGGCTACATCATCTCGGCTGTTGACACTTATCAAGAATATATGTAATTACTTCATGGATCGAAGATGCCTCCTTCTGACTGTTACATACATATTCTATTTTTATAATGAGACATCATTTTGATCTTTTAAAATCAGACAGAAATTATGATCTCCACTATGTCCATAGTCTGTGTTTCTCGAGTAAATAATAGATGTTTCCTTTTAAAAACCTAAAATTTGATACCACCAATTTATTTATGTTTTTACATCGACGTTTTTGCTTTACTGCAGAACTGAGGTCTGTGCCTTCAGCTGAGCATTGATTTATAAATATAATCGAACTCTCGGAAGCTTTGCTCGCAGCTGTAGGACAGGTAAAATACTGTTAATTGTTGTACTAGTTTGCAACTGATATTTGTATTACAATTAATAGAATCAATCCGGTGGAAGGTATGAGTGGTTGAAGAGTTAAAGAGTTGGAGATTTTATCAAACACTTGAACCTTATTTAATTACCTAATTAAAACTAATATCCAGTATTTCGTTTAAAATTCCTTTTGCATAATCTTGGGAAAATATACAAGAACCATTACTACGAGTAACATACCTTCCATCGAGACTTAGCGAAGTTTTTCTTAAGTTGCTCCGAAACAGTGCCATGAATATTTTTGCTGCTCGCCTCATTACCAGAGATCCTTTAAATAAAAGTAATAATATCTATATTATAATAACACTATAGGATTTTTATATATTTAATCACAGTTTATTTAACACACCTGGCCCTCGCCGCTTAACACAAGTGGTTTTCTAAATCTTTAAAATTATTTGACAACTAAAGAGATCGAAAAATAATTATTTTACATGCATCCATGATAAATGAATCACTACTTTTGCTTTTAATTTAAAACAATTAAAAGAGCTACAGCCGAGAGCACGCAACCCATTTAGAGAGAATACACAAAGCCTATATGTTATTCCAAAAAACCAAGTGAGTACGCTCTTGTCGAGAGTGCTCGTCTACAAGATACAATGTTCATATTATTCACGATAAGTTTACACTCACACACTTAAGACGTGCATTTAACAAATACCTTCTGTTCTGCTAGTCACATTTTTACTATAAATACAGGGTATATTAAGAGAATTAAGCAGAGATGGCTAGCCAAAATACACATCATTACACTAAGAACTGCTTAAATTATACACTATTTACATAAACAAAAATTCCAAAATTGAAAATAAACTTAATCAACGTAATGAATGCAGGAACCTACATATGTATAAAATTTGGTGTCTCTAGGTTCTATAGTCTTTGAGATCTAGGTGTTTATACAGACAGAAAGACGGACAGACGGACATGGCTACATCGTCTCGGCCTGATCAGATTATTTCCCCAAACATTCAATAAAGAATCCCAAATTCAAATTCAATAACAATACAAGAGTAGTCTGATAGGAAAACGTAATTTTTTTAACATGAAAATGATTAGTTCTCAAAATAATATATTTTTAGAGCAGTAATTTATATAATTTATGTATGACCTCCAAATATTACGATTTCTAAAGTCCGTTTTTGGCGTATTTACGTATTTTTTCGTATTAATTTAGTTTTCGGTCAGCTGTTTTTAAAATTTTGTTACAATTGGACGAAGCGGGTTCGGATCCAATTCATACGCGGCTGCCATATTCCGAACGGGTTTTTAAATCCAAATAATTGTTTAATAAATATTTGACTTATTAATTTGAGATGCATACAGCTTCCCCTTTTTTGAGCACCTTCATTCTAGTCACCTCTCGAGGACAACATGTTCACATACCCATTAGGATTATCTAATTCAAATTTAATATGAAAGATAAATTTCTTTTTAAATCCTTTTAATCGAGATCTAAGCACCGGTCAAGTCAAAATTCCAAATTAGCAATAAAATACTTGCCAAAGTTGTTGGACAAAATAAAACAGTGTGACCGAACTCTACCAAACTGCTCCATTCATTTTATAATTGAAATGTAAAAAAAAAAATAAGAATTTCTTTAAAAAAGTATTAATTTCACACCTGGGCCGATCACTTATGGATTCACTCTCGTAATTAGGTTTTAGTTATTTTGAGCTATTCATATATAAAAGGCTTTACTTAAACTTATTATACCCGGTACCCATAGGGTAGAAGGGTATTATAACTTAGTGCCAACAGAAAATGTATGTAACAGGCAGAAGGAGGCATCTCCGACCACATAAACTATATATATTCTCGATCAGTGTCAACAGCCGAGACGATATAGCCATGTCCGTCTGTCCGTCTGTATGAACACCTAGATCTCAGAGACTATAAGAGCTAGAGCTACCAAATTTGGGGACAGTACTCCTATAGGTCCTACGCAGATCAAGTTTATTTCAAAAGTTGGATTCCACGTCCCTTTCCGCCCCCAAAAGCCTGTAAAAGCCGTAATAATAGACCTAGAGCATTGAATTTTGGTATGCATAATAATTATTATATTCTCAATGATTCCTGTGAATTTGGTTGAGATTGATTATTAAGGAATCAATTTTATATGCAAAATTCACTTGCAGCTGCCCGCGCTTTGTTTGTTTAGTTGACAGGGTGACCATAACGGTGTTGTGGATTTTTACCAGCTATTTTCAAATATATACAAAAAAACAAGTTTTAGTATATTTGGTATATTTTTTGTTAAAATATCATTTAAGTTTTTTGTTTTCTCTCGAAATGGGTTGCGGGTGTCATACGGTCGAGCACTCTCGACTGTAGCTTTCTTACTTGTCTATATTTGTCTTGATATCTTTTTTACATGAAATACATATAAAATAATATTTAATTAGAGTACCATATTCATATACAAATATTATTATTTTTGCTAGAATATAGAAGCTAACCCCCCACTTTGTAGTATTGTGATTTAATTTTGTCTAACGTGAGATTTTCCAGGAACCCCCGTGTTAAACGAGAGCCAGTTGTATTTAAGTATCACTCACCAAGGGTGGCATAATGCTTGTTTGCAGGTGTAACGCTTTTCAACAGTAACACACATTAAATTTTTTATGAAAAGTTTCGCTGATTCACTAATTTCATCCCAGTAAGGTGAATCAAATTCAAAGTCCCCTAAGTACGTAGAATGGCATTAATTTTGTGCTGCATATGTTTAAATATATTGAAATATAAATCAATTATGTCAATCATACCTTTAAGAATCTGTGCAAATAAATTAGCGTCATTTTCATCGTAAAATGGCGGATAACCACAGAGCAGTATATATGATATCACCCCTATACTCCAGACATCAACAGCCTTACCATACGGCTTTTGGGCTAGTACTTCAGGTGCAACATAACCAGGAGTACCACAAGCTGTTGCCATTATACCAGAATCTTCCATTTTTGATAAACCGAAATCGCTAATCATTATTTTACTATCATCGTCGGGACTATAGTATAATAGATTTTCGGGCTATGAATGAAATTCCGTACATAACATAACAAAATTATTTACACCAACAGTTTAAGGCATTCTTTCAAATTACCTTAAGATCCCTATGTACAACACCCTGTTCATGCATATAGTCTACAGCCTCTAAGATTTGTCTTATTAAATGTGATGCATCCTTTTCGGTATACGAACCCTTCTCTACAATCCGGTCGAATAATTCGCCACCGGTTACTCTAAAAAATAAATATAATATAGAAGTCAATTAATCGTTATAAAATGCAGGGACAATCGAAGTACCCAAACTTACAGTTCCATAACCAGATACACTTTTGCCTTATCTTCGTAAGTTTCTAGAAGCTGTACAATATTAGGATGAGTTAGTCTGAAAAATATAATGAGAAAAAATAACGGCTTAATTTGTCGGTAATATATGAATCATCAATTGATCAATATGGTATTGGCTGAATAATTTAATAAGGTATCAACTCAAATTTGTTAAAAGCTTTTTATAAATACAACTATTTTCATCGATCCGAAAATGGTACAAAGTTCGGACGATACTCAAAATACTGACTGACTAGTTTTAATTAGACAAGATGATGTCTCCAAAGCGGTATTGGGGATCGGGGTCGGATCTTAACTCACCGCGCTCCATTAGAACTGTTGCCATCGAAATGATTTGCACTGAACCTACATAGAAAGAAGGCCATTTAAACGAAGAAAGATTTTCAAATTAAACAAAAATAATAATAAAAAAAAAGAAACAAACCCAAACCCACAAAAAACGAAAATATATATATCTTCGACACACCGAAGATCGAATTCCCAAGCAGAGTCTAGCTTACAACTCACGTTAATAGACGAATGTTTCCTACAAAATATTAATTTTTATTTTGTTTAATTAATTTAATTAATTAAAATACCTGAACAATATTTAATGTGATATAGATACAGAAATATTAAGTACCCTCTACCAATATATAACTGAAATCATTGGAATGTTTAATAGTGGTGCTCAAAAGATACTAAGTGCTTAATTAGTTATCGAAAGTTTTTCGGTAATATGAAATTTACAAAGAGCATATAGAAAGTATGGAGTTTGTTAAGTGCATAGTGTGCCAAATACATATACATATGTATAAGTCAATAGCTACTCCATACAACAATGGGTCGAAATTATATCTTTTTGCAGGCCAGGAGTGGAGTGTGTGCCTTTATACTCTTTATATCGAAAGTCGGATGGACAGATGGACAGGGTGAATATGATTTAGCGTTTGATGGAGAACTGTTGCCGGTACTATCGAAAGTGACTAATTTGTTTGATAATGATTGTTAAGTCAATTATGAATAATATTATTTCTATGAAAAAACATTTTGAATTTTATTAATAGAAATGTTATAAATTTTAAACAAATTTGATTGGATAGTTTAATCGATAATTATCTATAGTTTCTGACTTATTTTGCCTTAAGCAGAGTTCTCTAAGTTATCAACAAATACAGAAATAATACTATCATCATTGCTATACATTGCCAACCACAACCATGCACAAATCTAATAAAAACGACAAAAGAATTTGTTCAACACAAAATAAATAAAATAAAAAAACAAAAATTAAATATACTTAGATGTAAAAAAATCAAATACAGTAGATTGATGCCGAACTCATAGTTTAGCTTATGTTTTCATCTAGCATATCCATATGTAGTACATACATATGTTAAATGAATATTTGTACTGATAGATTTCTAACAACATTGTTTATTGAAAAGCAAAAGTTTTAAATAGTTTACTAGCACATGGAATACGAATTACAATAGCTAGGTAAATAATTACGGATAATTGATAATATAGCGACGGACATTTAGTTAATTTAATCAAAAGCCCACTCACATTCACTTTGCCACACTGTATAATTTGTACATTTACTAATATTATATATACACAGATCTCACAAGTACAAATGTACCTTATAATTTGCTATAATTTAGACCAGAAATTTGTTTAGTGAAGGAGACACGATACTAAATGCAATGCTTCTTAAAAACAAAAGAACATTTATTTCATATATAGTATATTTAAAAGTCCAACTCACCTTCGAAGTACTCGTATTTCGTTTTCCAATGATTCTTCTTTGCCCTTTAAGGCTTTTTTATCAATGATCTTCACGGCAAAATGATCACCTGGAGTATCTTTACTTTCAGCCAATCGCACTTCGGAAAACGCTCCGCTGTATAATATAATTTTTTGATACAGAAGAATATATTTCGAAAATATTTCTAAAGGTACTTACGTTCCCAGTAGACCATGAAGGTTATATTTCTCCTCAATTGAGATCTGCTTGTTAAACTCTTTAGCGTCTTTTGACTTGGCCTTTTTGCCGGAATCTTTTTTGCCAAACAGTGGCATAGCTGTCAATTTCCAATTACTACTTTCAATCGATAAATGTTGTGTTGCAAATCTTTTTTTTTCTGTGGAAAGATATTGTGAAGAATTTAAGAGATATGATAGAATCGAACAGAAGAACTAAGAAACTAACCACATGAGATGCAATTAATGAATGAGTCAAAAAAAAAAAATCGCTGTACATTCAAACTTGCACAGTCATATTAGATTTGTTTTAATTAACTTATGTTAATTTTTGAAAATGTGTGTATCGTACGTTTGTGTATAGCGTGAGTACAATATTTATTGTAAGCAAAAAGAAAATAACTATATCGGAAAGCCGCAAATTGAGTACTCTATTATAATATGTTGATTTTGATTAAATGAATTGAATACCATCAATACATGTATCGAATATATTTATAATTAGCATTTAATACTAGGAATTAGATTTTATCTGCGTTTGAGTTGTCTCGGTTGTCCATGCTAATCAATTATTTAGGTATTTAATGAGATCGAAGATATCTCTCTTCCCCTGCCTGTTGCACACGTTTATTCAATGTTAGAATACTAATTTATTGCAAAGTGTAGTCAGTCCAGAAACCAGATGTTAAACAAGTAGGAAAACTACAGTCTACATATACAAATGTACAGTAAATAGAACATTTGAAAATATTCTAATCTTTTGAACAATATGACCTTAGCTGCTCAGAAATATTTATGTATATAAGACATAATATAATTTTTGCGTATGAAAACTAAAGATTAAATACAAACCTATAAAAATAATTAGAATAAACATTCCAATCAGAAAAAGAATTATAAGGTGCACATACATATATGTACATACATATGTATAAATGTATACAAACACTTGATACTGGTAACACTAATTACACAAAATTGAATAAAGATGCAGTTTAACAATTTTGGATCAATACAGTATTAGTTGTTAAATTCTTTGTAATCATTATTATTTAATTAATTAATTATTTAAATTTAATTTTCAGCACGCAGATAATTTTCACTAACTTCAACAATTAAACGTAGATAAGTATAATTAAATTAAAAAATACAAATGTGTGCGCTATTTTTTATTTCAAATAACAAAAAAATTATAGCATTACAATTTCTGCATACATATGTATGCGTGCATTAATTTAATCTCTATGTATATTTTGTTTACGTTCAAATGTTTTAATCAAGCATCGCATTCATACATATTTACATGCACATTTATGTACATATGTACTCGCATTAAATACATCAGATATTACATATATACATACATAAATGCATATATACCTAGTTACATGCGTACAAACATGTATATGGATGTACATATGTATGTATGTGCATGCTTCAAATAACAAAATGGATTCATCGCAACAATGTGCAAGTCTCTGTTTACATGATCCAATATGCAATATGTAAATACATAATTGAAAAGCAATAATTTGAAATTATTTGGCTACAAATGTATTCGACATAATAAACGTACAATTATCTTAGTATTTTATAAATGTTATTACAATGCCACTTGTCACTTACGCACAAAACACGACTTAATGCATTTTTCCAATCAATTTTGATAATCGTATATGCATGTACATGGACAATAAAATTAAAAACAAAAGGTTTTACCAAGTAATTTCCCTATTCGAGTTATGAACGATCCAAACGATTTACGATGAAATTAGAATACAAATCATATTGATTTTTCAAGCCCGGGTCTGCTTTATACTGTATTTATCACCAAATGCGATTTGGTCACATTTTTCAGTTGCAAATGCACTCAATTTCAAAAACCTACAGAACGCAAAATGACCGCAATTTAGAAATTTTATTATATTACCAAATAATTACAACTTTATTTTAAATTACCAATATTTTTCTGAATGTATATTCGATATTTAGGTTAACTCGTTCGATTTGCTATCAATGTTGGAAAATGTTCGAAGCAACCCTACTCAAAACTGTGCTATTAAAAAGTGTGGCAACGTCAGCAGTTTACTTTGGAAGTGTATACATGTAGCTGTATACCTAATGAAAAATATTAAGCTAACTAAAAACGGACTTTACAAAATCTATGTATAAACTTGCGTGCTAAATCAACGAGACATATGTAAATACATTCCGTATGTATTGCGAGGCTGAACCCTGGGGCACGCATTGCATATATATATTAATGTATGTGTGTCTGTGCGTGTGTGTGAACTCGGGTGCATTTGTGAAAAACGAACTGCTAACATTAAATTGAACTTGTTAAGCATATAAAAAAGAAATCATTTTGTAATCTAAAGGAAAATATATGACATTCTATTACCCAAAAAACAACAAAACTTGAAATGACGTTAATGTATTTCGATATTTATGTGACTATGTAAACGCATTGTTTGCAGGCAAATGTGTATGTGTGTGTGGCGGTGTACACGCATGTATGTATGTATGAGGCAAATACACAAATATATGTATTTACTATCTTATAATTTTGGACCACAAATTTCATAGTTGGCAACGATTTGCATAATAAGTTTTGAACAAATCGTTGAATTGTTTCAAATTCAGATATGCAGTGAATAGAAAAGGACAGTCGGAGATATGAAATATGTTGATTTATTCATCACAAGAATAGCGTCATCATGATCTACCATAATGTATAAATTTGATGTAAATGTAAATTATTATCGCGATGGTATTAAGCAAATGGACTATTTATGATTAATGGATCTTGACGGTGCTATTCTAACACCAGTTCATTTAACGACCACGTAATGAAATTGAAGTATTTACGCCGACGATTCGATGACAGCAGCATAAAAAAGGATAGTTATGATACTCCTTCTTCCACACACAAAATGGCTTCCACACAAATCCATACAGAGGCCCTTCGAAGATTCGAAAGGTTGTCAATTTTCCATTTGATTTGTTCAATAGCGGTTGCGATTACGATCAATTTAGAAAACACGAATGCTGATCAAGGTAAGTTTTAATTTAAACCAAATTATATGCATATTGTATTTTTAGTTGCCTGGATAGTGGCTTGTTACTCACACGACCATCAACAAAATACTATATACTATACATATAAATTTTAGCAACGGTTGCTACATAAGTGCCTAGCAGAGCACATAATGATCAATTGATCAATTTTTTTTCGTAAGAGTCTCTAATCTTGGGACTACCTTCCATAATCAAATTTTGTGTTACGAATGTAAACAATCCCAAATGCGGAATGCCACGAGATCAAATATAAAATACATATGTATATACATAGACACAGTAGAATCCGGTTATAGCGACTTTCAAGGGACCGACGATTTTACGTCGTTATACCCGGAAGACGTACCAACCGAAAGGAGTTTTTATGGGGATCAACCAAGCCATCGTCGCCACAACCGGACGGACGTTATAAATAGGGTCGCTATAACCGGATTCTACTGTATTTGGATGGTCACTCATTTTGTTTTAAGATTTACAAATCTGCATTCTTGATTAGGTTGACAGTTAATAGGTATGTCGAAGGCAAATGAAATATATTTTATCGTGTTTAGGAATCAATCCGATTTATTATCTATAATAATTTGATATTTCTTTATAGTTATTTTGTTGGACACAACGAGAGAAGCCACATTAGAATGGACCAGATATCCGTATGGGCCTCAAGCTCAAACCCCAGGAGTAAGTATATTTTATAACATAGAAATAAATAATTTGTTATCAAGTCAAGTGTTTGAAATAAGTAAATTCCGAAAGGCACATACATATGTATATTAATGAAAACAATTTGAATTTTGATTTATCCGCGATATCGCGAAAATGCTTTGCACCTTGCCTTTGCCACCTTTTATTAATAAATAATTATAAAATAATCGGTCATCCTTTTCACATTATTAGTACTATTGTAAAGAAAATGTATTCCCACACGACGCATTTAATAGTAAACAAGTAAGAAAGCTACAGTCGAGAGTGCTCGACCGTATGATACCCGCAACCCATTTCGAGAGAAAACAAAAAACATAAATATTTTAACAAAAAATATACCAAATATACTAAAACTTGTTTTTTTGTATATATTTGAAAATAGCGGGTAAAAATACACAACACCGTTATGGTCACACTGTCAACTAAACAAACAAAGCGCGGGCAGCTGCAAGTGAATTTTGCATATAAAATTGATTCTTTAATAACTTCCTCGTTTTTCATTCGATCTCAACCAAATTCACAGGAATCATTGAGATTATAATTATTATTATGCATACCAAAATGCAATGCTCTAGGTTTATTTGGGGGCGGAAAGGGGCGTGTCATCCAACTTTTGAAATAAACTTGATCTGCGTAGGACCTATTGGAGTACTGTCCCCAAATTTGGTAGCTCTAGCTCTTATAGTCTCTGAGATCTAGGTGTTCATACAGACGGACAGACGGACATGGCTATATCGTCTCGGCTGTTGACACTGATCAAGAAAATATATAGTTTATGTGGTCAGAGATGCCTCCTTCTGCCTGTTACATACATTTTCTGTTGGCACTAAGTTATAATACCCTTCTACAACGCCCCCTTCGCTTACAATATGCATAAATCTAAACAAGTAAATCGCGTATAACTTCAAAAATTCTTTGTGTAATGATGTGTTATTTTGGTAAGCCATCTTACCCTGTAATTTTGGTTAAAATCAGATAAGTAGAGCAAAAGTTATTTCTTAAATTATTTATCAAAATAAATGTGCCCAATGCATTTGGACGTTTTAAGTGTGTGAATGACCTTGAGATATCAAATTTGGTAACAGTAATCGTGGAGGTCTTACGCAGATCAAGTTAATTTTAGATTTCCACGCCCCTTTCCGCCCCCAAAAATCGGAAAAGCCGTAATAATGAACCTAGAGCATTGCATTTTTGTATGCATAATAATAAGTCTCATAATTATAGTCTCAGTGAATTCCTGTGAATTTGGTTGAGATCAACAAGGAAGTTATTTTAAAATCAATTTTATAGGCAATATTCACATACAGCTGTTCACGCTTTGTTTGCTTAGTTGACAGAGCGGCCATGTCAGTATGTTATGGATTTTTTTCAAATATATACAAAAAATAAATTTCAGTATAATCTTTTGTATATTTTTTGTTAAAATATCATTTAAGTTTTTTGTTTTCTCTTGAAATGGGTTGCGGGTATCTTACTGTCGAGCAGTCTCGACTGTAGCTTTCTTACTTGTTTTATATCCAAATAGGGTCATATTATCAGTTTACCGATGAATCCGTACAACGTCATTCCATAAAAACCGCTCTATAGTAATTATGCATCAGCCTTCATCCTTACCAGTCTTCTTTGGGTACCGGAAGTCTTGGCCTTTTGAGCAATATACATATCGTCTGTAGTCTTTACCAAAAATATTCAGATTTGTTTCTTCGCTCCACAAAAATTTATTCCACATTGTAGAACCTTCTGTTCCAGACCATGCCAAATAATTGACACCACACTGTTGCTTCATTTTCAAATTTTTTTCTCGAAGAAATGGACATTTTTGGGGTATGTGGTCTAGTAGATCTACCGTTTTACATCTATTGCAAACCGTTTCAGATGATATTCGGTAGCTTTTAAGAGTTTTCGCGATTTCTGGAAGATTTTTGATCATTTTTCGAAAATTCACGTCAATAGTTTTTTCTTTAACAGTACAATGCACTTTTTGGTTCTTCTACAAATTTTGTTTAACTCTCATGTACTTAAATATGCGAGAAGTCAAAATAAATCAACATTCCCTACCTAATTTTTACAATTAATCCTATAAAAAAAATTAATATTACTACCAGTGTGCGTAGCATTCAAAAAACGTAGTTCGCAACCTTCATTTTTGTTTTAAATGTTTAAGAACACTATAACCTATCAAAATATAAACAATTAACAGCGGTGGATTGTATAACTATTGAAAAACCTTTATCAACAAATAGCCGCTATCTGTGTACATATTATTTTGGCTAAAAGTCTATAGGTACACGTTTTAATAAAATTAAAATTTGGTTTTCGTCGAAGACCTTTTTCTGTAAATGTTTATTTGTATAAAGCATATGTTAACATCGCAATTTACATTAATGTAATTATTATATGAATCTTATTTCAAAATATTTTTTACAGTGGGTGGAAGAGTCGTTTACAGATTTTGTCAAGGGTATTAATTGGCGCAGTTATGTGGTATGCGATGTTGCATATCATAATGTTAACAACTGGCTCTGGTCACCGTTTATTGACCGTGGCCCCGCTAATCGTCTCTACATCGAAATACAATTTACAATACGAGACTGTTCACTTTTTCCAGGTAAATAACATATATTATATACAGTCGTTATTGGTTATAACTTAAATTTGTGTGCTAAGTAATGGCAAACAATTTTCAATTATATAAAATGTTGCTAACAACCCACAAATAACTGCTTGCACATAATGTTTTCAAAACAGTAGACATCAATATTATTCATTTTATCAGGGTATAATGAAATTTAACGGTGCTAACGAACGATTTCATTGGATCCTAAATGTGGTTATAAACGATTTCGACTGTATATATTAATATTTTTTATAAAAAGTTGATTAACATATCGTTATTTAAAAAGGAAATGCTTTGTCGTGCAAGGAAACGTTTAGTTTATTGTTCTACGAATTTGACGCAGCTACCCGAGAGCCGCCTCCATGGCAAACAGATAGCTACAAGTTGATTGCTCGCATTGCAGCAGGAGAAGGCCGATTTAATCAAAACTCTGATGTGGATATTAATACGGAAGTTAAAAGTATAGCTGTCAATAAAAAAGGTGTCTACTTTGCATTTCGTGATCAGGGCGCTTGTATTAGTGTGCTTGCTGTTAAAGTTTATTATATCACCTGTCCGGCGGTTACCGAAAATTTCGCTCACTTTAATGAGACGCCAACGGGGCGTGAGATAACCATAATTGAAAAACAAAATGGAACGTGCGTTGAAAACTCCGAGTCATATGAGACGCCAACATACTTATGCAAGGGTGATGGCAAATGGACAATTCTAACCGGGGGATGTCGTTGTAAAGTGGGCTTTGAGCCCAATGAAGTTAACAATACTTGTATTGGTAAGTGTATATTTTAATATGTTTATGTTAGGTTTACTAAGTTCATCAAACGAGAAATCAGTGCTGGGCGTTTCTATCAATTTAATATCCATTCATTGTAGTAATAAAGTAAATCTTGCAACTGACAGTTTATTATACTTTTACAATCTTCTGTATCGAATAAACACGTAAGCGTATAGTACAACGATAACAATAATAATATTTATAAATATTGCGCTTAATTCCAATTTTTTGTACAACTTAATCTCACAGACATGCTCGTTAAGTTTAAATTTCTAAAAATTGTTTAAAAGCGTTCTATAAAAAAGCTTCATTTGTTATTGTCCTAAACGCTCCATTCAATTTCTATATGCCTACATATGTGTACAAGGGTATTATAACTTTGTGAAAGGTATCAGGTAGAAAACCCACCCTGTGATCTGTACCCCTTATGGGTTCTATAATAAAATTAATAACAATTTAGTTTTTACTTTTATTAATTTACTCAAAACTAATAATTGTTGGTTTACAACTTATCCAAATCCCTGTTTTATGATACAAAAAAATCTATATGTCACGGTCTTTATTCTCTGCCATTGCTTTTTATACCCTACGGGTCATTATATAAAAATGTTTTTAAGGACAGCCACAATAACAGTTTCACAGGAATTCCGCTTAAATTTCGCTTCTTGAGTGATTACTAATTCACTTTGCCAGTGTTGTAATGTATAAAACTTTTAATTTATAAAGAATCATCAATTCTTGGTTTAATTAGGATAGCTTACTGTAGTAGTGTGGAGTCGATTTTTATTAAAAGTGATGCCTTTCTTAACAAGTTAAGAAGAATACCAAAATGGCCAATAGAACAGTAATTTTTTAACTATAACAAAAGCAATATATTAATATTATTATAATAAAACAAGTAAGAAAGCTACAGTCGAGGGTGCTCGACCGTATGATACCCGCAACCCATTTCGAGAAAAAACAAAAAAATTAAATTATATTTTAACAAAAAACATACCAAATATACTAAAACTTGTTTTTTTGTATATATTTGAAAATAGCTAAACAAACAAAGCGCGGGCAGCTGCAAGTGAATTTTGCATACAAAATTGATTCTTTAATAACTTCCTTGTTTTTCATTCGATCTCAACCAAATTCACAGGAATCATTGAGAATATAATTATTATTATGCATACCAAAATTCAATGCTCTAGGTCTATTATTACTGCTTTTACAGTCTTTTGGGGGCGGAAAGTGGCGTGGCATCCAACTTTTGAAATAAACTTGATCTGCGTAGGACATATAGGAGTACTGTCCCCAAATTTGGTAGCTCTAGCTCTTATAGTCTCTGAGATCTAGGTGTTCATACAGACGGACAGACGGACATGGCTATATCGTCTCGGCTGTTGACACTGATCAAGAATATATATAGTTTATGTGGTCGGAGATGCCTCCATCTGCCTGTTACATACATTTTCTGTTGGCACTAAGTTATAATACCCTTCTACCCTATGGGTAGCGGGTATAAAAACGAACATATTGTAGAATTTTCGGGATTCTGAATTTTCGTTGGTTTTTTTTATTAGGAACTCTTCAATAGCCGTAATTCTTTCAAAAAATTTAATTTAATCAGTGATTGATTTGCTTACGATTTATTTGCCTGACTGATTCCAACTGCCAATTATATAGAATTGTTTTTCTGGTGGGTAAGAATTGTAAAATTGTTACATTAATAATTGTACCAACATTTTTGCAGTTTTGTAAAGCACGAAAATATTTTTGAAATATTAAGAAAATTTGTTAAATGTGCTAAAAAAAAAAATAAAAAAGTTAAATGTCGAAAGTTTTACAATCGCGATTCTTCCGCTCTTACGATTTTGTATAAAGCGTTCTAATAAGAATAAAGTTCCCATTACTCATAGTTGGAGTTTTTCTTTAGCAATTGCAAGACTTGCAACATACTTTGGGTGAATTTTCTTACGCAGTTGATTTTAACTTACTTATAAAACTAATAAACACAAAAAACAATATCAATTTGGACCAGTTCTAAGAACAATACAAAAGACTACGACTACTCAGGCGCCACACTTGCGACAAACAAATTCAAACACATGCATATTTGCAGAAATCTTAATTGCAAATCCTTCTTAATGTATCTTCACTAAAAATACTAGGCCAACAATTCAATAACAAACATAGATGGAAAACACCCACAGACCAACTCAATAAACAAACAATTACCATAATTAAATCTCACTCAAGCCCAAAATATAATTGCAACACATTCACTTTCATTAACATTACCAAAGCATTCCCTATATCAAAAGTATATTATGGCCTCCCCATTTTTAGATTCTGCCTAAAAACTACTCTGCGACCAATTAATTCACAATAAACACAGGTTTAGGAATGCTCGATACTTTCAAAACATCATGTACGAAGCAAAAGTTGCCTCATTTGAAGTCAGACGTGAACTCCTTACGTGCAACCTCATAAAATGCAAGACAACACCAAAAATAAATAAAATACTAAAATCAATACAGCTCAACAAAAGATCAAATAATAAAATGTTTTGCCATCACAAATGAAACCGAAAATATAAGATCATATCTCATACCTCAACTACTCTACTGTATTCTACGCTTAACTGAATAATAGATGCCTTAGAAACATTTAAAAAGGGAAAAGGCAAATTCTGCATATGCTCCGACTCACTCTCTGTAATAAATAACCCTAACAACAACTAACGTTACCCATCACAAGCCCTCAACATTCTGAAAAAATCCTTCCCCAAGTTCAAACTCCTCTAGGTACCCGAACATATTGGGATAACAGGTAACGAAATAGCAAACATGGAAAACGATGAAAAACAACCCAGAATTATCAAAAAAAATCTCAACACAAATGGCATTTTAAGACACTTAAAAACCATACACCACACAAAACTGCAATCTGACTTAAATACTTAAAAGCCACTAATATATATAACTATAACTAGTAACGAAAAAATTAAATTAAGCAAATGACGCCATGTACATTCTCATAAATAATATTCAATAATATCAAAGTAAATATCTGTAAATCATAAGTCGCAAGCTAAAGAATACAACCATAGTGCTAAAGGTCTATGCAGCCATATCAAAATAAAAATAAACTAGCTTATAATTTTATTATTATTAAGTCTATCTATCGCACAACAAATTATGTATATAAAGAAAAAGATAAATTAAGCTCAGATGATTTTGTCTAGTATACATATGGATTATTAATAATAACTTTATTTTTAGAATGTCCAATTGGTACGTTTAGATCGACAGAACTGCGTAAGTGTGCGCCATGCCCGCCAAACTCAAATAGCTCCAAATCTGGCTCACCGCTATGCAAATGCAAGTCTGGATTCTACAGACATCCCATTGATGGAGGCTACATGCCTTGCTATAAGCCACCTGGCGCTCCGATGAATCTTACGCTGTTATTTATTGATCAAACTAGCGCTATAATTTCATGGAGCGCACCCGCAAAAGATCAAGATTTCGTTTTAATGGCAAATGGAATGGATAAATTTCGAAGTGATGTTGTGTACAAAATACGTTGCACAATGTGCAGCTCGAATGTAATGTTTAATCCATCAACGGACACGTTTAACGAAACAAAAGTAACGCTCACGAATTTAGATCCAGTTACCACATATACAGTGCAAATTCATGCAGCAAATGGCAATTCATATTTAGTTGAAGGCGGCTCCATCTACGGCAATGATACATATTTCAATAATGAAAATCAATTGAATAATGCTTCGTGGCCATTTGGAAGTATTAATAGTCATCAGTTTGATCTGAACGAAATCAAATCGAATTATACCGAAATCGTCTTTACTACAGAGTCTATTATGTTTTCAACCGTATTTAATTTACGTGTTGTCGCTATAACTAGTAAAGATGTCGATCTAGTTTGGGAAAAGCCGGTTCAAAGTGATGCCCCTATTGAGTTGTATGAAGTTCGCTGGTTTCTAAAATCCGATTTGGATTCGATTAATAAAACTGCATTAAACACAAAAGACACCAACGCACATATCGATGGATTAATCGATAATACTGAATATGGCTTTCAAGTACGCTGTAAAACAAATAATGGATATGGTGCATTTAGCAATATGGTTTATGCTCAAACTCATCATTCTGTTGGTTCAGGTATTTTTTCTTGTGAAATTTCAAAGCAACTTTTATGCATTTGTAAATTTTGATTTCAGTTTACGAGGACACTATCCAAATACGATTTATTGCGGGTGCAATTGTCACGGGTGTGTTCTTTCTGGTGATCATTATAGTAGCGACGGTTTATTTTATGCGATCCAAACATCAAGATGAGCTTGATAAAAAGTCCACAAATCATCTGCCATTGCCAATCGACTACGCTAGCAATGAAGGTAATTATGTTACAATATATATTAACTAAATTACTATTAAATAATTGAGTTAGAATTACAACACACTTTAAAAGTGATTATGAATGCCGTAAATATATAAAATTTGCAGACTAAATTACCAAACATTTCAACTTACAAACTATTGTTAGTAAATCACGGCAATTTTAAAACTAAAATCACATCCATCTATTTGTATCCCGAATCCCTTTATTACTGAATCAACATCCGATATTGTTTAAGGACTCGTTGTGACATATAGTAAGTTTATTCGATTATATGTTTTGTCAAAAGTTAAATATACATTTTTATATATACTTATATATTTTATACATTGAAATAAATTATTATAAATTATTATATTTACCTCGACAAGGAGAAAAAATATCAGATTGTAAAACTCTAACAATCAAATGAAGTGATAAAACAATTGGCTGGTGACAAATGCTGTATAGGCCGTTTAATTTAAGATTAAAAATACAAATTTATTTTTATCTTTATTTTTAGTACATGCTATGGATACAACTCCAATTGTTAAGAATCTGCATTCGAAGGGTATACAATTTATTTATTCTGATATATTTTCTTGTGGTGGAGGGTTTTAAATGCATGTCTCACAATCAACATTTTTATTTATATTAACCATCGATTACAATTCTAACATTATATTGAAATATATTAATGAGTTAATTTATATATTTAAGTAACATCTCTTCAATTTGAATAATTATATTTTAATTAAATATTTGTGTTGCATTTGCAGTGACAACTCCATTATTTGGCAACAGTCGCAGCTATGTGGATCCTCATACCTACGAAGATCCAAATCAAGCAATTCGGGAATTTGCACGTGAAATTGATGCAAACTACATAACAATTGAAGCAATCATTGGTACATTTAAATAAAATAAAAAAATATAATAATATTAAATAATTATTTGTACAAAATAAAAATGTTTTAGGTGGCGGAGAATTCGGAGATGTGTGTCGCGGACGTCTTAAAATTCCGCCTAACTTTGTACAGGACATAGATGTTGCAATTAAGACTTTAAAGCCCGGTATAATTTGTGAAGTTTGTAAACTGATTGTTAATACAAATGTGTTCTATCTTCTTAAGGTTCATCGGAAAAAGCACGTTGTGATTTTTTAACAGAGGCTTCAATCATGGGACAGTTTGATCATCCAAACGTAATATATCTTCAAGGCGTCGTCACGCGCTCCAATCCCGTCATGATCATCACCGAGTATATGGAAAATGGTAGCTTGGATACTTTCCTTCGTGTCAATGATGGCAAATTCCAAACTTTACAATTGATTGTAATGCTGCGTGGCATCTCAAGTGGCATGTCGTATCTGAGTGATATGAATTATGTGCATCGTGATTTAGCAGCTCGCAACGTACTAGTCGATGCGCAACTTATTTGCAAAATTGCCGATTTTGGACTGTCCCGCGAAATTGAAAATGCCAGTGATGCCTACACAACTCGCGTAAGTTGTACAAAAAAAAAAAATCACTTCTAGAATCATAGATCTTCTTTTATTTGTAGATTATTACATTTAAAGCTCATATTATAGTATAATGTGCTCGTAAATATAAATGTAAATATATTGTTATTTCAAGAAATACAAAAACTTTTTTTTTCAAATGAGCGAAAAGTTAAATTGATTGCATTTTTATGATAACTGCAAACATGTTTTTGAGCAGATAACTCTGTAATAACGATTTTAGAAATAAGCTCCGAAAATTATGTAACGATTATATTATTAACAGCTTAGTATTTTAGCATATGTTAAATTTAATGATTTTTTTATTTTCGAACATGAATATTATAGGGTGGAAAAATTCCGGTTCGATGGACAGCACCTGAAGCTATTGCATTTCGTAAATTTACATCTGCATCAGATGTTTGGTCATATGGAGTCGTTTTATGGGAGGTGATGTCTTATGGTGAACGGCCCTATTGGAACTGGTCAAATCAGGTATATACTTAAATCACTACGCTCTCTGCAATACCGACAGTATTTAATTTGGATTGAATTGCATGTAGGATGTAATAAAAAGTATTGAGAAGGGCTATCGTTTACCTGCTCCAATGGATTGTCCAGAAGCTCTATATCAACTAATGTTGGATTGCTGGCAAAAACAGAGAACACATCGACCAACATTTGCAAGCATTGTGTCAACCCTAGATAATTTAGCCAGGCAACCACAGTCACTGTTAACGACAAGAAGTTCGCCTGAGAACGATGCGACACAACATATACTGGATACACAACGAGGTCATAATATATTTATTAGCACCGATTTATGGCTAGAGAATATTAAAATGTCCAGATATTGTCAACACTTCAAAGAGGCTAATTTAGTGAGTGCTCAACAGGTCAGTAAAGTTTAAGCAAAAAATAAATAATCCAATCTCTTTTCCTTTTTAACTTATAAATTTTTTCATTCACAGATCTCAAGGCTTACAGCTCAACAGTTATCCGATATGGGTATAACTTTGGTGGGACATCAAAAAAAGATTTTACATCAAGCTCGACAGCTTGATACAATAATATAATAACCGTTTAAGCTTAAGATGTACAGACATGGTCATACATATAATCATTACAAAAATGTATGTACCCCAACACATACCATTAATTTGTTTTTCATATAAAAATATTATAAATATCTTTTGAATTAAGCAACATTTGTAGTCTATTAATTGTAAGTATCTCTGCTTATACATACATTGAATTTAAAATACTTAATCACTATACAATTTACGAACATGTAGGCTTCTTAATATTTTATACATAACAAGAGAATGAATCATATAAGTTTCTTAGTATTTTCACATAAATTCAATGTATACGTTCAACGCATTATAAATTCGTTTTTCATTAATAATGTAAAGCTTTTAAAATATACAAAATATTGGTGTGTGAAATTTATAGGTAAAGATTTAAATTATACGAATTAATGACGACATTGAAAATCTATTTGTCGATTTATGTTATAAGGTACAACAGTATTAATTATGACTCACGGCAATTCACACTTCACTTAAATTAAATATAAATAGTAATGATAATAATAAATAAAATTGACTTATAAAACAATAAAAATGGGATTGCTATGTTCGGAGTATTCCTATCGCATCACAATACATAATAAATCACATTAGCGATCGTGTTTGAACTATGGCCACCCTAATCGCAATAAATCTTCTAAGTACAAACATTCTTAAAGTTATTTCAATACATTTACATAGCAAAAATAAAGTGGACAAACATACAATAGAACAATAGATGAAATTTAAATCATTTAAATTTATAAATTTGAATTCATGTGAGCATCTCCATTAATGTATATACATATCTATTGCTCGCATTTTCTTTAACAAGCATCCATAATTTTCAAAATTCAGATACAATTTTCATTAAAATAAGTACGAGTTATAACTAATATTTTATTAGTATCTCAGTCCAAAAGGTAAACATTTACCTTCCATATATAAACAAAATTATAATCGTATATGTAGTATTAACTTTTACTTGAAAGCAAAAATATTACATTTATCGTAGGTTGATTGTATTTTGAAATTTAGTTTTTGATAAATATTATTTATACACAACAAACGCAAACATTTTATTTGTACTGCCATTCGTTTAATGTCATTCACTATCAAATGAAATTAAATATAAAGACCGATATGCAATAAATGGAACCCTAAAAACAATAAACATAGTTTCAATTATACACGTCACCTGCATACATAGAAAGTCAATGTATGTAACCTAGCATGTTTCACCCGCAGCTTTTCTCGTGTTACAATGTTTTAATATATGTATGTAATTATATTTATTTTTAGGAAGTTGACCTAACCTAACGTATTTTCTTGACAATTCGTATAGTATACATTTTAGACTGGTACGAAGACAAAGGGTTAAACTTCTGTGCATACAACATTTTTTATTTGGCCATCTGGAGCCAATATTATTAAGTGACCCTTGAACAGGCAACATAAAATTGAGCATAAGAAAAACAGTGGTCTCTTAGGTCAAGTCCAGCCAGCTTTAATGTTTGGCCCTGAGACTTGTTTATCGTTATAGCAAAACAGAGTCTTAAAGGAAATTGCTGTTGGAAATAGCGAATCACCGATAGTAAGTAAAATTTTTACAAATGCCACATCACTTATACCACCATTTAGATACATGCGCATGTTTTTAGTTAGTGCTAATTTATTAATCTGAATTGTTGACCACAAAAATGAGGATTTCAAACACGATCTTATTTCAACGGATTTGGTTCCACGGATTTTCTGAATGAATTAAGCCCAGGGGAAGTTTAAATGCAGAAGGCGCTGTCCGACCTACTGTTAGCAATGTTGCAGATATATTTAATAAGAATGTTTTACCAGTACCTCCAGGAGCATGCAAAAAGAAGAAGATCGTTAATGAAAAGATCAGAGCGTAACGACAGGGTGTCAGCAAATCTCACCCCTCAATCTCCGACGACTCTTTTGAGCATGACGCCAAGAAGCAACCAACGACTTCGGTAACCGCTGGATGATATTCCACAAGTGCTGACGAATTCCACTCTCTCACCACTCGGCTCCGATTGCCTTCAAAAGGGATTCCACAACCGAGACGACGGGTTTCACTCTCTCATCGTTCCCGAGTACGTGGTGGCGGCTCCGAAGCCATTGGCCGAAGAAGTGCACAGTGGGAGCGCATCGGGGTTCCAGAGTTCCTATTGGTTACTCTAGCCAGTACTTGTTTTTATTCAGGCTACCCATAGGGTAGAAGGCTTTTACAACTTAGTGCCAACAGAAAATGTATGTAACATGCAGAAGGAGGCATCTCCGACCCCATAAAGTGTATATATTCTTGATCCGTGTCAACAGCCAACACGATATAGCCATGTCCGTCTGTCCGTCTGTATGAACACCTAGATCTCTGAGACTATAAGACATAGAGACACCAAATTTGGCACATCGGTTCCTGCATTGTGTACGCAGATCAAGTTTATTTCAAAAGTTGGATGCCACGCCCCCTTCGTCACAATATGCATAAATCTAGAACAAATCGCGTATAACTCCAAAAGTTCTTTGTGTAATAATGTGTAATTTGATAAGCCATCTGTACTTAATACTCTTAATATACCCTGTAATGTTGGTAAAAATCTGATAAGTACAACAAAAGTTATTTGTTTAATTAATTTTCAAAATAGTTGTGCCTAGATGACCTAGAGATATCAAATGTGGTGACAGTATTCGTGTAGGTCTTACTGATCTGCGTATTTTATTATACCCGCTACCCATAGGGTAGAAGAGTATTATAACTTAGTGCCAACAGAAAATGTATGTAACATGCAGAAGGAGGCATCTCCGACCCCATAAAGTGTATATATTCTCGATCAGTGTCAACAGCCGAGACGATATAGCCATGTCCGTCTGTCCGTCTGTATGAACACCTAGATCTCAGAGACTATAAAAGCTAGAGCTTCCAAATTTGGGGACAGTACTGTTATAGGTCCTACGCAGATCAAGTTTTTTTTAGATTTTTACCACGCCCCTTTTCGCCCCCAAAAGCCTGTAAAAGCCGTAATAAAAGACCTAGAGCATTTTGGTATGCATAATAATAATTATATTCTCAATGATTCCTGTGAATTTGGTTAAGATCGAATGAAAAACTAGGAAGTTATTAAAGAATCCATTTTATATGCAAAATTCACTTGCAGCTGCCCGCGCTTTGCTTGTTCAGTTGACAGTGTGACTACAACGGTGTTGCGGTATTTTACCCGCTATTTTCAAATATATACAAAAAAACAAGTTTTAGTATATTTGGTATGTTTTTTGATTAAATATAATTTAATTTTTTTGTTTTTTCTCGAAATGGGTTGCGGGTATCATACGGTCGAGCACTCTCGACTGTAGCTTTCTTACTTGTTTTTTGTATATATTTGAAAATAGCGGGTATAAAAGTCCATAGCATACCGACATGGTCACACTGTCAACTAAAGTGAATTTTGCATATAAAATTGATTCTTTAAAAACTTCCTTGCTTTTCATTCGATCACAACCAAATTCACAGAAATCATTGAGAATATAATTATAATTATGCATACCAAAATTCAATGCTCTAGGTCTTTTATTACGGCTTTTACTGGCTATTGGGGGCGGAAAGGGGCGTGGAATCCAACTTTTGAAATAAACTTGATCTGCGTAGGACTTATAAGAGTACTGTCCCCAAATTTGGTAGCTCTAGCTCTTATAGTCTCTGAGATCTAGGTGTTCATACAGACGAACAGACTGACAGACGGACAGACGGACATGGCTATATCGTCTCGGCTGTTGACACTGATCAAGAATATATATACTTTATGGGGTCGGAGATGCCTCCTTCTGCCTGTTACATACATTTTCTGTTGGCACTAAGTTATAATACCCTTCTACCCTATGGGTAGCGGGTATAAAAACAAGTTTAAGTATATTTGGTATATTTTTTGTTAAAATATCATTTAAGTTTTTTGTTTTCTCTTGAAATGGGTTGCGGGTATCATACGGTCGAGCACTCTCGACTGTAGCTTTCTTACTTGCTTAAATTATGTATGTTATTCATAATCAATATAATAGTTCAAAACACTTGTAAATTGGTAAAATCTGAAAAAAATAAACCACCCAAAGTAATGATTAAAGATAGCTAGAGTCATCAAATATCGGACAATTGCTTCTTAGTGGGTGCCTAAATGATCATATTACATTATGAACAAATTGCAGCATCGTAGCTTTTTACCGGTTGGGCTGTGGTTGATGGTACTATAGTCAGTTCCAATTAAATAATTTAAAGATTCTAAAGCCTGCATTTTCACCAGGACCAGATGGAGTTCCAGCATGTGTGCTTAGGAATTTTGCTGAGGCGCTATTCATGCCTTTATACAATATTTTCAATTTGTCAATGGAGTTATGTTCTTTTCCAAACTGTTGAAAGGAATCTTTTATTATTCCTCTCCATAAAAAAGGAAACAAATTATAGCATTATAGAGGAATATCCAAATTGTCTGCTATTCCGAAACTGTTCGAGAAATTAATAACCTGACAGTTACAACATTTTTGTAGATCTATTATCTTACCATGCCAGCATTTGTTTATGAAATATATCTACTACCATTAACTTACTGGAGTTCACTTCTTTGGTAATTAATGGTTTCCAAAACAAAATGCAAACTGACGTTATTTATACTGATTTCAGTAAAGCTTTTGACTCTGGTAATCACTTACTATTACTACATAAACTTTATCTATTGGGATTTCACAATAATTTAATTATCTGGATATTTAGATATTTAAATTTCAGAGCTCCGAAAGTGTATTTTAACGGCTTAGTCTCCAAGTTTGTTAAGGTCACTTCCGGTGTACCTCAAGGGTGTCATTAAATTTTCTCGTGGGTTGATGTATGCTGATGATGTCAAGCTTTGTTTATCGTCAGTTGATTCTCAATCTGGTCAAATGCTGCAAGCTGATCTTGACTGCTTCCCATCTTGGTGTTAAATAAACCATTTGACTTTTAACCATACTTATTTTCTACATGCAAAACCACTTGACCGTATTAAGTCTGTTAAAGATCTAGGTATTCAGCTCAATCTCAAACTTAAGTTTGACAAGCACATCTTGGCTATAAAAAATCGTGCGATAGGTGTCCTTGGTTTCATTAAGTGTTGATCGAAAGAATTTAATGATACCTACATCACTAAAATTCTTTATACTTCTCTTGTTCGACTTGAATATGGATCTTGTATATGGTGTCCCCAATATAAGGTTCATCAGGAAAGAATAGAGTCCGTACAAAAACAATTTCTTTTGTGCTAACACTCCTTCTAGAGTGCTAACACTCCTTTACCGTCCTATCGAAGTAGACTTCTACTTATAAATCTTCCTTCTTTCTTATCGTAGAACCATGGTTGGTGTAATTTTTTTAGATAGGCTCCTTACGGGTGCGATCGATTCTTCCGAACTGATTAGCTCAATTAATTTTAAGGTTCCGATCAGAAATACAAGGACATTTTTAGCTCTTTCCATTTCATTTTGTAGTGAAAACATAACCCTTTCCGTATTTTATGTTCTAACTATAACGATTACTATTTTATAATAAACAAGTAAGAAAGCTACAGTCGAGAGTGCTCGACCGTATGATACCCGCAACCCATTTCGAGAGAAAAAAAAATATTTGAATGATATTTTAACAACAAATATACCAAAAATATACTGAAACTTGGGTTTTGTTTGTATATATTTGAAAATAGCAGGTAAAAATCCACAACACCGACATGGTCACACTGTCAACTAAACAAACAAAGCGCGAGCAGCTGCAAGTGAATTTTGCATACAAAATTGATTCTTTAATAACTTCCTCATTTTTTATTCGATCTCAACCAAATTCACAGGAATTATTGAGAATATAATTATTATTATGCATAACAAAATTCAATGCTCTAGGTCTATTATTACGGCTTTTACAGTTTTTGGGGGCGGAAAGGGGCGTGGCATCCAACTTTTGAAATAAACTTGATCTGCGTAGGACATATAGGAGTACTGTCCCCAAATTTGGTAGCTCTAGCTCTTATAGTCTCTGAGATCTAGGTGTTCATACAGACGGACAGACGGACATGGCTATATCGTCTCGGCTGTTGACACTGATCGAGAATATATATAGTTTATGTGGTCGGAGATGCCTCCTTCTGCCTGTTACATACATTTTCTGTTGGCACTAAGTCATAATACCCTTCTACCCTATGGGTAGCGGGTATAAAAACCCCATTATATACCATCCACGGTCAAGCTGTCAATAAATCGAAAGTTGAATAACTTATTTGTTTTTCATCTGAAATCCGAAATCATTTGGACCTTACATATTATTATTTCGATTGGGAGCGGACTTTATTCACGTGCAACAATAACACGTGTTTCTAGCTCCTATAGTCTCTGAGATTTTATATGTATAACAATATAAATTATGAATCAAATAATTTCTGCAACAGTGCATAATGCACGGATTCCATACCGAAGTATGAAAATTCAAGTTAACAATATAAGAAATTATCGAATCATCGAAGAAGAACAAGTGGTTTGAAAAATGTATGCAAAAAGATCGCCTGACCAGAAATTTGTCTCGAGAAGATTTCCGCTTAGCCGTCACAAAATTAAACAAGGAATCAATGCTTTTAATTTGTATTTCAAATGTTTAAAGGGCAGATCTGTTTGGCGAAGTAAAGGTCAAGTCGAGTCGCGGCAGCCCTCGATGAATATTATTTTTGGCCATTTTCAAGCGTTCTTCACTTCCTCAAAAATGAATGAATTTATCTGTTATTCAAATTAGTTTAAGCTTGACGATTTGAAAGATTTTGTTTAGTCAATACCAGAAAATGTCAAAGGTGGCTGTTATTGGTACACTACTCACCTTCATGGAAATTTGTGATGCGGTGCATTTCGGCTACCGAGCATTCACTTGTGTCAAAATTCGAAATCACTCAAATATGACGTCAATGATTCGAATGGTTACCCAACAACTCGAGTGCTTTCACCCCAAGTATTATAACTTAGTGTCAACAGAAAATGTATGTAACAGGCAGAAGGAGGCATCTCCGACCCAATAAAGTATATATATTCTTGATCAGTGTCAACTTCCGAGACGATATAGCCATGTCCGTCTGGCTGTCTGTATGAACACCTAGATCTCAGAGGCTATAAGACATAGAGACACCAAATTTTGTACATTACATTACGCAGATCAAGTTTATTTCACTCCCCCTTCGCCCACAATCTATGTAAATCGCGTTTAACTCTTTGTGTAATGATTTGTAATTTGGTAAGTCATCAGTGCTTAATACTCTTAATATACCCTGTAATTTTGGTAAAAATCCGATAAGTAGAACAAAAGTTATTTGTTAAATTATTTATCCTAATAGTTGTGCCCAATGCATATGGACGTTTTAAGTGTGTGAATGACCTAGAGATATCCAATTTGGTGACCGTATTCGTGTAGGTCTTAAACAGATCAAGTTTATTTTAGATTTTTGCCATGTCCCTTTCCGCCCCCAAAAACTGAAAATGCCGTAATAATGGACCTAGAATTTTGGTATGCATAATAATAATGAGTCTCAATGATTCCTGTGAATTTGGTTGTGATCGAAGGAAAAACAAGGAAGTTATTAAAGAATTAATTTAATCGGCAATATTCACACGCTTTGTTCGTTTAGTTGACAGTGTGACCATGTCGGTATGTTATGGATTTTTTCAAATATATGCAAAAATACAAATTTCATTTGGTACATTTTTTTTTTTAAATATCAATTAAGTTTTTTTTTTTTCTCTCGAAATGGGTTGCGGGTATCATACGGTCGAGCACTCTCGACTGTAGCTTTCTTACTTGTTATAATATACAAATTAACGAAATGAAGGTTTATTACACAATTATTATAATTAAATCTCTGCTGCTGATGTCGTTGCTGCTGGCGTTGTCGCTGCTGCTGCCGGATGTCGCTGTGCAGTTGTCGCGCTGGGTGTTGGCTGACCAAGACTTGGTCTCACGGTCCAGCGTTTTGCAAGGCGCTGGCCGTTTTCATGATGTTGATTATGCTGACGCAGGGCACGTGGAGATGGCTATGTGCAGGTGTGTCTTGATATTTGGTCATTGCTCCCGCGGTGTCCTATGTCAATTCGGAGCGCATGTTGCTTCGGTGCATTGGGACTGACAATACACAGACTATTGGCCTTGATTATGTGTGGCCTTAACTTACATTTTCCACCAGGTAATAAACATAAACATAAGATTTTAAATTAATTCAGTATTCAGTAGATTTTCAGTATATTTGAAAAAATGATTTTCCCTTGTACCATGAATGTAAAAATTAGTCATAAAACAGGTAAATTTATGTTTAATTAAAATTTAGATTTTCCTTTTGTTCACTGAATTTGTATATATGTGTTAGTAATTTGGTTATTTATCTAATATTATATTATTTGTATTGGTATAGATTATAGTACAAAAAAAAACAATTATATTATTTTTGTATGTATTTAAAGTCGACTATGAACAGTCCACATTGAAGAAATTATAATAAAAAATTATGACCAGAAGAGTAAAATTATGTTAAATAAGTATATATTTTTGTAGTTTAAAATTAAAAAAAAAAATTAAAAAAATAAATCAATTAAAATTAAAATCTCTGGGGGTATTTAAGCAGTATTAATCTAACCCAGCATTCGCTGCATGGATTGGGGAAAACCCAGGAAACACAAAATCAGTTCAGATGATAGGTTAGTTAACTAGTATTTTAATTTTGTTTTAATTTCGAACACCATGTTGTTGCTAGTAATTGTTAGTTAAGAATGATAGAATACAATTTTTAATATTTAGAAGAGATGTCACGTCGTTGAAAACCCAATAGAGTCTGTTGTAGTCAGCACAGAGAACTCGAAAAGGTTCATGCTTAGAATAGTTAGTCGTACAGAGGTTGAAGGATAAAAGTGTGAAGTTACGTGTATGACTAACTGGGACAGGAAGGTTTATAAATTTATCAATGCTGATCTTCCTTCAAGTTATTGTGGGTTGATCTTCCCTCGATGTAGATGAGATGTCCTCGAGAGTGATTCCTTAATCCAGTACAAGGTTTCGTTTACGTTGGAGGAAACTGTTCCCCTTTATTATTAGTCTTGAGGCTCAGCGATGTGAAATAATAAGATTTGGAATAGAATACTAAACTGAATTTCAGAATTTCAAAATGGAAAAGTACTGGCCATGCCATCAGATAGTGGTCGACAAGCCAACTCAGCATAATTGCAATGCAAGCACTGGGTTGCGACACCAGCAATTGAAAGCGTCACGTTGCGAATCATCGAATTCTAACGGCGTTTTCTTTGACATATGTTTACTAACTGTGTCATTTTAACCTTTTAGGATATTGCTCAAGGGCCTCGCTATTGCAGCGAAGTCTTTAACAAATGCTCTATAGTAGCTGGCAAGGCCCAGAAATGACCTTAGAAAAAATAAGTTATTCGGTATTATTACTGTGTCAATATGCCGGACATGATCGGCTTCATTCACTGAAAATAATATTTCGTCGTCAACATAGACGTGGCATATCTTGCCAATTTACTCTCGTCGTCGATTGCACTTTGGAAGATGCTTCCGCCATTCTTCAAACCAAAAGGCAGACGACAAAACTCATACTCATTCCGCCGTTCACTGAGAAAGAAGATTTCTCGCGATCTTTTTCAGCTAAATAAATCTGGTTATATCCGGATTTCAAATCTAGTGTGGTGAAAAATTTTGCTTTTCCAAGACTCGCAAGAATCATTGGAATGCTTGGCATTGGATAACGGTCAGCGATAGTCCGCTCATTTAGCTTCCTGAAGTCAATGATGAGGCGATGGTTTTTATTGCCATCGACGTCTAACCCTTTCTTAGCAACAACCCATGCCGGGTTGTTGTAAGCAGATCTTGATGGGCTTATGATACTATCTTTTAATAATTGGGTGATTTCATTGTTCACGAAATCTGCTACCCTCGTTAGAGGTCGCAAATGCCTTAATTCTTTTCACAATCATTTTTTTTAAATTCGCCTCTTACGCTATCGGGGACCACTATGTCGTCTACACGTGTGAAATGTACGTTGTCACATAAATGGTGTTTCAACATCTCTGACTTGTTGCCATAGGTTATATTGTTATTGACAAAACTCAAGGTTACACCAGCCTGCGTTAGCAGGTCGAAACCTACGATGGCATCAAATGTGTGAAGGGTGTCTAATATGAAAACTTTTCCAA
This sequence comes from Drosophila immigrans, assembly GCA_963583835.1. NCBI lineage: Eukaryota > Metazoa > Arthropoda > Insecta > Diptera > Drosophilidae > Drosophila > Drosophila immigrans. Next base: position 1,597,076 of record OY757145.1, read on the forward strand.
AAATTTCCGTGAACATTTCTGTTTGATTTTACTGGATCCATGTATGGAATTTGCAGTTAATGGGGTGTCGACAGTTGTTACGTTATTTAACTCCTTTACGGGTCTAACGTAATTTTTTGTCGCCCCAGTGTCGATTTTAATGTTCGATCATCTAACTGTCGCTCGACGAACGGCAATTGGGAGCGTTCCCTAAAAAATGCAGAGTCTAAGCCCACTGATGTAGTGGCTGACATATAAAATAGTAATATTTAAATCACAGAGATATTTATTTATTTTTGTGTTCTAAATACTGAAGCACCCAACGCAGTTAACCTAGTTATCTCCGAACGAAGAAGACGTATTGTCTTTTTCTCTGCCAGAAATATTACATAGCTGAACGTGTACCAAAATCTAATAAAGTTAAAATAAAGTGAATATTAATTGGCGAAGCCATAAATATATTAACTACTCTTGGCTATCGAATAGTGCAAAACATTCTTAAGTGTGGAAATCCCAAACCTAAGGTACGAAAAACCCTATTGTTGTGTTAGGTAATTAATGTTCAATTTATATAGGCATAGAGTCCCCGAGAGTCCAGCTCTTAGAGTTTGGCACTGGGGGACAGTAGCCTGGATCCCATTTGGATACGTCTCTGACATAACGTTGTCCAACGCAGCTTGATAAAGCAGTGCGATACCCCTTTGAAGAGCTCATAAGAGACAGTCTCCACGGCAGTGAAGGGAGTTTGATTTGAGACTCACAGCGAATGGTTGCTAACCAGCTTGGCGAAGGTGTCTTGGTTAAAGCACTACCTAAATAAAAATATATACATTTTCTCTTGGAATTAATCCAGGGTATGACGTAGGTCAGTCATAGACTTCGTGTGCCCTGATGAAAACTACATAGATGAAATTTGTAGAACAAAAAAGAATTAGAAATTGCCACTAGATGCAACAACAATTGAGTGAATTAATATTTTTTGATTTTGTTTTGATCGAACTCTTCTAGTTATAGTTGCTGATAAGCAAACAATGATTTAGATGTTTTGGTTTATTACTTGCCCTGCTAACTTACATTTTTATTATCTTTAAATTGTAATAATAACACCTAAAATATGAATTGTTGATGCATACACCCGTGGTCATGTATTTAGAAATTTGTAATTTTGGCACATTTATACTTATTGAATGTATATGTATAGTATATATAGCAACACGTAAAGACATAGCTACGGCACATCTTCGTCATGGTACCATGAGCGTAAGAATGCAACAGTAAGTCAGTATAACAAAATATTTGGAATTAAATTGTGAATCACATAATGTGTCTATAAAATTTATTAACATTGCCTGTCAAGTAATCGTGGAGGAGCCGTTTAAGATGAATTAGAGGTATATTAATCCTTTTAATTGGGGGTAACCAAATCTATGTAACAGTTACCATGGTTGGGAGGGTAGAGACGAGGGACATACTATCCAGTTCCCTCATCTAGGCATAATTGGACTCTAAGGAAACCTCCGATATAGCGTGTGTCTACGCCACCAAGCTCGATTGAGACTATGGACGTCTGGTACACTACACTGTTAAATCGCTTTCATCATCTATGTCATCAGCTGCTGCCTCGACAGAGTTTGCATATTCCTGTTCTACTTGGCTAGAAGCCATTTGAGTAACGTTACTTACCCTTGGTCGTTTTTGCCCTGAAATACGTTCTGACGTATTCTGCCCCATCTGTGGTTCGCCATTAGTGGCGTTACCTTGCGGCTTCCAATAAGTGGGTTACCAAAACTTGGAGACTGATGGATGGGTTGGACCTGGTTTTTTACTGGGGCCTCTTTGTCACTTGGTTTTGTCACCGACTCACCATGTTGCTTGTTCTGACCCTGCCTCACTATAAAGAGCGGATTCTTTTCGAAGCTTTTTCCTTGGGTGGCTTGGGTGTTTTTTGCTTTCTTATAGCTTACGCTTGCATGGTTCTTGTCTTCGATCGCTTTGGCATATGTCGCAGCGAACGCGCTTCTTTCGTTAATATTTTCAGCCTCACGAGCCAACGCTTAGGCTGATGGCAAATCTTTCGGCAGTGCCGGTATAACGTAAGACTTTAGAGACCTCTTGAGGCATGTTATGAACACGTGTAGGGCATCATTCTCCTGCCTCTTCGTGTGTGTCATGACTATTTTGTTTGTGACAAGAGTAAGTTTTCTCTCGACTTCGTCATAATAGCTCATAAGGTCTAAGTCACCCTGCCTAAACATTGTCCAGTTGCTGCCTAAGCACGCGCAAGGATGTATTGTCTGCGTACGTGCAATCGAGTCTAGCTATGATTGCATCGAAGTTAAGGACTGTACTGTGTGACGATAGCACTGATCGTGCTGCGCCACAAATTTGATTTTTCAAGATCACAACAGCCAAGACACATAATCCGCGTGATTCCCCCCAAAGGTTGGAACTGACATCACAATTTCTAACCTCACCTCACATTTTATGTTTGGGTCACAAGGTATTCTTTGATAGACTTCCACTTGAGGTTTGATTTCTTACAGCTGCAATTTCTGCTTGGAATTCATTTCTTAAACGCTGTTCTTGTTCATGTAGGGCTGTGCTAACTGCGCCCCAAATTAAGGCTTTCAGTTGGATGGTGTCCATCTCGATCTGACTCTGTTCTTGGGGACAAAACCCTATTTGTTCACTATAACTATCTTCTTCCTCACTTCTATATTCAATTTTCACTTTCCTGTACTCCCAAGTCATGAGCAGTCAGACAGTTTCTTATTCAATTTTTTTTCACAACACAAATCAAACGACCACCAATGTAGGATACATTTTAATGCAGTCAAATATCAATGCAGACGAAAAAATATATTTCTTTGAATGTTGCAATGCTCACTTTAGCGCTGCTAGTCTATTAATATTTTGGATTCTGATTTAAGTGACAGTTTTTTTAACAGTCACTTACATGTTGTCAGGGATGTGGATTGTATTTAAGATAAACTTAATTCCGTTGGGCGCCAATGAATCAATGATGATGTTCCTTCAAGTTATTGTGGGTTGATCTTCCTTCGATGAAGCTGTGGTGTCCTCGAGAGTGATTCCTTCATCCAGTACAAGGTTTCGTTTACGTTGGAGGAAACTGTGATCGGCAAACCGACTCAGCATAACTGCTATGCAAGCACTATGTTACGACACATACACATTGAAGTTCTAAGGCACTTATGCTCCATCAGCAATTTCGGGTGCGATGGTTACTCGAGAAGATATGGTTTGCTAACTTATATGCCTAAGAAGGTAGGAAGAATCTATATCACCCTTTAGTAGTTTGACTATAAACTAAGCACGCTACGACGATTAGTTAATGAGGAAAGATTAAACAAAGAAAGTATACTATTATAAGAGGGTAAGTCAATACCTGAAACCCAGTTAAAGCCTCTCAACGCAAATATACAGACTCGATAAGATTGTTGTGATTTAATTATTGTGGTGACCAAATACAAGAACCGTATTCTAGAATGGGACTGACAAGCGAAAAAAAAAGCTTTGTCGTATAAGGGTCATCAAATTCCTTTGCCGATCGTTTGATGAACCCAAGAACTTGAGTCGCTTTGTTGACAGTAATTGAAATATGTTTGTCAAACTTAAGCCTATAATCTAGAAGAACTCCTAAATCATTCACATCGTCTACTTTAATAAGAGAAAGCAAATTAAGAGTATACTGAACAGCGGAGCTTATTTAAATAACATAACATAACATAATAAAAACGATCAAGATCAGCTTGCAATAGAGAGTTAGAAGCTATATTATTGTAAGTTAGGCAAATCTGGTATTGGTATAGATTACAGACAAAAAATTAGATTATTTTTTTATTTATTTAAAGTCGACTATGAACAGTCGACATTGAAGAAATTATAATATAAAATTATAACTAGAAGAGAAAAATTATGTTAAATAGGTATATATTTTTGTAGTTTAAAATTAAAACAAAAATAATAATTTAAAAAATAATTCAATTAAAATTAAAATCCCTGGGGGTATTTAAGCAATATTATAAGCAATGCAGCATTCGCTGCATGGAATGGGGAAAACCCAGGAAAACCCCATCAGGTCAGATGATTAGTTAGTTAACTTGTACTTTATTTTTGTTTTAAGAAAAAATAAAAACAAGTAAGAAAAAAATAAAAACAAGTAAGAAAGCTACAGTCGAGTGTTCTCGACTGTAAAATACCCGCTACTCAGTTTTTTAGAGCACGAAAATATTTGTGAAATATTTAGAAAACTAAATTTGCTAAAAAAAAACAAAAATTAAATGTAAACAAGTAAGAAAGCTACAGTCGAGAGTGCTCGACCGTATGATACCCGCAACCCATTTCGAGAAAAAAAAAATTTGAATGATATTTTAACAACAAATATACCAAAAATATACTGAAACTTGTATTTGGTTTGTATATATTTGAAAATAGCGGGTAAAAATCCACAACACCGACATGGTCACACTGTCAACTAAACAAACAAAGCGCGAGCAGCTGCAAGTGAATATTGCATACAAAATTGATTCTTTAATTACTTCCTCGTTTTTTATTCGATCTCAACCAAATTCACAGGAGTCATTCAGACTATCATTGTTATTATGCATACCAAATGTATATGCATATCAATGCTCTAGGTCTATTATTACGGCTTTTACAGTTTTTGGGGGCGGAAAGGGGCGTGGCAAAAATCTAAAATAAACTTGATCTGCGTAAGACCTACACGAATACTGTCACCAAATTTGATATCTCTAGGTCAATCACACACTTAAAACGTCCATATGCACTGAGCACAACAATTTTGATAAATAATTTAACGAATAACTTTTGTTCTACTTATCCGATTTGTACCAAAATTACAGGGTATATTAAGTGTGTCAAGCGCAGATGGGTTACACATCATTACACAAAGAACTTTTGGAGTTATACGCGATTTACATAAAAAAAAAACTTTTTCTAGATTAATGCTTATTGTGGGCGAAGGGGGCGTGGCATCCAACTTTTGAAATAAACTTGATCTGCGTAGGGTATGAAGGAACCTTTTTGCCAAATTTGGTGTCTGTATGTCTTATAGTCTCTGAGATCCAGGTGTTCATACAGACAGACAGACGGACATGGCTATATCGTCTCGGCTGTTGACGCTGATCAAGAATATATATACTTTATGGGGTCGGAGATGCCTCCTTCTGCCTGTTACATACATTTTCTGTTGGCACTAAGTTATAATACCCTTCTACCCTATGGGTAGCGGGTATAAAAATGTCACAAGCGCAATTAACCACTGCGCCACCAAACGACTGTGTGTGAATCGTTATAAAAAGAATAAGGCTCCCAATTATTAATGTTTCAGTTTTTCTTTAGCAATTGCAAGTATGTTTTTTAAAGAATATAGTTCACGGGGCAAAATCTAAAAGTAGTGTTTAAAAAAAATTCGTAGCTCTAGCTCTTATAGTCTCTGAGATCCAGGTGTTCATACAGACAGACGGACAGACTGACAAACGGACTTGGCTCTATGGTCTCAGCTATTGAAATTGATCAAGAATATATATACTTTATGGGGTCGGAGATGCTTCCTTCTGCCTGTTACATACATTTTCGGTTGGCACTAAGTTATAATACCCTTCTACCCTATGAGCAGCGGGTATAAAAATTAAATGTCAAACATTTTACAAGCTTGATTCGGACTCAGGCACCGAGGCACACTGCGACACGCATACGTGCGCTCTAACCACTGCGCCACAAATCAACTTTGTTCTAACCATTCTTATAAGAAACAACTTCCCATGACTTATTTTAATTTTGGTTTATTACTAGGCAATTTATAAAAAGGTTTTCATTACAAACAACATACATAATTTTAAAAAGTCAAATAAAAGGAATAAATAAAATGTGCACTACCCAAGCCGATGTCGGCACACCTAGAGCGAGCATTACGGCAAAAATTAGTCGGCGAACGAGCGAAAACAACATAAGCGAGAACCTCGCCTCCCTGGCGCCCTTTGCGACGAATGGAGCTGAACGACTAGAAACAACGCAGGACAAGGCCAACAGACGGCTGGCGATTTTTAAGTTATTTTTAAGGAAAACACACAACGGGCGATATTGGACCAGGCCCGAAACTTAAATCTTCGACGTCGCGAGTGGCAACCGGAGCTACGGACCCTCGTTCTGGTTAATCACTACGTGCTGTCTAACGCAGGAGAGGGTTTCACTGCTATACTAGCACCGAAATTTGATGACCTTTACATCGTGCGCAAGTTCGTCTCGCCGAAAATCATGCGATTGCAGCAAGTCTGCTCGGCCCAACGGCGCATCTCCTCGAATACGACCCAGCAATAGCAAACTACATCTATAAACTAAGACAAGAAAACCAACATTCCTCGCCAAACAACTAACCACCCGCTCTAAAATCTCCGCAACAACATCGAGACGATGGACATCGCTGAGGCCGACGGGGCATCATCTGGGATCGGGGCGGACACTCGGGACGCTACCCTCCATACGACGGGGTCGAGCTCCCCGATGCATACGCATCGGACGAGATCATGGTCACCATACCCCAATCGCTTTCCCTACGCCGGAGGAGCCAGACTCTCTATTCGAGGTGGTGGCACAGCTCGTGGAGGAGAAAGCTGGCCTAAGAATGTGGGCCAAAGGCAACTGGCCAGAAATGTTGGTAATAGCGGAGGAGCTACAGCGAGATGCAGGGCTTCCCTGGGCCCAATTGGATTGGGTGCCAGCACTCTCTGGCTGGACCCTTAAAAAATTAGGCGGCCATCTCCTCGCGGGAGTTGTTGAAGTAATGGAAATGACGCTACCCCTAGCAGCCCGATTAAACCGGAAGTTCTTGGTGGAGGCCGACGACCAAGCCTTCCAGGTTAAAATATCGCCATGTTTGCATCACTTTCGCCCCACTGAGGTCAACGAATACAGGTTTAGTTACCCGCCAAACTGGTAAGCAGCGGCCACTCCAATTTATACACTATCAGCTGCCACACTGATATAGATTATCAGCGGCCACACCGATATAAATTATCAGGCGGCCACAAAATGCAACAACGTATGGTCAACTGCAACAGCTGTAATAGCGCCACCACTTTTGTAGCCAACTGCATCAAGTGCAACAGGAGTAACAGCGCCGCAAGGTGTGGCCCACGACAACAGCAGCAACAGCGTCACAGCTGCGCGAGTTTGATGGTAAGCGCGCAAAACATTACTAGAAAATAACCAAAGTATAGTGACATGTGTTGTAAATAAATAGATGAATACAATGGGTGGCTTCTTCATTGGGGGTTAAAATGGAAAGTGCAAGTGCTAGCGGTAGGAGGTTAAAGTCAGTTTGGGACTTGTTCAGAGCGTAACGACTAGGTGTCAGCGAATCTCACCCCTCAATCTTCGACGACTCTTCTGAGCATGACGCCAAGAAGCAGCCCCAACTTCGGTAACCACTGGATGATATTCCACAAGTGCTGACGAATTGCATTTTCTCACCACTCGGCTCCGATTGCCTTCAAAAGGGATTCCACAACCGAGACGACGGGTTTCGCTCTCCCTTGTGTGTGTGTTTGTTCTTTGAGAGCCATCGTTCCCGAGTACGTGGTAGCGGCTCTCCGAAGGCCGAAGAAGTGCACAGTGGGAGCCCTTTGGGCTTCCAGAGTTCCTATTGGTTACTCTAGCCAGTACTTGTTTTTATTCAGGCTGCCCATAGGGTAGAAGGCTTTTATAACTTAGTGCCAACAGAAAATGTATGTAACATGCAGAAGGAGGCATCTCCGACCCCATAAAGTGTATATATTCTTGATCCGTGTCAACAGACGAGACGATATAGCCATGTCCGTCTGTCCGTCTGTATGAACACCTAGATCTCTGAGACTATAAGACATAGAGACACAAATTTGGTAAATAGGTTCCTGCATTCATTACGCAGATCAAGTTTATTTCAAAAGTTGGATGCCAAGCCCCCTTCGCTTACTATATGCATGAATCTAGAACAAGTCACGTTTTTTTTGTAAATCGCGTATAACTTTTTTGTGTAATAACGTGTAATTTGGTAAGCCATCTGTGCTTTATACTCTTAATATACCCTGTCATTTTCGCAAAAATCTGATTACTAGAACAGAAGTTAAGTATTTGTTAAATTATTTATCAAAATAGTTAAAATAAAATAATTATTATTATGCATACCAATGCTCTAGGTTTATTATTATGCCTATCTCCATATGCACTTCATATTATCACATAAGACATGGTACCGTTTTCCTACTTCTACATGAATATATGGGCCGCTCCCACGTAAATCTGCTGATCGTATGTAAACAAACTTCGGCGGACAGTTTAAAAATACAATACGAGCACATAAATAATTGAAATCGATAACAAAGCATAGGCCAAAGTGATGTTGGAAAAATTTGATAAACTTTGAACGACATACATGAAAAAATTTGACAAGTAGGGCATAGCTGATATATAGAGCCCGATATTTTCACATATATTTATAATGTAGAAATATGTTGCTTTTTCTTATGGGATTTTACATGGGACGAATGTTGCGTTAAAAATATATGGGAATATGTGGAAATGGGCAATTACATCAATCTATCGAAGCTTTAACCTAACATCGATATTTCATCGATCAACCTGGACATCGATATTTTCACTCAAATTGGCACCTCTATTCCAACAAGAAACAATCCATTTTATTTATTTTTTAAACAGTGCACTATGATCCAGATTCCGTTTTTTTTGCATAAATTTTATTGTTATGGCATTAATAATTTGTATAAAAAAATTGGCGACTCTGCAAACAGATGATAGTTAATTTAGAATATATATATATTATTTTCTGTTCTATTTAATTTCTTACATATTTTTTAAACTCAATTTTCTTCTTCATCCAATTCAATATTATAAATATCCTCATCGTCATCAGAATCACACTGCAGATCGTCTTCATTTTCATCTGGAGTCGGAAGGTCCAAAAGACTTAATACCTCTTTCAAGGTTTTTTTTTATTTTTTCTTTCTTTCCATTAGAATGGATCCGAGGAATCTATAGCTCTGTGAAATATATCCGTCATCGTATTTATCCGACTTTTTTTCCTTGAATGCGACAGTCTATCCTTTTTGTAAACTTTGTTGCGTGCTTCAGAAGCATTTTCGCCTAGGCATCCTAGTGGAACCAAGCTCGAATTATTAATCTGATAACCATGAATCAATATTTTATGAATTGTTGGAGACATCGGATACCAAGGGTAGCTACGCATATATAATGAAAAAGTTTTTTTACATAATGAGCGAATTTTTTCCGAATTTATATAATAATTGGAAGAAATGGCGATTAAAATGGCGTGAAACTTATTTAAAAGATCTTCGTTGAAGTTGGTAATATATGCTAGTAGTTTAGTATTGGCAAAAGCTCTCCTAGCCGTATTACCATCATTGGTATAGCCGCTTCCATTGTGCTTGGGCATGCTTATCCGAAGACCCATTTCGTTCCAAAACTTTTCTTGAACATATTTTTTCCGTTTGCTCATTTCAATCTTATCATCACCTTTTTATGCCATTTCTTAAATTCAATTTTATATGAAATTTAAGACAAATTCAAAATACCGGATCCAGGCATGCAATGGACTTACTCCAAAGTGCAAAGCTCTAGGCTTTGGGACAAAAAGTTCAGAATTAAAATCAGTTATTTCTAATAATTTTGTTGGAGTGACACCACAGATTCGACAACATTGAGTAGATTTAGTTCCAGTTAAAACATTTAGCACTTTGCCATCAATAAGTGTCATATGCATTTCATACGTAACTGTTATATCACGATTTTCATTCAATTTATAAACAGAAGGTTTGAGATTATTAACTTGAGAATCTAAAAGGTTCTTCTCCATCATTATGTGGGCCGTAGTTTCTTTTACTAGCTCAATTTTTGAGGTCTGCAAAATCGTATAGATTGTGGTGATCTATTATTCCATATGTTGTGATCAAAAGAATCTATGATTTTTATCGGTATAACAGAAGTCACATAAGGGAGTGATCTGAAAGCTGTTCGCCAGGTGTTTTGGTAGCGAAATTCTGTTTGTTTATTGAATTACCCGTTGAACCATCAAATCCATAGCTGCATATTAATTTCATTTCAGAACTGTTTGGAAACTGATTTAAAACATCGGCTTGCATTTTATTAACTCTGTGTGCTGTATGATCTGAGAGGTTTTGTAATGATACTTCGGCGGCCGTTTCCGTAACTTTTATATCTCTAAGACGACATTGTAATTTAGATTCCATTATTAGACTACAGGTTGGATAAATGTGGTGACTTTTATTAATAAGTCTAGTGTTCATGTATTGCTGTTTTGTTAGAGAATTGTCCAGGAGGTAAGCCAAAGCTTCATCGGGTGTAAGTGGAATGGGTTTTTGTAAATCAAACTGCTTTCTCGATTCAGTTGAGTATTCGGGTGTTGTTTTGGTTTTTTAAGAACAAAAGCCGTGTCCTTCTTGTTTTGTTTCTTTGCAGAGACTACTGCAGCAGGTGCAAGAAGATTTGTGTCACAATTATTTTCATTTGCGAGCTCAGATGCCAATTTCCTTTTTAATCTTGAACCCGCATTTGTGTAAGATAAGGTTGGACGCCCCATTTGCTGTGGTGTTTTGCAGGTTTCAACAATAGTAATTGATATTTTAGACGCCAACCATACAGTATGCTTAGACATGAACCGTTCAATCATGTAGTTACATTTGGTAAGATATTTGTGAATGAATATGAAAATTAGAGATTTTTTTGTCTATTTCCTTTATTTTCTTGGATTCCACAGTGTTTTTATTAATTTTGGTGTATATCCACTCCGATACACATTGAATTTTTCGATTGTTGCTGCGCCATATTTCGAAAAGTTCGCTGTGACTAAACTCAAACGTGCCTATATATTACCAAAATGTGTGAAAAGGGGGACGAACGGGGATGAGTTTTTGGTTTGTGGTTAAAGACAACACTCACATGTACAATCTGGACCAATTAGTTGCTTTCAGCATGGAACAGCTTATTAGTTATATTCCACGAAACACGGAGAACGCATGTTAGTTCTCTAAAAAAATACACATAAATTTGACATTACACAATACTAAATCCCTAGAACTACACATAAAATAACAATGAAGATTACTTTCCATAATTTAGTTTAATTTCGCGGACCAATTTAACGCGTGTGACACAACATAAAGCAACTAAATATTTTGGCGCACATTTCAATTCGGAAATCAGCTGATCGCAAGCATACTTTTAAAAGCTCTCAAAAAGCTTTGGTGGCACTTTTAAAGCTTTTAATTAGAATTTTTATAATGTATGATAAATTTACTTTAAGATTAAAATAAGAAAACAACGATATATTAACATAGAAAAATCGACTTTATTCCAAAAAAAACGCAATCTGGACCATAGTGCAGTGAATAAAGTTAGTTATAACAATTATTTCGCAAAATGGCTTCTTAGTGGGCGCCTAGATGTCAATATCTATGTATCTATCTGTTAAATCTGGCTGTTTTCAAATGTTTGTTTAACGTTTTTTAGAACACTAATTATGACTGCACTCAGATCAATTTTGTTCTAGAATTTTTCCACGCCCCCTACAGCCTTTCATAAACATACTTTAATGGTGTTGCCGTATAGCTGTAGCTGTATTTTTTCGCACACCTACAAATTTGGGTAAAATCTCGTGAAAAACATGGAAGACATAAGCCAACAAAGATTTAATTTTAATTGCCCCTTACGCGCACTTACATGAACACACCAGAGAACGTCAAAGGTGGCTGTTTTTGGTCAACTACTCACACTCTTAAAATTTTGTGTTGCGATGCTACTCGCACCCTTAAGCAAAATTCAAGACACACACAAACACATTATTGTCGCGAGTATTGCGAGTGATTGCGCTTCGGCCACTCGGTCACAACTTGTGTGTGCCTTTTCAGGACCGAAGCAATTTACTACTCGTGATACAAACACTCGTGCTTGACAAGTGTCTTGCATTTCGGCAACCGATCATTCTTGCTCTTGTGACAAAATTCGAAATACACCAGAATATGTCGTCAATGATTCGAATGGTCAGGCTAGTTTTCGAATGTTTTTATCCCACCTCCTTTCTTGATCGTAAATGATTTTGCGTTGCGACGCAGCTGTTCGCGGATATATTTTATGAGTGCCTTTTGCATGCTTTGCACTGACTTTTTTTGGAATTTCCGGAAATTACAGATATCTGCAAAAACCATTTTTATTATACATATACATTAACCACAAGGTCATAAACATACAATTTAATCAATTTAAAATGAATACAGGTAGATTTTCAGTATCCTTAAAATATAGATTTTCTCTTTTACCACTGACTGAATTTAAAAATTAGTCAAAATATCCGCTCACAATCTACACTTGCGCATCAAATACCCACAGCAAAAATTTCGAGTATTAATTTCCACCTCTTTTGCCGATCATAAAAATTATGCGGTGGTTTCAGCACTCGCACTCGCTAAGCACGAGTGGCATTGGCACTCGCACTTGCTAAGCAAAAGTGGTCTTGGTACTCGTATTTGGTAAGCACGAGTGCCATTGGCAATCGCACCCATGCACTTAATCATGCCAGACACTTGCATGAAAATACTCATTCATTTTTGCTACTCGTAACAAATATACTCGAATGGCCAAAACACTCGTGAGTTACGAATATGCACATTTTTGCGGTGGCTTGTTGACGATCTCTGGAACACACTTAGAGCTAAGCAGACAACAGGGGTTCGAGTAACGCTCCAGACAATTTTTTTTTTTTACTTTTTAAAATGATGTACGTTATTTATAATGAATATAATGGTTAGAAACAATGCTATAAATTGCCTAGTAATAAAAAAAGAAAATTAAAAAAAAAAGATTCCCCCAAAAGTATGAGGCAAATTTAGCAATTGCTAACGAGAAACCCATACAATAAGTAATGGGAGCTTTATTCTTATTAGAACGCTTACAATAAAGTTGAAAATTTTTTACATTCTTTTTTTATCTTTGTTAACAAACAAATATTTTTGTGCTCTACAAAACTGGGTCGCTGGTGTTTTATTGTTTTTTTCCAAATGGTTAAGTATAACTTTTAAACTGTTCACATTGGGGGAGCGTCCACGTCCACGTCCAATATATACCAAGCGTGCATTGGATCCCATACAAAAGCATTGGCAGCTCCATGGTAGGGTTGTTGAAAATATATCTAAATATCAATACATCGATATTTTTTCTAAAAAACGATATATTTATAACGGGATATTTTTGATGGCCAAGTATCGAATGTACGATTTTTTTTTTTAATATTTTAAGATATTTTGATTTGCAAGTCACTCTTAATCTGGGTGGCGAGCGCGAAAAATATAAGTAAGAGCTATGAACATTATGCCAAAAACAAGATTTTGTTCTTATGGGGGCACCAGCAGTTTTTGTAAAAAATAAAAATATCAAAATTATCAAATATATCGATATTTAAAAAGTGATATATCAAATATCATATTCATATTTTTTCAGAACAGAATTTATCATCGATACGATATTTTAAAAATATTCGACAGCCCTACTCCATGGCTAATCGTAAAGGGAGGGGTGAGAATATACCAACATCCATTATGGACGCGCGGGAACAACGAACTCTTTTTAAAGTATTTTTATGTGGTATATCTGATTTTCTGGTAATTTTTCGGAGTTTTTCGATATTATTTTCCGGAATTTGGAAAAAAATCGAAGTGGATGTCATCGAAAAACAGAATTATGATCTTAAATTTGGAATTCCAAACAAACGGGCAATGACCAGATATTCTGATGATGACCCAAGGGTGTTTAAAGCTACAACAGTTCGATTCTCTATTGGTATAGTAGCTAATCGAAAATGAGTGTCTTTCGTTGACAATCCGGGTAGCAGAGCAACCAAACATAATTTTGTTAAATTCCATATTGTAGAAAAGCGCATGCAATTTGGTTAATAATGGGATATGGCCAATTTTGGGATTCTTCACGTTAGCACTAACGCGACGCTAAAAAAATGGACGATGGTATATTCTCTCCCCATCCTCTCACTCCACGCACTGTAGCTGCTTATGCGCGAACGCGCGTTTGTCACATTTTGGACGCAGACTCGGCCTCTCCCGAAAGAATGGAAGAATTGCTTTTGATTCTCAAATCCGTTGTTGATAATTAATTTTGGAAAATGCCACTAAAATTAGACTTTCTCAAATACAGCTCTAGCGATTTTGCTCAAATAAAAATTAAAATACTTGTCTATTTGATTCAAATCTGTTGAAATACTGCTACGAGTTGGTGAAAATCGGAAAATAAAAATAACGAAAATCTTGATTGCCATGTTGGAAAGCTTTGGAGTGTTGGTTTTAATAAAAATTTATAAAAAAAAAATAATATTGAAAAAAAAAACTAGAATATTATTTGGAATATATAATTTTTAATTACGTTATTTCTGTATAATATGCAAGTACTCAAAGTATGCACATCTACCGCTATCTGATATGACAAAAGGTTTAAGAATTTGTTTCCGAAATAGCTGTGTATTCCTCAATTATGTATCAACAGTATGCACGACTTGGCTAATAAGATGGATGAAAAGTTTTGTCTCCATTAAACGACAATTGATTTTATTCGCACATATGTATATATATGAAAAAAATGATGCTGGATTAATTTTCCCCAGTTGAGATGATGGACTCAAATTTTTCAAACACGAAGTAAGGATTTAAATACTGGTTGAATTGATGTAATTTTGGGGTAAAATACATGTAAAAATGCATACATATATGTACATAGCAAATTTGTTCCACATCTTATATTTTTTGTCATGGTTTACGATTGTTGCCACTGTCGAATTAGTAAATATCAATAGCCAATATAAAAAACCCTGAAAGTATCGATAGTGACTCTATATTTTTGCATCACCAATTTCGCAACATCAATTTATTATTCTTAATATATTTTAAAAATTTGAAGGTACAAAATATATATTTTCCAATTGGTTTTGGCATTTCTTAAAACCTGTTTTTTTTGTTTTAGATACTTTTACCCCAGAATTTATAACTTAATTTTTTTTTGGGAATGGTAAATTATTTTCTTGTGTCCACACAAAAATTGCAGAAAAGAGTGAGCGAAGATTCAAGTGTGTCTTTGAGTACGTGAAAAGTAAATTTAAATGGAAAAATAAAATATCGTGACAATTATTTTGTGATATGTTTGTATGTATGTATGAATATGTAAATACGCCTATATAGTCAATTTGTTGGAATGCCCGAACTGTTAATGTTCATAATCATAAAGTCGTAAAAAAAAATACAAATACATGTATGTACACACATCAAATGTGTTCTTATGTATCTGTCCCATTCTTTTCGTTAGTTAGAATGGAATAGTTATAAGTGCAAAAAAAGAGTTGCCACGTTCTTAGTATTTATGTAAGCAATTGTTGCCCATGCTTTAAAGAATAATCAAAGAATGTACACTAGGCAAAATTGAAAAATATATTTCATATTTGAATTGAATATCAACTTAAATTTTTAATTTATTTTATTAAATTTGAGACGATACCTGCAAGCTCGGTTTTATTCTGCATAGGTGGCAACATTGGAAAAGCAGCCATTTATATTGTAGTAATTGTACCGTCCCGTTGAACGTGTAGTTTCGAGCATTTTCATATGAGGAGGTTGATAAAAAAGGCGAATAAAACATTTAGTGAGTATACATTTGCCATTGTGAGATTAATATAAATTGATAATCTATGTGAGTTATTTTAAACATTCGAACAAGCTCGAATTGAATTTGACATGTAATCATACCCTCGAACATACAAACATACATGCACGTATGTACGTAGATATGTGAAATCGTTGAAGTGGCTTGGCTTCATACCACATACATACAGAGAGGCATGTACATGTGTGTATCTATATTTATATTGTGTGCGTATGTTTTTCAGAATATATACATGCATATCTGCATATGTCCAGAAAAATAAATTTTAATCGATACTTGCAAATTAAATTAAAAATTCAATCAAATGTTAAATTAAAGTTATTGTGCAAATGTGTGAAGAGCTGCCAAAAAAAATCAAGATAGAGAGATACATCCATACATACATGTATGTACATATGTGAACGAAAAAATTAAAGGATTCCTTTTCATGTGATTTATGTATACATTTTTGGTTATTATATACATTTTTTGTAGTTCGCTACCATGTAGTTTATATTGTACTGTTATTTAGTTACTTATATGCCGATATACATTATTTGCTAATGCAACGTGTGCGCGTGTGTGTGTATCTGTGCATAAGTGTGGACAAAAGTACAGACTTAAATAGGGTGATTGCGTCAATGACTGACCAGAGTTGTCAAGTGTGTTAATATACACGCATACTAATATGAATGTATGTGCTGTATATTTCTATATGCACATGAGTATATCATCCATGAATACACCTTTCTGTATGGGTATCGAGTATATGTATATCTGTATAAGTATCGAGTATAACTGCACGGATATTTATTTTCAAATTCATTTTTGTTGTATATAAGTTAGAATTTGTATATTGGAATATAATTAATACTAATTTTATTTATTCGTGCTATGTATATTTTGAAGCCTTCATCGGTTACATACACTGACACCAGATAATTGTTCTGTGAAACTAACCTAAACAACAACAAGATATTATACGAGCTCAGAAGACGGCGAGATTGAAACCATTGAAAACAAGATTATTACCAAAGGTCGTGCAAGTTCTTTACATGACTACGATGATAGCAGCCAAATTGATGCAGGATTAGTCGCGCACGCGTTTGGTAATAGGAATGGTACATCATTACCATCTACTACTACTACTGCTGCGAAACATCAATTGGACAAGTTGAACATAATGCGCGAAGCGCTTTTCTCTCAGGATGGCTGGGGATGCCAGCATGTAAACCAGGACACCAACTGGGAGGTGCCCAGCTCACCCGAACCGACCAATAAGGATCAATCGGGGGGGCCTCCAATTTGGAAACCCAATATCAATAATGGTACTGACTTGTGGGAATCGAATTTACGGAACGGGGGCCAGCCGACAGCCCAACAAGTGCCAAAGCCATCTTGGGGGCACACTCCATCATCCAATTTGGGTGGCACTTGGGGCGAGGACGATGATGGTGCGGATACGTCAAGTGTGTGGACGGGTCAATCGGCAGGTAATACAGCAGCGTCAGCTGGAGCATCTGTCGTCGGCGTAAATGCTGCAAGCGTTGGAGCTGGCGTTGCAGCATCCGCTGCTGGCCCGCAATGGGGACAGAACGTTGTCGGGGTTGGCGTCAATGTGGGATTGGGATCATCTGGTAATAACAGTAACGCCACATCTGGAGCCTTGCCTGTTGTGAATGCTGGATGTAAGTATACTATATCACTAAAAAAAGGTGAAATTACCTACTTTAAAAATCATTCAGCGGACATCAGTAAATAAATGTATAGTTATATACATATTATATATTAAATATACTGGTATTGCATTGAATACATTAATATTTCTCTGTATTTCGTATTCAAGTTTAATCTCGAATACCGTTACAGTCGTATTACTTCAGTATGTACATATGTACGTACATACATTCAAAATAATTTTTGAACAAAAAGTAACATCAGTATGGCTTAAAGAGTAGGCGCTCAAATAGTACGGTCGCTTTCGTTAAACGTTGATTACGATATTAATCCACTTACTCAATTACACTTTGAATTTTAGAAATTTTGTTGCATCTAGTATCAAAAGAAAATGTATGTAATAGGCAGAAGTAGGCATCTCCGACATCATAAATTATATATGTATGCTTGATCAGGGTAAACAGCCGAGACTTTATATCCATGTCCGTAAATCTGTCTGTATAAACACCTAGATCATCTGTGTGAGATTTATAGACATCAAACTTGGTGACAGCTTATTTTAGATTTTGGCCACGCTCTTTTCCGCCCTTAATATCGAAAAAAAATTATTTTGAAATACCAAATGCACTTACACCTAAAATTTGAAGACAAAATTCAAGAGAACTGAGATATTGACTTAATATTGCTAATTGCCATCATTGAAGTAAACTATAAAACAACCTATCTCGAAATGTTCTCGTAATATCTCGTGATTTTATAAATATCAAAACCAATAAACCATGAATATACGAAAACACATGAAAGTAAAAATATGTTCTGGACTTTAAATTAAATTTTAAACCAATGTATAGGAAAATTGATTTTAATATAAAATTAATAACATGAACATAAATTTTAGTATTTCGCATTTTAAATCGAGTCGCATTGATACATTCGGGAACAGCACCTTTGTTTTTGACTCATAGGGTAGAAGTGTATTATAACTGAGTGCTAGCAGAAAATGTACGTAACAGGCAGAATGAGGCATCTCCGACCTCATAAAGTGAATATATTCTTAAACAGAGTCAACAGCCGAGACGATATAGCCATGTCCGTCTGTTTGTATGAACACCTGGATCTCAGACGATAAGAGCTAGAGCTACGAAATTTTTTTTAAGACTAGTTATGATTGCACGCAGATCAAGTTTGTTTTAGAATTTGCCACGCCCCCTACAGTCTTTAATATACATACTTTAAAGGTGTTGCCGTATAGATGTAGCTGTTTTATTTTTTCGCACACTTATGATATAAGCCAACATAGATTTCACTTTAATTGCGCCTGTATGTTATTTATAATAAATATAATAGTTGGAAACACTTCACATAGTAATAGAACACTACACACACGGTCGTTTGGTGGCGCAGTGGTTAGAGCGCCAGCATGTGTGTCTCAGTGTGCTTCGGTGCCTGAATTCGAATCACGCTTGTGAAATTTTTGACAATTAACTTTTTTATTTTTTTTTTTAGCAACTTTATCAAGTTTGCTTGATATTTCAAAAATATTTTCGTGGGCTACAAAACTGGGTAGCAGGTATTTTAAAGTCGAGCACTTTCGACTGTAGCTTTCTTACTTGTTTGTTTCGTAATTAATGTAACGAGCCATAGGCCCAATTAAGATGAATAGGGCATATTTTCGAAATAGATTTTGTTCACATACATAAAATGTCTTACAAATTTTTTATTAAATGTCTTTATAAGTTAGTTCAGTTAAACATAATTAACTGTCAAATTGGGACTACCCAGATTCCAATATCAAAATAAATGTACATTATACTGGCAAACATAGGCTATCACACTATATACATATGTATGTCCAATTAGAATATAAAGTATTGTCAAAATATTTGCTAATTCAATTAGTTTTCATATAGTCTAATGTCTTTTGCTTGCTCACATTTCTAGGTGGAAGTGGTGGAAACAATATTACGACTCCAGGAACAGTTGGAGGAAGTGGTGGTAATGTTGGTAATGCAGGCAATGGCTGGGGTGATCCACGAGAAATTCGTCCGCTGGGTGGAGGTGGTCCCATGGATATACGAAGCGTGGATCCCCGTGGGGATGCAATCACAATGCGGGGTGTTGGCGCCGGTCCATCTGGTGGCGATCCACGTGACATACGAATGATTGATCCACGCGATCCTATTCGTGGCGACCCACGTGGTATATCAGGACGACTTAACGGCACGTCGGAAATGTGGGGACATCATCAACCAATGGCTCACAATCAGCAGTTGCAGACCCAGATTAACAAAATGGTTGGGTCAGGTGTTGGAGCAGCTAGTGCAAATGTGACAAGCTCAAATCTGGTAGCAGGCGCTGTATCAAGTAACCTTGGCGGTCAGTGGGGATCAGCGCAAGCTGTTGGTGGTCCTAAGGATATTTCGAAACAAATAACTGGCTGGGAAGAGCCATCGCCACCACCACAGCGACGCAATTTACCTAATTATGATGATGGCACATCTTTATGGGGACAACAACAAGCTCGTGTGCCGGGAGGAGGTGGCAGTGGAGCTCACTGGAAAGATATGTCCGAAACCATGGGTCGCTCCCATTTAATGCGAGCGCAAAATTCAAGTGGTAATGCTGGCAATTTGCCAGTTGGTGGTGGCAATCCTAATAATCCGATGACTGGCGTCGTAGGCCCACAGACTCGTCTTACTAACGCCATCGGTGGTCCGAGTGGACAACATAGCAAGCCTGATGCCACAGCCATGTGGGTGCATCCAAGTAATAATGTTGCAAGCAGAAATAGTGCTGCCGTGAGTTCTTGGGGTGATGATGGTCACGTTGGTAATGCCGGTAATAATTGGATCGATGATAAATCAAATGCGGGCATTTCACAAATGGCTTCAAGTTCGTCGAGTTCTTGGAACGATTCACCCGGTGGTTGGGGTAAACAACAAAGCAAATTGTCGGCAAATGCAGCATCTGGATGGAGCAATGCGAATGCTGCTGCTGGAAATGTTGATGGCGGTGATCTGACCTCTGATTGGACTCATGGTGCTGGACTTGTTAACAAATCACAACAACAACAGCAACAAAAACAACTCGCTGGTATCAATGTCAATGTCCTCAATACGGAGATGGTTAAGCAGAGCAAACAATACCGCATTTTGGTGGAGAACGGTTTTAAAAAAGATGACGTAGAACGGGCTTTACTGGGTGCGAACATGAACATAGAGGAAGCAGCGGAAATGTTGCGTGCCAATGCAAATTCGTCGTCGTTGGCTATGGAGTCCGGCTGGCGTCGTCACGATGAAACGCTTGCTTCTTTTGCTGACCACTCGAGCGCAACAAATAGTGGAGGATTTCCACCCCAACGCTATCCTGTTGGTGGCGCTGCTCAACCTTCAATGTCATTTCCTCCGGTGAGTAGTAAACTAAATGCAATCGGGATAGTGATAGAAACGCAATATATATCGATATTATGTAACGATAAGTTTTACAGTAAAACTTATGAATAATCCATGCGATCACAACAGAATATGTTGCATTAAATTAATTGATTTAATAATGAGACGATTTTTATTATTTATCTGATTTTTGTCAATTTTTGTATTTCATTTTTGAATGAATCCAAATAACGCAATACCAATCGCATGTTTGCGATGCGAGGAGTTTATATTTTAATATATTAATAAATTGCACTGAACATAATTTAAATTCCAAGTTTTCTGAAGATTTCAAATGAGAAAATATTTATATTTTTTAAATTAAATTAGTAACAAATTAAATTATATTGTTAACAGTAAGATTGTATGTATCTAAATATGCTGCTTTGGCCACTTTAAATTTGTTATTTATTTTTCTTTCACTTTATGTATAAATTTAGAATAACTTATTGACCAATATGAGCGGCACAAGCGTTGCTGGAACCAATAATCCGAATATGGCTGTATTGCAAGTGCAAAAATATTTGAACCAAGGTGTTGGACCACACAATGTCACCGTCGGTGGAGGACCAGGAGGACCTCAGTCAGTAAATGTAAATGCGGCGAATCCAACAGTTGCATTCTGCCAACAAAATGCTTCAAATGCGATTTCGGCACCAGCAACGGTTAATATCGCTTCTAATGCAAACAATCAACCATCCGGTCAGCATATTCGAATGTTGGGGCAGCAAATACAATTGGCAATACATAGTGGCTTTATATCAAGTCAAATATTAACACAGCCCTTAACGCAAACAACTTTAAACCTATTAAATCAACTACTTAGTAGTATCAAGGTTTGTTTAGTATTCTTACAATTGTTTATTTCTTAATTTTGGATTAACTAACTTGTTTGTTTAGCATCTTCAAGCAGCGCAGCAATCTCTTTCTCGTGGAAGCAATGCAAATCCAATGGCTGTCAATGTTGCAATCGCCAAATATAAACAACAAATTCAAACATTACAAAACCAAATCAACGCACAACAGGCTGTCTACTTAAAGCAACAAAATTTGCAACAAAATTCACAGCAGCAACAACCACAGCACTCATCCGGACATTTAAATAACTCGGCAAATGATTATTTAAGAAATAATGATGCAATCGCTACTCTTCAGACCAATTTTTCTGAGCTCAATCTTAATAAGGTATATTGTTGTTCTCTGTTCGAATTTCATAGAATTTATTGTAAAATAGTAGTAGACCGGCTCGACGCCTTGTCAGCACTAATCCGTATTTTATGTATTTTTGTCCGAGTCGCCATATTTCCGTATTACAAGCAAGCCTATCACGATCACATCTACAAAAACTAATACGCAATGTATTATCATGTAAAAAAACAATGAAAAAAACAATCTTTAATCCTTCGCAGCGTCTCAGGGTCTCCCATCACAGAATATCGTGTTCACCCCTGTAGTAAATTATGAATAGTCGATTATTTATTTATTTCCTTGATTTCTCTTCAACGATTTCTCTTTTTCATTTTTACCATTTTGTATACATATGCTGATAAATTTCCATATTTATATATATTGATTAAAAATGTTCCTATTGGAATATACACGTTAAAACGAATATAATGTCTTGTATACATTATCTTTATAGCAAAGCGGGTATCAAGGTGCACCTAATCAACAATCTCGATTGAACCAATGGAAGCTTCCAGTATTAGAAAAGGACAGCATTGCTACAGATAATACCGATTTTTCACGAGCTCCTGGTACAACAAAGCAAAATCTTTCAAGCAATTCCAACATGGGCGCGTTGGGCTTACAAAATGATGGGTAAGAGAGAAAGAGAGAATACTTGAAATCATTACGAACTGTTATTTGAAAGTAGAACTTGGTCAACTGGACGTTGTATTGGTGATGGTTGGCCCGATGCATCAAATGATAATGAGAACAAAGACTGGTCAGTTGCTTCAACAGCAGCTGCTTATACCGATTTGGTCCAGGAGTTTGAACCAGGAAAGCCATGGAAGGTAACTGTAGAACTGCACCCTGTTATCAATAACATACCCAAGCAGAAGTTTATTTTTAAGGGTTCTCAGATCAAAAGCATTGAAGATGATCCCAGTATAACTCCTGGCAGCGTAGCACGATCTCCATTGTCTATTAATCCGACGCCAAAAGATGCTGATATTTTTGCCAATACCACCGGCAAAAGCTCTCCGACTGAACTGCCACCTCTAAGTTTGTCGTCGTCAACTTGGAGTTTTAATCCAAACCAAAATTTTCCTAGGTAAATAATAAATTTTTTTTAATAGTATTGACATATTTCTAAATATAGACTGTGTAGTTGGTCAGACAACACTCAACAATGTGCCACCTCAGAACTCTGGACCAGTCCTCTAAACAAAAGTTCGTCTCGGGGACCTCCGCCTGGGTTAAGCACAAATAAATCTGGTGGCGGAGTTGTCACTACGGGTACTACAGCATCATCATCAACAATTGCTGGCAGCGCCAACGGCTGGCTACCTAATCGAGGTAACCCCAACACTAACACAACTTGGACAGCAGCTAATGCTTCTTGGAATTCTAGCTGGCTTCTTTTGAAAAATCTTAATGCACAGGTATTGTAAAATCACAATCTTAATACCAATTAAAAATGTCGATAAAAACAAGATTACGATAATATGATGATAGTTTTTGATCAATATATAAATTCATAAACATTTTTGCATAAATGGATTTTCAATATAAATATTTTGCTTATGCTGATAATATAATTTGTTAATGGTGTTGAATTTAATTTAATGAAGTCACATAAAATTATAAAATTGCAAATATGTAAGTGTATAGTTCACTCAGAGCGATAGCCGCTCGACTGTTAAGCATTTTCGATGTCTACTATTTTATGGTATATGATACGAAGTCTCATTGTTAATGTTGAGTTACTATTCTGCTCTGATTTCAGATTGATGGACCTACCCTACGTACCTTGTGCATGCAACATGGCCCTCTTGTCAGTTTTCATCAATATTTGAACCAAGGAGTTGCCTTATGTAAATATACGACACGGGAAGAGGCCAACAAAGCGCAAATGGCATTAAATAACTGTGTGCTCGGCAACACGACAATATATGCTGAATCACCATGTGACAATGAGGTTCAGAATATATTGCAGCATTTGCCGCCGCAGGCTCCGTCCTCAACAAATTCGACAATTCCATCAAACGGTAGTGGAAATTCTGTAAATAGCAGCAGCGTTGGTTCTGCTACTAACTCCAACTCTGGCACGAGTAGCAGCAGCAGCAGCAGCAATGCTTCCAATACTGGAAGTAATGGACCTAATATTTCCAACGTAACCAGCGGAGCTGTGGTTTCCATTGCAAGTGTAAATTCACCTGCAGTCGTTGGATCAGTAACTGCTTCAGCTGCAACTAGTAGCAACAGTAACAGTAGTAACATCAGCAATGTAAACTGTGCTTCTGTTAATGGTACAGTTAACAACGGAAATCATTCTGCGACCAAAAATGCTTCTGGTGGCGGCAACAACATAACAACAATGACAGCGGGACAGGCAAATGTTTCTGCTGTTGCAGCTGGCAACAATTCCGCTTGGCGGCAGACACCTCCGACTCAAAGTCAGGCTCTACAACAGGGTGTAAATAGACCACCTGGTAGGGAAGCTGACTACGATTATATATCTCAATTTGTTTGTTCCATTGTTGATGACTAATTCATGTGCAGAAGATAAAGACTCAAAATCAATATACAATAGCAAAGAAAAAAAAAATTCAAAAAGAAAAAGAAAAGGAAAAAGCACATACACACACACGCGCACACTCACCCAAATATGAACTAGATACAAATATGATTGATTCAGTATGGAAGTATATAAAATGGATTGACTGACAAAAGAATGGACTTAGAATTTTGTACGCCTATAGATTTATTTTTTTCGTTTAATGTTAATAGACTTTAGGGCCTGTATATGTAAGAAATATATACAAATACACACCGAAAATAATTTCATACTTAATATATACCTTAACAAAAATTTGTAACCAATCAACCTATCAACCTATTAACTATCCATTGCATACAAAACGATGAAGTTCGGTTTATATCAATAATTTGCCCATTATTATTAAACTTTAAACAAATATTCAAAGTAAGAAAAACCGAAGGAGTCAGACTCAGTTATGGAACAATGATGAACTATGTATGTATGTCGTGGTATATACAGAGGTATGAATGTCGAGTAGAATGAATGTCTGAAAATCACATACAACTAATGAGTTTACAAACACTTTGATTAATATTTTGTATTTAAAAAAAATGATGTGAAACGACAAAACAAATTTACCTGTGTTATATACATAATAATAGGAAGTTATAATCTATTACGGTTTTGCTTTCACTAAAGCATTCCCACCGAAAAATACAGTTCGGTTAAATATAACATACACAAAATTAGCTCACAATAAAAATACCAATGAAGTTAATTAGAAAATCAATCGCCTTTAAATATTCATGCATACGACACATACACAATTTATATTTTGACCCGTGGAGCATTAATATTGGGATTTAATTTAATTTAATTAATGATTAGTTTACATCTCTGCCAAATCGTTTGAATACATTTTTAAAGCCCAAAATCTAAATTTTAAGACAAACATATGACAACAAAATACTCAATTACTCAAAATATGAACAAAGCTAAATCCGTATTATAATTGCATAAAAAAACAAAATTTTAAAAGCACAAAAACGCCCATTCTCCACTCTACAATAACATTCAATTTGATTTAAATTTCCTGTTTGCTTTAACCGAAATCAAACCTTAACTTAATTTGAAATAATTGTTCATTTTGAAAACAAAATTTGGATTTTGTTGACTTGTTGTTAGAAATAGTTCTTCAAAAAGAAAAATATATCTAATTATCCATAAGTCCATAACAATTATTCCTCTTCAGGTTTACAGTCTTGATATATGTATACATATCCCATAGACTATGTGTGTATATATTAATGAATATAAATCATGAAGCAACTTTACTTTTTTACTTATGTACGTACTAATTGTCAAAACGGTTGGAATGTTTCGAGTGACAAAAGCGGAATTTTGTATAAATATGATGAAGGTCATAAATTCACATACAGTTTTCAATCTGCTTGATTTGTTCGTTATTACAGTTAGTACAAGTTTTATGGATTCCAGTTGCTGCCGCTTAGCCTTAGCACAGTAAAATATGAACATAGCCTAAACAACATGTATCAAAATTTGCATCTTAAAAAAAGCAAATAATTAGGTATCGGAAACAATAGCAATTTATATTGATAAACAATAAATCATTTACATTCAAATTAATCTTTCATGTGCAATGCACGTGTAATAACATAAATTCCCAATGGGTTGCAATTTTTTGTATATACATAAGTATGTACATTTTCCACAAAACATTTTTAAACAAATATGTGTTTATGTATGTATGTACATATTTTTGTTGACATTTTTTAATACATATGTGTACGGTAAATGTACTTGTTATCGTTTAAGATATTGAAAATTAATTAGAAAGTCGTGCTGCCAAGTGGGCTAGTTTTTGTGTCAAATCTCTGAGTCAATCATTGGAGTCTCGATACTTCTAAATAGATACATTTGGGAAACAGTTATGAGCTAACTGAATTCATTGATGGGCAAAAAAAAGGTACAAAAACGCACAAAATGAGCAACACTTTTTGGTTTGAAGACAATTACTATAATTAAGCATATCTCGATGTAAGATAATAAAAGCAAAAAAATTTCGGAAAGGATGGAGAAGAATAAAGCAGTTTAAATACGAACTGATCAATTTGGAAAATAACATGCTTAAAATTGTAAGTCCATTCATATGTAAGTATGTATGAGTGTATGTATGTATGTATGCGATTTACATTGGGTTAGGTCGATTTGTTGCATGTATTGAGTGTTTGGGTAGGATTTTATTATTTCATCCTTATAATATAGATTTGCTGCTGTTATTAATAATTATACAAATTGTATATTAAACGATACATATATATGTAGGCTGGCTTTCAAGATGAAAGACTCTGATTTATACATATTTGTTTGTGTATGTACAAATAAATATATTTGTGTGTATTTTAGATATTCCAAACAACGCAGTTGGCATTCATACATGCTTACATGCATACTATACATGTACGTAGTACATTATTTATCATTAAAGCCAACATCAAAATACTAAAAAAAAAACCAATATACGCCCTTTTTATTTACATTTCAAAACGTTATAAATTGTTTTCAAAATACAATTTAAAGAATTGGTTTATAATGACGAAATTTCATTCATCTTAGCTCTTGGTATTTAGACGGAATACAAAAAACCCATTTGACCCAGAACGCAGATTGATTTCTCAATTATACCATCTCACTAAAACAAATATATATAAATAAACTATAATCGGTGTATAAATATACTATTACATTCGGATCATGTATCAATTTAATTTCTTTCATCTTGTTTACCAACATTCTTGATTTCGTGGACAAAATGTGCAACAACTTTGTTCAGTGCAGGACCTACAGGCGCATTTGCCATTATGTTTGTGATCTATTACTTTAGCTGTTCATATAGATGGGCAGATAATGGCTATAACGTCTTGATTGTTTTAATTGATAATCAATATATGCTTCCTTAAGCTTCTTCAATACACCCGGCCCTTTGGGTAGTAGAAAGAAACAAGTGCGTACACACAGAATAAGCACACAATATTGGCAAAAAATAAATTACTTTTCGGGCAACTATGAGCTTCGAAAAAAAATCCATTATCTATTGCGAAAAAGTTGGAAGTACTTCGACGGTTAAGCAATACGCAAAACTTTATATGCTGATTAATTATAAAAGACGTTATAAATGAGTTCAATGACACATCATCACTGTACAATATGTACCAGTTTAGGGTGAAATGTGACAAACGATTAACGTACCATACACGCATTCTACATATGAGTGTTTGTGTGTGTGTGTTTTTTTTCAATAATTTTAATAATAATGTACTATTACGTATTAATCGTAAGTTAGATGTGTTAACGGAATAGTAGGCATTGTGTTTTTTGTATTATTAACTGCTGAGTGTAAATCCATCACATCAGATATGAAATAAATGTTGGATCATTTTTAGCATTAATGTGCTATTTATGGCAACAAAGAAACATTTAAATATAAAATTATAAAGTTAGTTACTTTAGACATAAAAACAAGTTACATATAAAAGATTATAGAGATGTATAATACTGAAATCAAATAATATTTTTAATCTACGAAAGTACATGCACGCATACATATAACTTTCGTAAATTAATTAGTGTCAAATTGAAAGAGCAAATTCGTTATTTATTGAAGAGACACAGGAGACAATTTATCACATACCTAATACATAAATATGTATAAAATTTAATTCAAAAAAATCTTTGAAAATAAATATTCAACATTCTATGGCTGTTTTGTTTTTGGCTTACTTTCGTGATACAAACGACGAATAAATTATGTTAGGTTATGATAAGTACAATGAGAACTCATTTAGTTATTTCGTATTTGATTTTTAAATGCAACATTTATTCAAATTCTTAACCACTCCTTTCAAATTGAGAAAGAAACCCAAATAGGTTGCCAACCGCTATCCATAGGCCAAAATGGTTTTGCAACTTAGATCAGATCAGCGTCAATACACTAGACGATATAACCATGTCCGTCTATCTGATTTGTTTAAACATCTTGATCTCAAAGACCTTAAAAGCTATAGCCAATCTTTTATAAAAACAGATAAGAAAGCTTACAGTCGAATGTGCTCGACTCGCAACCCAGTTTTGTAGAGCACGAAAATATTTTTAAAATATTTGGAACATATTTTTAAAATATTTGGAAACATTTCATAAATAAATAAAAAAATTAAATGGCAAAAATTTCACATGCGCGATTCGAACTCAGGCACCGACACACACTGCAAGCGGCATGCGTGCGCTTTAACCACTGCACCACCAAACGACTGTCTGTGAAGCGTTCTATTAAGAATTAAGTTCCTATTACTCATTTTTTGAGTTTTTCTTTAGCAATTGCAAGATTTGCAGCATACTTTGGTTTTTTTTTTTTAATTTTAAATTTTTTTTATTTCTTGGCAATTTATAACAGTGTTACCAACTATTATATCCATTATAAATAACATAAAAAATTTTAAAAAGTAAAAAAAAATAATCTGGAGCGTCACTCGAACCTCTGTTGTCTGCTAAGCTGTAAGTGTTTTCATACATGTTGGCGTAAGAAAGGCGCAATTAAGATAACATATTTTTTGGCTTATATCTTCCATGTTTTTCTCGCGATTTCACAAAAATTTTCAGGTAACGTCCATGTTGGTCTATTTTATAGGTGTACGATTACAGCTGCAGCTATATGGCAACACCTTTAAAGTATGTTTTTTAAAGAATGGGCGTGACAAAATTCAAAAACAAACTTGATCTGCCTAGCTGTTGACATTTATCAAGAATATACATATATACTTTATGGGGTCGGAGATTCCTCTTTCTGCCTGTTTCATACATTTTCTGTTGACACTAAGTTATAATACCCTTCTTTCTACCTATGGGTAGCTGGTATAAAAAGTAAAAAAAGTATGAAAGCTACAGTCGAGAGTGCTCGACCATAAGATGCACGCAACTCATTTCGAGACAAAAAAAAAAAACATAAAAATTAAATGATATTTTAACAAAAAATATATATACCATAGAAATATACTGAAATTTGTTTTTTGTATGTATTTGAAAAAAATCCATAACATAACGACATGGTCACACTGTCAACTAAACAAACAAAGCGCGAGCAGCTGCAAGTGCATTTTGCATATAAAATTGATTCATTAATAACTTCCCTGTTTTCAATTCGAACTCAACCAAATTCACGGGAATCATTCAGAATATAATTATTATTATGCATACCAAAATTCAGTGCTATTATTACGGCTTTCCAGTTTTTGGGGGCGGAAAGGGGCGTGGCAAAAATCTAAAACAAACTTGATCTGCGTAAGAACTACATGAATACTGTCACCAAATTTGATATCTCTAAGTCATTCACACACTTAAAACGTCCATAGGCATTGGGCACAACAATTTTGATAAATACTTTAACGAATAACTTTTGTTCTACTTATCCGATTTTTACCAAAATTACAGGGTATATTAAGAGTGTCAAGCGCAGATGGGTTATCAATTAATGCTTATTGTGGCAGGGGGCGTGGCATCCAACTTTTGAAACAAACTTGATCTGCGTAAGGAATGAAGGAACCTGTGTACCAAATTTGGTGTCTCTATGTCTTATAGTCTTCCTCTCTCTGTAAATCGCGTATGTTATAACTATAATAGATTATGTCATGTATTTTCTAGCGCTAACACTGCTTTCAATCTTAAAACTTTACTACTAACCTACCTAACTAATAATTAGACTGAAATTAGCTATTAAATTAAATTTTTCATTCCACCCGTTTCTTTTTATGTCCGATCCTTTTTCTATTTTATGCTATCCGCTTTTTTTTTAGCATGCCCTAATCTACAATGTCCGAGCGAGAATCGTGTCGCTCGTCCTGCGACGTCGCCTCTCGTTCGGTTCGGCGGGAGGAGGATTTATTGGGATCCGCGCGTAACAAGCTTTGGCTTGGTATCGCTTGGCCCACTTGAATGTGCATACTACGTACGTCAACGTCCAGAAAGGTGATTCACACACTTAAAAGGTCCATTTGAATTGGGCACAACTTTTTTGATAAATAATTTAACAAATAAATTTTCTTCTACTATTCAGATTTTTACCAAAATACCAGGATATATTTAGAGTATTCACCAAATTACACATCATTACACAAAGACCTTTTGGAGTTATATGCGATTTACATAAAAAACATGATTTGTTCTAGATTTATGAATATTGTGGACGAAGGGGGCGTGGCATCCAACTTTTTAAATAAACTTGATCTGCGTAAGGATTGCAGGAGCCTATGCATCAAATTTGGTGTCTTATAGTCTCTGAGATTTTGTTGTTCATATGGAAATGGCTCCTGCCTGAAACATAAATTTTCTGTTTGGCGTTAAGTTTATAATACCCTTCTACCCTATGGGTAGCGGGTATAATAAATAAACAAATTATAAATAAGAAAATGAAATTACAATATGCACCCTAGGATTAAATTTCTTGACGTTGCTTTACTTGAACAAGTAAGAAAGCTACAGTCGAGTGTGTTCGACTATAAAATACCCGATACAAATTTCGAGAGAATACAAGAAATATAGATGATATTTGAACAAAAAATATACCAAACAAATATACCGACATTTTTCATACAGACAGACGGACAGAACGACAAATGCACACACCGACATGGCTGGACTTCTCTTACAGTCTGCATTTCTCAGTTGGTTTGCGGTGGGGTAGGTTGGGGAGGGCTGTGTTTGGTTTTCTATTTTTTTGTGATTCGTGAAAAGAGTTAAGGAAAAGCAACACACAAGTATGTATATATTGACATATGTATGTATTTACAAACGACGTAATTTGTTCAACTGTTCGAACGTTATGTTGTTATACGATTTTCTAAGGTAATCGTACTTTTGTACTACTGCATTGCATTTGTAAGCATTCATTAGTGTTTCGGCTGCAGTCAAGTAAGAGTCGAGTGCGAATGCAAAGTCAAATAAATAGAACATATGTACATTGTGCCTAATTAAAATAGTGAAATGGCCCTCCTTATAGTTCTGTTAACCCACTTTAATCTGGTTAGTATCATAATATCAGATCCCGTTATTACAGTTGGTAAGTGTTCTCCACAATAATATTGAATTAATTCATTGATAACAAGTAAGGAAGCTACAGTCGAGAGTGCTATAATAATGATATTTCAACAAAACAATTTACCAAAAAAATACTGAAATTTGTTTTTTTTTATATATTTGAAAAAAATGCATAAAATGCATACCGACATGGTCACACTGTCAACTAAACAAACAAAGCGTGAACGCCTGTATGTGAATATTGACTATAAAATTGCTTCTTTAATAACTTTCTTGTTTTTCATTCGATCACAACAAATTCACAGGAATCATTGAGACTATAAATATTATTCTGCATACACACTTAAAACGTCCATATGCATTGGGCACAACTATTTTGATAAATAATTTAACAAATAACTTTTGTTCTACTTATCAGATTTTCCAAAATTACAGGGTATATTAAGAGTTTTAAGCACAGATGGCTTACCAAATTACACATCATTACACATAGAACTTTTCAAGTTTAAAGCGATTCACAAAAAAAAAAAAATTGACTTGTTCTAGATTTATGCATATTGTGGGCGAAAGGGGCGTGGCATCCAATTTATTAAATAAACTTGATCTGCGAAAGGAATGCAGGAACCTATGTACCAAATTTGGTGTCTCTATGTCTTATAGTCTCTGAGATCTAGGTGTTCATACGGACAGACAGACGGACATGGCTATATCGTCTCGGCTGTTGACACTGATCAAGAATATATACTTTATGGGGTCGGAAATGCCTCCTTCTGCCTGTTACATATATTTTCTGTTGGCAATAAGCTATAATACCCTTCTACCCTATGGGTAGTGGGTATAAAAAACAAATTTCAGTATATTCTTTGGTATAGTTTTTGTTAAAATATAAATTAGGTTTTTTGTTTTCTCTCGAAAAGGGTTGCGGGTATCATACGGTCGAGCACTCTCGACTGTAGCTTTCTTACTTGTTAATATTCTACAAATAATTTCTTTTTAAGGTGCGCTATTTCCAAAAGGGGTGGGGCAAAACTTTAACAATCCGGAAATGGTATTCCAATATGCTGTGCATAAGTTAAATCTTGATAAAAGTCTTCTGCCTGATGCTCATGTGGTGCACCATACACGATATCTAACGAACGATTCTTTTCAGGCAGTACAAAAAGGTTTGTTTGTGATCTGATGAAATCACCTTTTTTTGCTTAGTGTTTAAACTGATTGTTCATAATAACATCCATAAGGTAGAAAGGTATTATAACAGCCAGAAGGAGGCATCTCCGATAAATATATTTATATATATATTTATATTTAAATATACAAATATTCTTGATCAGCATCAACAGCCGAGACGATACTGCCATGTCCGTCTGTCTTCAAAACACTAGATATCAAGATCAAGTTTGTTTTAGAAATTCTTCAGTTTTAAAGCCCGCTACCCATAGAGCATAAGGGTATTATAACTTAGTGCTAACAGAAAATGTATATAACAAGCAGAAGACTTTTCAGACCCCGCTCTAATCATTAAATTCCTTTCCCCATCGTTTGATGAACCCAAGAACTTGAGTCACTTGGTTGACAGTCATTGAAATGTGTTTGTAAAACTTCAGACTATAATCTAGAATAAATGTCAAGTTATTCACACCGTCTACTTTAATCAGAGGTAGCATTTTAAGAGTATAATTACTGATGTGAGCGGAGCTTATATAAAACGATATAACCTTACCTTTCGCACAATTTAGTAGCACTAAATTACATTTAATTATTTGATTGAGTTTGCCTGAAACGGATCTTTAAGTGATCACAGGTTCTGGAATAAAGTTAGATTTTTTTCAAATTTTTGGGATAGGATATATCAGGTGAGTAGCTACCAATTGAGTAAGCAGATTGAAAAAAGTCTGCAAACAGATTGGCAGCGGCCTGATCACTGCATGCAGTCTTCTTTTGAATTGAATCTAAGGAAGGTAGTGAAAACATTTTCGTTTAGAGTCAAAGCTGTTTCTAAATTATTGAAAGCATGAAAAATAGACCAACCATAATTGACTATGAGATCATTTAACTTATAAAAAGTGGCCTTTTTAAAAATCAGTGATCTATTTACTGTCTCAGATATGTTAGTGTGTCCAGAAACCGGTAAACCAATAGAGTTATAGACATTGTTAATTTGCGAAAGAGTAATATCGAGAAGGCCATTTTTAAACTTTTACAAATAAGAAGGAACTAGATTATTCTCTACAGTAGACCAAGACACATTTGGTAAATTAAAATCACCATTCACAAACAAAGATTCGCTATCTGGTAGTTTAGAGAATATAGACTGCAAAACAGGTAAGCGTTTAAGATAAAGAAAAATATCATATAGAATTTGACTTTGTCGTCGATTTTCGAACTAGAGAATGCTCTGAAGATATTGATCTGGATGCGTTACTCAAACACACCCGAATAATTTATAAAAGTAATCACACAAAGCAATTCGCAATAAGTGAAAACAAAGAAGCGTTGAGGTTGAGAATAATTTAGGCTGAACTGACAGTCCAGGTAGGAGCAGATCGTTAAACGAGAAGCCTAAGGTAGATTTTGCCGACCCAACGATCTTTGTACTATATGTATGTATTTTGCGAACACAATGATGCGGCAAATAATATAGAGGAAAAAA
This sequence comes from Drosophila immigrans, assembly GCA_963583835.1. Taxonomy (NCBI): domain Eukaryota; kingdom Metazoa; phylum Arthropoda; class Insecta; order Diptera; family Drosophilidae; genus Drosophila; species Drosophila immigrans. Next base: position 1,631,394 of record OY757145.1, read on the forward strand.
CATACTGTTTGTTGGCCAAAGACATTTGATATATTCCTTAAGAAAATGTGAGTACTGCGACTTTAGTTCAATCTTTCACGAATTTACTATCAAGCGCCATAAGGCTCCGCAACGCACGAGTTTCCGAGAGAAGTAAGGTTGCTCTTAAAAGACAATCTAACGGAGAACTGCCAAGAGCTAAGCCTGGTGAATCCTTTTTGAAACAGTTGTTCGCAGAGTAAATCGTCGTCTGTTAAAGGAGATGCAGAGCCACATCAATGGTCTACTTCCCAAAATCGTTTCACGATATCTGACAAACTTTCACCCTCCGACGACTGAGTTGATTCCACACGAGACACTGTTTAAGTAGACAACATAGTCCTTGAAGTAGAAAGACTTCCAGCTACGATCCTACCGAGCGCGGCTTCTGCAGAAATGGTAGATTATCAGCTAATTTAATCTGCTCAACTCATAGAAGGCCATAGAATATAATTTCACCAATGAGGAGGTGGATCAGCTATGTGAATATTGTTGGGCATGTTCCATTCTGTAGACCTCATGTCGAAGTGAGGATGATAACCAGTAATAATATTGGTAATAGCAGCAGAGTCTGCTGCGTTTCGCGATTGAAGTTCCATATCGATTTCGTTATCCGATTACAATGCAGATTCTCCGAGGCCAGATATCAATATGAACGATTAGCTTAAAGCTTTAGGAGATTTGCAAAGCAAGATGTAACTAAATTCAGTTGAGCAGCTGAATCAAGTATGACTGATAATAATTACTTTATGAAAGGGGGACTTCTAAACAAATTTATCGACGATAATTAGTTAATTGTGGTTCCTTTGAGTATGCAACGCGAGATTTTTAAGTCAGCGCACGAGAGAGATCATTTCACCGTCAAAAAGACAAAAGATATTATTGGCTAGCAGTATCACATTCCAAGGTTAGAGGAGAAAATACAGCAGCAAATTCAATTTTGCATACAATTTTGGGACCAAGACAAGCTACCACATGAGCAGAATTCATGAAACCATGGATTCCAGATGGCGACTGCAACGACGACGCATTCGAGGCGAATGCATGAGAGGATGGTCGAGATGTGGGAATGGGTCTGGCAAGGCCGATCTATTCACTTCAATAGAGAGGAGAATCGATCACACATCATCACATACTTTAAATAAAGTTTAACAAAACCAACTACATGAATAATTCAGGATTAAATTTATGAAATAATAAATAAACATCATAAAACCAATCTCACATATTTACAGATTAAAAACAAGTAAGAAAGCTACAGTCGAGAGTGCTCGACCGTATGATACCCGCAAATCATTTCGAGAGAAAAAAAAAAATTTTAATGATATTTTAACAACAAATATACCAAAAATATACTGAAACTTGTGTTTTGTGTGTATATATTTGAAAATAGCGGGAAAAAATCCACAACACCGACATGGTCACACTGTCAACTAAACAAACAAAGCGTGAGCAGCTGCAAGTGAATTTTGCATACAAAATGGATTCTTTAATTACTTCCTCGTTTTTTATTCGATCTCAACCAAATTCACAGGAGTCAATCAGACTATCATAGTTATTATGCATACCAAAATTCAATGCTCTATGTCTATTATTACGGCTTTTACAGTTTTTGGGGGCGGAAAGGGGCGTGGCAAAAATCTAAAACAAACTTGATCTGCGTAAGAGCTGCATGAATACTGTCACCAAATTTGATATCTCTAGGTCATTCACACACTTAAAACGTCCATATGCACTGGGCACAACAATTTTGATAAATAATTTCACGAATAACTTTTGTTCTACTTATCCGATTTGTACCAAAATTACAGGGTATATTAAGAGTGTCAAGCGCAGATGGGTTACCAAATTACACATCATTAAACAAAGAACTTTTGGAGTTATTCGCGATTTACATAAAAAAAAACTTGACTTTCTCTAGATAAATGCTTATTGTGGGCGAAGGGGGCGTGGCATCCAACTTTTGAAATAAACTTGACCTGCGTAGGGTATGAAGGAACCTTTTTGCCAAATTTGGTGTCTCTATGTCTTATAGTCTCTGAGATCCAGGTGTTCATACGGACAGACAGACGGACAGACGGACATGGCTATATCGTCTCGGCTGTTGACGCTGATCAAGAATATATATACTTTATGGGGTCGGAGATGCCTCCTTCTGCCTGTTACATACATTTTCTGTTGGCACTAAGTCATAATACCCTTCTACCCTATGGGTAGCGGGTATAAAAATGTGCCTGCATTGTTAAGTTTCAATGCAAAAAAGTTCGTTGTTGCGTATTCAACATTAAACATATATATATATTTTAATGTTAGCAACATTTGTTGTTGATTACAATAACATTCTGAAACGTACTAAAATTGACATTTTTTAAAAGAAAAATTTCGGTAGAACATAGTGTTAGTTGAACTTGGCCCCCGGTCGACTAAGAGCTTGCAACTCGACCCCCTGAGCCACTACCGCTACACTAATACATTGCATGCATATTTCTGAAAATCGTTTCTTAGTGGGCACCTAGATGTCCACAGCTAGGTTGTGTAAAAATTGCAGCAACGTAGTTTTTACCGTTTGGGCTGTGCGTTGATTGTACAATAGCTCTGTCAGTGTCTGTCAGCTGGCCCCATAGCGACGACTCCTACTGAATACCCACGCCGCAGCTTTTTAACGTTTTCGTAAAAATTATTTCTCCACATTACCACAAAAAAAATGATCTTAGTTTTCATTAAAATTAAACAATACAAATGAAAATAGACTTGCAAGTAGGAAGGTGCAAAACATAGATGCATCGAACATCGATTTCCCTTGGCGATATATCGATGTTTCCGGGGTTTTTATACCCGCGACGCATAGGGTAAAAGGGTATTATAACTTAGTGCCAACAGAAAATGAAAGTAACAGGCAGAAGGAGGCATCTCCGACCCCATAAAGTATATATATTCTTGATCGGTGTCAACAGTCGAGACGATATAGCCTTGTCCGTCTATCTGTCTGTATAAACACCTTAATCTCAGAGGCAATAACATGTGGAGACACCTGCATTTATTACGCAGATCAAGTATACTTCAAAAGTTGGATGCCACGCCCCCTTCGCCAACAATATTCATAAATCTTGAACAAGTCACGTTTTTTATGTAAATCGCGTATAACTCGAAAAGTTCTTTGTATAATGATGTGTAGTTTGGTAACCCATCTGTGCTCAATACTCATAATATATTCTCTAATTTGGTAAAATCTAATTAGTAGATCAAAAGTTATTAGTTAAATTAGTTGTGCCCAATGCATATAGACGTTTTAAGTGTGTCAATGTCTTAGAGATATCAAATTTGGTGACAGTATAGGTCTTACGCAGATCAAGTTTGTTTTAGATTTTTGCGACGCCCCTTTCCGCCCCGAAAACTCACCGAACTTAGAATTTTGGTATGCATACTAATAATTATAGTCTCAGTGATTTCTGTGAACTTGGTTGTGATCGAATGAAAAACAAGGAAGTTATGAAAGAATCAATTTAATAGGCAAAATTCACTTGCAGCTGCTCGCGCTTTGTTTGTTTAGTTGACAGTGTGGCCATGTCGGTATGTTGTGGATTTTTTTCAAATATACTTTATACAAAAAAACAAATTGCAGTATATTTCTCGGGAATATTTTCTGTTCTGTGGGTTGCGGGTATCTCACGGTCGAGTACTCTCGACTGTAGCTTTCATTAAAGTCCAAATCCTTCCTTTGAACCTTTCGGATCATCAGTACATGAAAGCTTTAACCCAACATCGATATTTTATTTGGAAAGCATCAATCAAGAGCGACATCGATATTTTACCCTTAAATATCCAATCCCAAAAACAAAAATGGGCCAATTAATTACATTTTCAAACAGTGATTAAAAATAGTTATAGAAATTATTTCGCAAAATCGCTTTTTAGTTGGTGCCCAGATGTTCATATCTAGGTTATGTGAAGATAGCAGCATCGTAGCTTTTACCGTTTGGGCAGTGCGTTGATAGTAGTGAAGTTTAAAAAACTTCCTTTCTCGCTCCCTTGCATGACTCAAACACATAACTCCCAACATACTCGTAGAGGCCAATACTCTAACATCAGGACCATTACCGCTGTAGCCCGATCGGCTTCCAAACACAAACTTAAGCTTTTCAAAATATTTTTAGCTTCAATGCCTTAATAGGTAATATTTGCAACGCAACCTAAAAGATTTATTGTGCGCTGTTTCTATCTTCTGAGTTATAGTATCTTGCAGAAATGCCATTATGGGTTTTTGTAGCTCTCAGCTCTGATGTACTCAGCTGTTGATTACCAAAGTGATAAGGTCTCACCGTGTTGGCTGCCAGAATGTGCTCTGTGTCTACAAGTACTCTGCAAGTCGTAGATTACACAGATGTGTAGTCGACAGTGTCCTGTTAGTCCTGTTAGGATACCTGTCACTATTCTGAGTGAATTTTTGCTCAGGTTAATGCACTCTCTGGTTCTATTACGGTTATTCTCCCCCAATACGCGTTTGCTTTGAGCAGCGCCACTTGGAGTTTTCCCAGTGCGCACAGCACAAGTCCCGAGCTCAGCTTTGAGACTGTGGTTTACAAAACCTGGTCCAATTCCGAAGAAGGGCGCACAGGCTTCCTGTCTGGCGATTGTATCCGCGACTTCATTTCCAGGTATACTAGCGTGTCCTCGTACCCAGTATAGTGTCACCTTGTTACAGTGCCTTTAAGGCCGCTTGGCTATCTGAAAAGATATCAATGACCTTGTGTGTATAGCCTCTCTGGATGTTAAAGGATGCACATCGTTCTATGGCGAGAATCTCCGCCTGGAAAACCCTGCTAAATTGTAAAATTTGCCGTATATGAATATAGTCAGGTACCTCCATCTCATTATTTTTGGTGATAGGCCCCAACTCTTCCTTGCAAGTGACCTGCAGATCATGACTGCAGCCGTTACCTTCTTGGCAACATGTTCAACATGCGCCCTCCAGTTTAGTCTTTGATCAAGTATTATACCTAGATACTTGACTTCTTTGGCAATCGGTATAGTTGCTCCACCTATAACAATCGGCGTCAATAACCTCATTTTATAGCGATTTGTGAATGCAACAGTTGTGGTTTTGGCTGGGTTAATGTTCAGCCCTACTTCATGACAGCACGTTAAACTCTGATTCAGACCATACGATATTCTTGCACATAAAGTGTGCTCGTATTTGCCCACACATACTATGGATATGTAATCGGCATAGCCATGGCACTCTGTGAGTATATCAAGATGCTTATCGACAACGAGGCTCCACAGCAAAGGAGACAAGACTCCGTCCGTAGACAACCTCATATTGTGAGTACTCTCTATGAGGTGTTGTTTACATCGACCTCCGGTATCCTGGTATGGAGCAGATGTGTACCCAGCTGATTAGGCCCAGCTTAATTCCTCATTTAGATAAAGCTCTTTCGACTTCACCGTGCGATGTGTTATCAAAAGCTCCCTCAATATCCATAAAGGCACAAAGTATCACCTCTTTGGACGTGATGGAGCGCTCTAGAGTGCTAGTGAGATCTACAAATATTGTCCCACCTTATCATAGGCTCCTTAATAATATTTAGGGCCAGATACTAGCCAGATACTGCGGCACCGTGGACTAGCCCGGCTGCCTCACTAACTCTCTCACAAGACGTATCGTTTATAATCTTACACAGTTGAAAATGAGTCTCAAGTAGAAGTAGAAGTAGAAGTAGAAGGATTGCCTTGTCTACTTCATTTTCGGAGTAGCTAATATTGTCCGTCTTTTGGCATTTGCATTTAGATGGAGATTCAACTCCTCTCATGGCTGGTGTAGTTAGCTCTATATTATCCCAGAAATTTCGAAAGTGGGCTCGCTTGCAGTTCCGAATTTCTTTGTTGTACTCAGTGAGTTTGGAAGTGTATGCATTCCACCTTGTCTCACTTTGCTTGGCAAGGTGAGTTTGCTATTCCACCAGGGGTTATCCCTGTTGGAGGCGACAGTTCTTTCGGGACAGCTGGCATGATAAGCATGCATGACTGTGCTGACAATTTCGTTAGACAGTACCTCTATGTCTGTAAAAGTTCTTGTCTTTCTACAGTTCTTAAGCCTGTTTATACCAGTTACAAGAATCGCCTGATACTTAGCCCAGTCAGTATTGTTGGGGTTCCTGATGGTTTTTAAGAAAGTCAAGTCGCCACCTATGTCAAAAGAGGATAATCCTGTGATCTGACACATATGGTTCTTTGGAGACTCTTCATCTGCTTATCAGCTTAGAGCCTTCTACATTACTAAAGGTTATATCTAACACCTCAGATCTATTCTTAGTAACAAAAGTCGGTTCAGACCCGACATTTAGGACTGTAAGGTCGTGCTACCCCAGACACAAATGTGAGCATTAGCGTCACATCCTACGATGAGTGGTATTCCGTTGGCACGGCAGTACTTTGTCAGTGCCAGGACACTCGTCGGTGGTGCTTTCTCCTGGTCACAAGGGAAGTAGGCAGAGGCCACGACGATCCTGCACCTCATATCTGCCGCAGTGACTTGCACTGCCAAAAAAGAGACAGAGGAATTTAATGTCCTTTCATACTAAGATACATAGTCTCTTCACTTAGATCCGAAATGACTTCGTGGACTTCCTCCCTCTGAAGGTCCAGGTCTCCTGTACTAGCACTAGCGCCAGTTCTAGCCTGGTCATCAACCTGCTGATATCAGCTGAAGCTGATTTAGCTTTGTACAGGTTGATTTGTGACACGCTGATGCTAAACATCCCAGAGCTCCTTCTCGCTTGTAGGGTTCTGGAAAGCTGGCTCTGCCGTCACCTCTACAATCCATCGCTCATCATCTGATGAGACGGAGCTCTCCTTGGTCAGCTGCTCATCCATCATTAGCGTGGCGATGTTTAGATCACCGATGGTTGAGACAGTGCCATCCTCTGCCTCGAGTAGCAGCAGAGCTGGACACTGTAGTAGTCTTCGGCCCACTTGAAGCGTCCTCAGCTGGCTCCACCGCTGGGCTCCGATTCTTGTGCAGCCGGCTTGGAAGCAAGCCAAACCTGTAGTATAGCATCGTACCACAGAACCCAGTGTTACCAGCTTTCCCTCCTTGGTCGCTGTGCACCTTAGGACCGCCCAGGTGTCCGGTAGCACACTGCGGTTCTGATCCCGCAGCAGGGCTACAGACTTGGCGACTTGACCACCTCCAGCGCAGGAATCTTGTCCTCCGGGCAGGTGCTTCTCCCCCTTGAGCTTCGGGACGCCGACTTCCAGCCAGTTTTTCGACGCTCCGTCCACGCAGTCTACAACAATCAGGCCTGGCCAGCTCAATCTAACCTAACCAGCCCCACAAACGAGCAGGTGTTATATATATATATATATATAGCTATATCTTCGCGGCTATTGATACTGATCATACCTTTTTTTGCTGGCACTAAGTAATATACCCTGAGAAAGGGTATACAAAATCTGCACAAAGCTTCAGTGTTATGTACATTGGAAAGTTAAGGGTACCGCGAGTAGAAATATGACCCGAAGCGCACTTCGCTTCTACACTTTACAAAGAACAGGATATGGATGCTTATGGGGGTCATAAGGGGACACTGTCACATTGACCGTATGGCTCAACGGTATGGTGGATCCCAACAAGACTTATGTCGTAGCCGCAGGTATGATGAATAGATATTCCTGGGTAAATCTTTCTTTGAAGCACTAGGTATTCTACCGAACGTACGGCGGGAGAACCAGGTTTTGTTTCTGCACTCTACTAGGTCGTTTAAAGGGGTACCACATTCTAACGAGTCTGATCTACCGGTCATAGTAGAATCCAGATAAAATGGCTCTATCCAATCAACCTATCTGGCAGTTTGACCTTACTATCCTATTCAGAGCAGCGTTGTTAAAATAATGAAATTGATTTGAAATTAGTTGAGATAGCTGCCAAAAATTTAAAATAACTAAATAGAACCCCGGCAAAGAGAACTCAAAAATTAACCCGTCTTGCAGTGTTGTTAAAATTATGAAACTGAGTAGAAAGTAGTTGAGAGAGCTCCCAAAAAATAAAAATAATTAAATTAGAACAACATTTAGAGAATCTCCACCAAAGAGAATTACAAAATGCCACGTGCCGCGTTTTAGGCAAGTCAAAAGGGAATTGTATGTAGTGTTGTACAAAAACATAAGTACGATGAGCACTAATGGTGATAAGTCGATATTGATGTTCTGGAAAGCGTGTTTTTTTTTTAAAACACGTAAAACCAAATTAAGAAAAATGATCTGTATCAAGTTATGAAATACTTTTAAAAAATGAATAAAAGTTTAAAACCTGTCCTTACATTGTACCTAATGGGCTGACTTCAATCCATCAAAGCTTTAAACAAACATCGTCAATTAATTCTGAAAGCATCGATCAACATCGACGTCGATATTTTTCTTCAAATTTACAGTTTGCAAGGCGTTAAGCGTTCACTGATGGTGTCTATTTAGCGCATGCACTCACATATGTATTTGAGTAGTTGTTTGTCTGTTTATCAGCATCGGAATTCTTTGGTGTTGTTTTTTGATTCGTTGTCTATGTTTCTGTCGTTTCTCACCTCTAATGTTTGTTTGTCTTTAACAAGGTTGGATTAGGTTACGTTGAACAGACTGCTCGACCGGAGTCGAGAACACTCGGAGACCAAATGGTTCATTGTGATGTCTGGTAATTATTTTTTATCTGTGTGCACCTGGAACCAAGCAGAAGACTCTAGAAAATGTGCCAAGTTCTCCAGGCGAATATTCGCAAGACTATCCAGTTCATCGAAGAAAGGCTTGTCCAGAAATTGAGTTATCTTTCTTAAGGCAGTCGCAGAGAAGGTGTTGGACACTCTCAAATTCTTCCTCATTCCCGCAGCTACGAGAGCAGTCCTTTTGGAATCCCCCTTACCGTTGAGCCATGCTGTCGATAGAACGTGCTGAGTTGGTCTCTTAATATCAGTCACCGCGAGACTTGCTGATTACGCTGACCCTAGTCGAGCACACTCATCAGCCGCCTCGTTACCTGGTTCACCCATGTGTCCAGGTACCCAGACAAGTCTGATAGAGTGCGGTTGCCCTTGGTTCAGTGCCATCGATGTTTCTCGGGTTAATTTTCTCTTCATCGTGTTCGATGAGAGTGCTTTAATCGCTGATTGGCTGATAACGTCACTCGGGATTTCTCCCAATGTCGGTATCAATTCGATCGCTTGCCAAACAGCGTAGATCTCCGCTTGGAACACACTATACCAGTCAGGAAGACGAAAGGAGAGCCTTCTTCCGTCGTCTTTGATCCGTCTGCGTAGATTGACAACTCATTCTGCCTCAACAAAGATCGGATCTGTCATTGAATTCAGCTGTAAACCTGTCATCCCTCTTAAGTTCTGGTACCCAGTAGTCGTTCTCATCAGCCACCGTCAATTCTACTAAGCGTAAAATGGTGTTATGACCTGCACTCCTTGCAGGTGTGTGAGAAAGACTTCAATGGGTTCCAGATTCAACATAACATCAAGCGCTGCTTGGGGGGGTAGAACGAATACATCCTGTTACACACAGGCATGCTAGTCTCAGAATTTCACAGAGATTGTTTAGATAGGAGAATTGCCCGAACGCAATGTTATTTAGACCTCAATGATTGTTCGCTCCGGAATTTGTTCTACAGAGACGACGTAAATCCTTGTTCCTGGCCAAGGTGCGTCCAGCTTCAGCAGTGTATCTTTGAGGAATCGCAGGGATTCCTCGTAGGCACATGCCAGCACTTTGACACCCTTGTAACAGTTAATGCCGTCAAACTCTGCCAAGAACGGATGCTACGGTCGAGTGATGGCATCAGCAATCCCCTGTTCGATTAACCCTTCCAGGATAAGCCAGTTATCGCCAGTGAGCTTCCCCTCCGGGTAGTTTCTATCGATTATAGTTTCCTGTAGCTCCGGCTTTTTGGAGGGGACTTGGGTTTCTTAGGGACAGCGAGCCTCAAGTACCGCCTCACGTTGTACTCATGTTTTTTGCGCAATCTCCTCTCGCGCTCGTTCAACGACTCTGGGTTGCGGCCTTCCAGTCCCTTCAGGAACTTTAAAGAGCTGAGAATTTTTTGCGCTTGAGGTTAGCGCCTTCCTTGTTGGGTGGTCCCTGGACCACTCTTACTTCGTCTTCGTCCGTGCTCTATGACTTATCCATCCTCGCTAACGCAAGCGCAAGTTCGGTGTCTGTCATTGATGAGCCTGTGAACACAAACTCCGTCTTGTCTAATCCACCGTCGTGACCACTGGAGACATACAGAGCGGATTTATCCCCCCCCCGTGCCCACCGGTGGTAGCGAACACACTTCCCACCGACGTTTGGGCTGACATCCCAGCTCGAGTTGACTCATCTTCAATTATGAATCCAAGGATTTGGGATACATTTTATTCTTGCTGCAAAGTACCTCTGACCAAGGTTCTGGACCTCGGATTTTTATATAAGATCTAAAAAGCTGTCCAGTCCCTTAGCTAGAAACAGAAAAGACTCATGAGCGAGTGATGCTGACATTTTTCGGTCACCCGAGACAATGCAGCATCCATTGCCCAGCCGGCACCCTCGTGGAGGGTTCATTACAGTACTGTCATCGTATATAGTTAAAAAAACTAATCGCTGCGTCATTTTAATTAAAATATTATTATTGGTATCTTTATCCAATAAATATAGTGTGCGATCTTATCCAAATTGGCGTACAGGCGATCTTTAGTCCGTCCAATTCTGCTTTGGCAACCCATATCAATTCAATATGCGAGGATCTTGACATTCCAGATATAGGCATTGGTCGTTCAACCCAAGACTTTTCCATCAATGTTCATCCATCACAGCAATACGTTAATTACGCTTTCATCGATGTTATACGATATTTAAATTGGACAAGGTTTGGCATTTTATATGAAAGAGACCATGGTAAGTATGGATGGATCCATTGTACTACAAATTCAATATCAAAAATATAACTTTCTGTACCATTTATATAGGTGTAATAGCATTAAATCAACTTTCGTGTTCAGTTCAAGCTGAACTGCACATTCGACAAGTGTCGCCGACGTCATATTTTTCGGTTCTAAATGAATTCAAAAATAAAGAAATACATAATATAATCATTGACACAAATTCAGCTGATATTTCCATATTATTAAAAAATGTAAGCCAACAAAAATCTAACAACGAAATCAATGTTAAAAAAATGTATATATATATTCATATAACAAATACATTCTACGGTAAAGCAAATTTCAAATTAATATCAGCGTTTTGCAACAATTAATATTAAAAAAATAAAATACTCCAAGTTGTTCATTGTTTTTGTATAACTATTTTCAAGATTTTGAGTATATGAAAAAATACAATATTTATAGATTCTGCAGCTTCAGATGAATGAGTACAAATATCAATATTTGTTTACAAGCTTTGATTTGGAAACCTATGATCTAGAAGATTTTAAATATAATTTTGTAAATATCACATCATTTCGACTCGTTGATATGGGCGATGTGGCGGTCAAGGAAATCCTTAAAGATATTGACTTATATAACCGTAGAAAACTTAAGCAAGCGCAAACTGTTTTTAATCAACAAAAATCACCAGGCATTGAGGTAATTATTTAAATAAGTTTTGTTGATATCAGCTTTTAATATATTTAAATATTTTAGACGAAGGCTGCATTGATGTATGACTCAGTTTATGTTTTTGCCATCGGCTTACAATCAATATATCCTCTGATAAACCTGTCGAATACCACATGTGACGATGAAATACCATGGAATGGTGGTCTGAGCTTAATTAATTATATAAATGCGGTAAACACATACTATCGTACAAAGTAATACATAACAGATTGGCTGACAAGTTCGCATGCTAACAAATGAATTGTGCTACAAGTATTAAAACGATATTTTTTTAGTAAGCGCTATCCTTCAAAAGACTGGTGTATAAATTTGACAGCTGTTGTAATCAATAGCTTCTGACATTTAACATTTTGAATGAAGCTACTTTTGTTAATTTGCAAAAAAAGGTAATTTTGAATAATCGTAAATTAAAGTTGGTTGATAAAGCTGAGACTGAAGATCTAAAAGGAAGCTATTCTGGTCATTGAATTCTAGTGTTTGAAAAGCTACGCTCAAAGAGGCTGCCTCGCAAGCTTATCGACTATTACCAGAAGCAACAACTGTTTTCATAATTCTGAACAGTATTTGCAGTTGATTAATCGTAATAAACCAACATTTTTTTGCAGATATGGCAGGGTAATGGCATCACTGTTTTGGGATGCGCATCAAATAATATACATCGATTATCTTAACAAAAATTCCGTTTCATCAAGGCAATGCCACAAGTGAATGAAAACAATTACTAAATTCCCTAAATTGGGTTTTAAATTGCTTCCCCCCTCCAATATTCCCGATGTGGTTCCAACGACATTTTCTTATTATAATACCTAAGAAGAATCCACTCTGTACAAAAATTATGCTCCGACAAAAATGCTACTTTGAGGCTTGAGCTTCGTACTATAGGAATGGTATCGAAAATTTATGTGACCACCATAAAAGCTGAATTACCCTAGAAGACAACTACATTGAGATATAAAATCAAATTTCTTTAAACAATTTTTTATGTCAGCCCACGAACTTTTCAGCTTACCTGGTATAAGTTTAATTTGGTTTTTATTATTTATGAGAATTTTTCCATTAGGTTGAGTGGAAGGGTTTAACAGGTCCGATCCAATTTAAGGAGGGTCAACGAGTTCAATTTAAATTGGACTTGATAAAATTGAAGCAACACTCCATAGTTAAAGTTGGTGAATGGACGCCCCAAAACCATTTAAATATTACAGAACCATCATTATTTTTCGACGCTGGATCAATGAATGTGACTTTGGTTGTCATCACAATACTGGTGTGTAACATTTATAAGATATACCTTTAATATATTTTCGTGTCAACTAAAACTTGTAGCTGTAACAGGACACATTATTATATTTCAAAGTATATTTAAGTTTTAGTTTGATTTTGGAAATCTGTTTTTTATGTTATCAACGAATATATTATTTATGCGACTACTCCGCCTGGAACCTGAAGAACCACTTTTCGCATCACTCTACGATTGAACCAATCACCACCTTCATGAGACTCTCAGTCCTCGATAGAATGTTATTTGAACAAATACTGTTTGCAATGCAAAGCCTTAACATATGTGATAAGGTGATTGCAAACACAATATCAACCCGCATACGCAAGATAACTATGGGTGCTCAATAATCATTTTTGGCGTTATTCGGTCGGAGCCTGGAGATTTTTTCGGATCTAGATGATTTTTGATCTTATGGGCGGTACCAAGCCAAAGCTTGTAACGCGAGGATTCCAAAAAAACCCTCCTCACCGACCGAGAGGCGAGGTAGCAGGACAAGCGTTACGATTTGCGCTCGGACAAGATAGATTCGGGCATTCAAAAAAAAAACGCGGATATCATAAAATAGAAAAATAAAATTGTAAGAATCGGACATAAAAAAGAAACTGGTAGAATGAAGAAATTTAAATTTATTACTTTAAGCTAAATTCAGCCTAATTGTGAATTAAGTAGGTGAAAAGTAAAGTTTTAAGATGGAAAGCAGTGTTAGCGCTAGAAAATACTTGATGAAATCTATTAAAGTTATAACATAAGACTCTAAAAGTGTCAGGCAATGCCAAATTAGATCTACAGGGGGGAAAAGCAAGTAGAATGCAGATGGAACGCAAAGGGTTAGTCGCGATATTAACTCTGAAGAATCAGAATCTAAGATTAAAAATAAATAAAATGCCAAGCATTATTCTAAGGTTAGCTTAAGAAGGCTAAAAGAAGTCTACTACTATATGATGGCAATCTCGCTTCAGCATTCCAGTTCAACCCACGCAAAGCAAATAAGAGGAATTATTTTTGAACAGATTCAATGCGATCCTGGTGAACAGAATACTGTGGAGACCATACGCACGAACCATATTCCAGAGTAGGACGAACAAGTGAAGTATAAAGGGTCTTAGTAATAAAGACATAGCTTTATTGACTGTCCTAGAAATGTGGTCAGAAAATTTAAGTTTATGATCTAAGAGAATATCTAGATCATCAACAGCAGTAATTCTTTTTAGATCGTTACCGTTCAGTAAGTAAGAGGCCAAATGTGGATTAACTCTATAGAAGGACATCACAACAAATTCAGACCAGTTTAAATTTAACAAGTTCACTTTGCACCATGACTGGAAAGAGTCAAGATCTCTCTGCAACTTCATTTGGCATGGCCAATCCCTGCAGTGCAGGCATATTTTAACATCATCTGCCTACATTAGTACGCGAGATTGCGTCAAAACAGTAGGTAGATCATTTACGAACACCGTAAAAAGTAAGGGACCGAGATGGCTACCTTGGGGAACTCCAGAGGTAATTCGGATTATTAGAAAGAAAATTATTCAAAGAAACTTTTTGCGTTGTTTGGCTTAGACAGCTTGAAATCCAGCAAATCAAATTATTGGGAAATCCAATAAGGTCATGCTTGTATAACAAAAGAGAATGATTTACTGAGTCAAAGGAAAATCTGTATAGATGACGTCAGTTTGTTCGTTTTTAAGGAAACCCTGGTTAACGAACGAAGAAATCTCAAGAAGATTAGTAACAGTGGATCTATGTTTCACAAATCCGTGCTGGAATAAGTTTTAAACTTTTAAAACGCGCATTCAAAGCACTAAACTGATGGTTTAACTTTTGAAAGCCACCAATTAGATTATTAAAACCAACTCTTGTCTGTCTCATAAACATCCGCATTTCACGCTAAACTTCTCGACATGAGCAGCAGGCCATACTGGGTTGCGAAGCCATGATTTGCTTCTGGCAACTCTTCAGACAACAATTTTGGCTTATAAATAGAAAGAAAGCTCAAAAAGGAGACACGCTACAACAAGAAACCTATGAACTCAGTTTATGTAAACATAAACAGAGCGCTAATAAGCAAAAATAGAAAATTCACTTTTTTGCGAAAGGAAGCTATAATGATGCACCATCACAGAATAGATTTAGCGATTTAGCAAACGGTTAAAGTATTTACTTTAAAGAATGTTATAAAGGAACACCGGTAGTTTGAAAAAACAAGAGAAAATTGCGGAACACACAACAAAAATATCTGTTTGCCACAAAGAGTGGCTTGATCGTTTTGTCAAAATTCCGTTGAAGCTGAAAGTCATTAGTTACCGACGGTAGAGTAAATGAATTTGAGGCAGGATTCGGCTGGAACACATTTTCCAAATGTTCTGGTTGTGTCATTATCATTCAACACAGTTAGTGACAAAAATTTATTGAGAGACCGAACCGATTTGCAAATTCGGATTTACACTTTTCAAAAAGAAGACGAATGTTTTGGTTGCGGTAGCCAACACGTGCTTAATTAAAGTATTAAGATTACTCTACTCGATAATATAAGAAAGGTATCCCCTGGAGACGCTTCTAAAGACATACTATCCGATCTTAAGACGGCTAATGTAGTTAATACAAATAAGAAAGCTACAGTCAAGTATGCTTGACTCTAAAATACCCGCTACCCAGATTTGTAGGGCTCGAAAACATTTTTAAAATATTTTGAAAACTTGATAAATTTGCTTACAAGCGAGATTTGAACTCAGGCACCGACCCACATTGCGACACGCATACGTGCGCTCTAACCACTGCGCCACCAGTGTTCTATTAAGAATAAAGTTCCCATTACTTATTGTATGGGGTTTTCTTAAGCAATTGCAAAATTTTTAGCATACATACATAATGTTAAAAAATAAAAAAAAGTAAATAAGACGGAGCGTGTCTCGAACCGCTGTTGCCTTAGCTGTTTAGCTGCAAGTCTTTCCATACATGTTGCTATTAAAATTACATCTTTTTTGGCTTATATCTTTCATGTTTATCACGCGATTTCACTCAAATTCTCAGGAAACGTTCATGTTGTTATTTTTCATAAGTGTGTAACTAAAGCTCAACACGTTTAAAGTATGTTTTTGAAAAGCTATTGTGGGCGTGGCTTAATTCTAAAATAAACTTGATCAGCCATAACTAGTGTTTTAAACAAAATTTCGTAGCTCCATAGTCTCCTATAGTCTCTGAGATCATACGGACGGACAGACAGATGATTATGGCTCTATCATCTCAGCTGTTGACACTGATTAATAATATATGTATATACATTATGGGGTTAGCGGGTATAAAAATGAAAATTTCGGCATCTTTCCCGGTAATCTGTGGATAGTAAAAACAAAAAACTGACTCAAATTAATAATAATTAATAATTGGATTTAACTTAGGTTTATGAATGAATATTTGAAATATTTAAATCAGTCGAGATTAATTCTAGAATTTTTACAGGAAACGCCTTACGTCATGATGCGTTATGGAAAAAATTTTACTGGCAACGAACGTTTTTATGGCTTTTGTGTCGATATATTGGAAACAGTATCGCGCGAGGTGGGATTTGATTACATATTGGACTTAGTGCCTGATCGAAAGTACGGCGCTAAAGATCCAGAAACAGGCCAATGGAATGGCATGGTCGCCCAGCTAATGAAATATGTGCGTATTCATTTAGTTTTAATTATCCCTATATTATACAAATTTTTTACTCTTTACTTGGTCGTCCTATTCTGGAATACAGATACAATTTCTGGCATTTGGCCGGTGTTTTCACTGAAATCCTAACACCCAATTACTTTCTTATCGTAGTAGACTCTTATTTCGATTGGATAGCACTTCAATTACAACAAGTAAGAAAGCTACAGTAGAGAATGCCCCATTGTGAGATCCCCGCGACCCATTTCGAGAAAATACAATTACAAAAACAAAAAAAAAACAAATAATAAAGCTACAGAGAGAGTAGTTAGTTCAGAATCAATCTTATTGGCAAAATTCACTTGCAGCTGTTCACGCTTTGTTTGTTTAGTTGACAGTGTGACCATGTCGGTATGTTATGGATTTTTTCAAATATATATAAAAAAAAAACAAATTTCAGTAAATTTTTTTGTTAAAATATCATTTAAGTTTTTTGTTTTCTCTCGGAATGGTTTGCGGGTATCTTACGGTCGAGCCCTCTCGACTGTAGCTTTCTTCCTTGTTTTTGAATTCAGTCAGTGGTAAAAGAGAAAATCAATACTTTAAAGGTTCTGAAAATCTACATACATGTATTCATTTAAAATCGTATGTTTTTGACATTGTATTAAATGTATTTAATAAAAAGGATTTTTGAATATATCTGTAATTTCCGGAAATTCCATAAAAAAGTTCAAAATTCAAAATGCTCTAGATCTATTATTACGGCTTTTCCAGCTTTTGGGGGCGGAAAGAGGCGTGGCAAAAATCTAAAACAAACTTGATCTGCGTAAGACCTACACGAATACCGTCACCAAATTTGATATCTCTAGGTCATTCTCACACTTAAAACGTCCATATGCATTTTGCACAACTATTTTGATAAATAATTTAACAAATAACTCTGGAGCTCTACAAAGAGAAAATACCAGATCGTTTATTTTTTTTTTTTGCGCAATCAGTAGTTTTACATTACATATTATTCATCAACTAATGATTTTTATTGATTAATTGTTTATTAATCGCATTAAAATTTATATTTTTAGAAAGCAGACTTGGCTGTTGGCTCCATGACTATTACATACGCTAGGGAAAGTGTAATTGATTTTACTAAACCATTTATGAATCTGGGTATTAGCATATTATTCAAGGTATGTAATTCAAAACAAACAAGAACATTAGTTATAAGAGTATGTATACCGTATTGAATGTATACTGGATTCATTACGCAGATCATATTTATTTTCACAAATCACAGAGAATGTTCCCCCAGTATCCTGTACTGCGATTTGATCGCAATATATGAATATATAATGGTGGTAGACCCAGTTAGACGTTCAGTGCCGTCGATAGGCAGGTTCGCATAGCGCCCGAGATACAAACACAAGCCAGCCTCAGGACGTTGCCCAGTAGCATTCTAGTACAAGCTCGATCAGTGCGTCTGGTCTTACCTTTGTCAGGTACATCCATGTCTACTATATAAAAATAAGTCGGGTTTTCCTTCCTGACGGTGTAACTCCAGAACGCACGAACCGATTTCCACGGTTTTGCATTCGTTGGAAAGGTCTCGGGCTCCGTGAGGCTTATAGCAAACAAAGATCAGGAAAAATTTCATCATTAAAGCGGGAAAATCACAGATTTGGGTGAAAATTGGTAGGTAGGTAGCTTAGAGCCAGGAGACGGACATAGGATACTTTTTATCCCGTTCAACAGCGTTCCCGTGTGACTTGACGTGAAACGTCATAATAAGCTCACTGTAACAAAAACTGTAAATAACAGCAACATAACATAAACTGTTAAATATACAGAAGAATGGTAACCATAGCAAGAGAATATATTTCATGGCTTCAAATGCAAAGCAACGTGCTGAAAAACCTCCACCAACTACATTGACCAGTTTTTTTGCAATCTGTCAAAGCGATCAGTTTGCACCAGCTTTGCTTTACTCGGAGATGCCACGTTATTATACTTGGAATGCTTCATCGAAGAATTTTCAAAAACGGAAGCAAGGCGATGCGGTTCCTGGGTATCCAGATGTGCGTTCTACTGATGCTAAGGGTCGTACGTATAGAGTTCATCCAAAGAATGATGAATGTTTATATTTGCGGTTGTTGCTGGTAAATGTGCGTGGGCCAACGTCATCTGAGATACTACGAACTGTTAATAGTGTAATATTCCCAACATATCGTGCTGCATGTGAAGAATTGAACTTATTAGAAAACGATACCAATGGGGATACGACAATCGCTGAAGCCATTATCTCTGCATCTCCAAGTCAGATACGCACATTATTCGCTATCATAATTTCGACATGTTTTTCATCAAACCCATGTAGGTTAGGTTAGGTTAGGTTGAACAGACGGCTCGACCGGAGTCGAGAGCACCCGGAGACCATATGGTCCATTGTGATGTCTGATCTGTGTGAACTGTAGGAGAGAGGGGATTGGGAGGGATTGTTGGGATATTGCAGGAAAACTCTGATTGTAGCCTCTGGAACCAGCCAGTAGAGTCAAGGAAACGCGCCATGTTCTCTAGCCGAATATTCCCAAGACTTCCCAGTTCAACGAAGAAAGGCTTGCACAGAAATTGGATCCTCTTTCTAAGAAGTGCAGGGCAGTCGCAGAGAAGATGCTGGATACTCTCGGTTTCCTCTTCGTCCCCGCAGCTGCGACAGAAGTCCTGTTGGGGTCCACCGTACCGTTGAGCCATTCGGCCGATGTAGCAGTGTCCCGTTAAGACTCCTGTCAGTAACCTTATCTTGTTCTTTTTAAAGTTTAAGAGCTCGGTTGTTCGCTTGGGACTGTATCTTGACCAGAGTGCTTTTGACACCTCATAGCCCGATGATGCTGCCCAGTGTCTCTCAGCCGCCGTTTTCATGAAACAATTAAGTTCCGATAACACGTGCTGAATAGGTCTCTTTAAATCGTTCGCCGCGAGAGTTTCTGATGACGCCGAGCACACTCATCAGCCGCATCGTTACCTGGTACTCCCATGTGCCCAGGTACCCAGACAGGGTACCTGACAGGTCTGTACCAGTATAGGTCTGACAATTGCAGAGTAGAACCTGTGAAGGATGTACGGTTGCAATCACCATCAAAAGTCTTTTTGCACACAAAGAAGGCTTTTAACGCTTTCTTCATCCTTTCCTCCGAGTTTCTCCTCCAGGAGAGTTTGGAGTCCAGGAATATACCAAGGTAATTTGCCTCCTTTGATAACTTGAGCTCTGTTCCTCCCAGTGTCGGAAGCTTGTAGCTCGGTATCTTATATCTTGGAGTGAACAGAACTAGTTCGTTCTTTTGTGGGTTGGCCCCAAGACCGTTGTGTTCCGCCCATCGTAGAGTCTCGCTCAATGCGGCATTCAGTAGCTCACTGACTGTTGGCTGGCATCTGCCAGTTACCATTAGAACCAGGTCGTCCGCATAAGCAGTCACTCTGCAGCCCTTATACTTCAGTTTGAAAAGAAGGTCATTAAGGACAATGTTCCATAACAAGGGGGATATCACACCCCCTTGCGGGGTGCCCCTGGTTGCCATTCTCCTGATAGTCGAGGCGCAGAGTTGGTCGTTTATCATCGAGTAATTGTCAAGTGTGAGCCTATGTTGACAAGTGCTGCCTTTATAGACTCGATCCTGACATTGTCAAACCCATGTAACCTATGGCACAAATACAAGGATAATATGTCAGAAAATATCATCAAATTCGTGTCAGTTCCAAAAATCACGATATTGAGATAAATGAGGAGATACATAATCGTGCTTTACTCTCTATCGAAGATATGTGTTACCTGGTGTGCGGTAATTTATTAATCAGGTTAGGAATGCCAGCGCCATATCGTGAAATGAATGACGCATTTAATCGAGAATTGGAACGGGAGCGTGAATATGATCACCAGGAATTAGATTTAGTAGTTCAAACGAATGTACCCCTGTTGAATTACCAACAAAAGGAAGTTTATGATACTTTAATAAGGGCAATCGATGATGAAAATGGTGGTTTATATTTCCTAGATGCCCCTGGTGGAACTGGCAAGACATTCCTCATGTCATTAGGTTTAGCAACTGTTCGGGCGAGAACCAACATAGCGGTTGCAGTTGCTTCTTCTGGAATAGCACAAACATTGTTAGAAGGATGCCGTACGGCTCATTCAGCATTTCAATTACCGTTAAATCTTCGAACTATTGAAGAACCAACGTGTAATATTGCAAAACACTCAGCAATGGCCAAAGTCTTAGCGGCATTGAAAATCATCATCATCATCTGGGACGAATGCACAATGGCACATAAACGTGCATTAGAAGTATTTAACCGAACTTTAAAAGATTTACGCAATGATTCTAGATGTTTTGGAGGAGCAATGATTTTACTGTCAGGCGATTTCCGCCAAATACTGTAATTCCAAGATCTACGGCTGCCGACGAAATAAACGCTTGCCTTAAATCGTCAAATCTATGACGCTATGTGAAGAAACTGCAGCTGACAACAAACATGGGAGTTACATTGCTTAATGATACATCTGCTGAAGATTTCTCGGAGCTGACTATCAGTAATGGTCAAGTACCAGGAATCATTGAAAATACAATTAATCAATGCTCTAGGTATTTAATTACGGCTTTTACAGGCTTTTGGGGGCGGAAAGGGGCGTGGCAAAAATTTAAAGTTTAAACTTGATCTGCGTAGGACCTATAGGAGTACTGTCACCAAATTTGGTAGCTCTAGCCCTTATAGTCTCTGAGATCTAGGTGTTCATACAGACGGACAGACGGACATGGCTATATCGTCTCGGCTGTTGACACTGATCAAGAATATATATACTTTATGGGGTCGGAGATGCCTCCTTCTGCCTGTTACATACATTTTCTGTTGGCACTAAGTTATAATACCCTTCTACCCTATGGGTAGCGGGTATAAAAATGTCGTGTATCACAAGGTACTTAAGTGAAGAGCAACCTATGTACTAAAATACAAAAATAATAATGAATGATTAATGTAGGTATTTAAGTTGTTTGTATTTTTTCAAATAAAAAAAATTTGCTTATTTATTGCCATTAAGGCGGAACAAAGTTCGCCGGGTCAGTCTTGTTATTATTAATTTTGGTGATAGGTCCCAACTCTTCCCTACGACTGACCTGCCGATCCTGACTGCAGCCGGTTTCTTCTTGGCAACATGCTTAACATGCGCTTTCCAGTTTAGGTATCTTGTATTATACTTAGATATATGACTTCATAGGCAATAGTTGCTCCACCTATAACAATCGGCGTCAATAACCTCATTTTATGGAGATTTGTGAATGAAACAATTGTGGGTTTGGCTGGGTTAAAGTTTAGCCATATTTCATTACACCACGTTAAACTCTGATTCAGACCATACAATATTCTTGCACATAAAGTGTGCTCGTATTTGCACACACATATTATGGATATGTAATCGGCATAACCATGGCACTTTGTGAGTATATCAAGATGCATATTGACAACGAGGCTCCACAGCAAGGGAGACAAGTATCCGCCCTGTAGACAACCTTAAATTGTGAGTGCTCTCTATGAGGTGTTGTTTACATCCACCTCCGCTATCCTGGTGTGGGTCAGCTGTACTACCCAGCTGATTATGCCCAGCTCAATTCCTCTATTTGATAGAGCTCTTTTAACTACACCGTGTGATGTGCTATCAAAAGCTCCCTCAATATCCATAAAGGCACAATGTGCCACGTCTTTGGACTTGATGGAGCGCTCTAGAGTGCTAGTGAGTTCTACTAACTTACTGTTGAGTTCTTATGTTATTGTCCACTATTTTCTCTAGAGTCTTTAGCAGGAAGGAGGTCAGACTGATGGGCCTAAAGGATTTGGTGAAAGTGGTCCTTTTTACCCATTTTAGGTATAAAGATCATTCTGGCCGTCCTCCAAGCCATGGGTGGCCCAGAGCTAAACTTCCTCTAAAGATACTTATCTGTGATGGCAGAAGGTATTGGAGCCCTTCCTAAAGGTGGATAGGCCGAATGCCATCCGTACCTGGGGCTTTATAAGGTTGAAAGGTACCCAAAGCCCACCATATCAGGCTCCTTAATGATATTAATGACCAGATTCCAGTGTGCGGCACTGTAACCCGACTGCCTCACTAATACTCTCACATGACGTTTCATTTATGATCTTACACAGTGGAAAATGAGTCTCAAGTAGAAGGACTGCCATGTCTACTTCATTTTCGGTGTAGTTAACATTGTCCTTCTTTAGGCTGAGTTGTGAAATACCCTTGCTTTTCGATAAAGACTTAACTTATCTTATGGCTAGAGTAGTTACCTCAATAGCATCGCAGAATTTTCGAAAATGGGCTCGCTTGCACCTCCAAATTTTCTTTGTTGTACTCAGTAAGTTTGGAGGTGTAAGCATTCCACCTTGCCTCACTTTGTATGGCCGTATTGTACAGCTTCCTCATTGTCGCTCTAAGCGAGCTGAGTTTGCTGTTCCACCAAGTGTTATCTTTGTTGGAGGCGACAGTTCTTACGGAACATCTGGCATGGTAAGCATGCATAACTGTCCTGACAATTTCGTTTGACTGGATCCAGTCAGTTTTCTTGGGGTTATTAATGGTTTTTAAGAAAGCCAAATCCCAACCTATAACAAAGAGGATGATCCTGTGATCAGACATATATGGTTCTTTGACTCTCCATCTTATCAGCTTATCAGCTTAGAGCCTTCTAGATGACTGAAGGTTATATCTAGCACCTCAGATCTGTTCTAAGTAACAAAACTCGGTTCAGACAAGACTTTAAGGACTGTAAGGTCGTTGCATAGTATAAAATCAACCTCGCTTTGTTGACACCACTGTGAGCATTAACGTCACAGCCTACGACGAGTGGTATTCCGTTGGCCCGGCAGTGCTTTGCTAGTGGTACTTCGCCTTGATCTCCAGGAAAGTAGGCAGAGGCCACGACGATCCTGCACCTCGTTTCTGCCGCAGTGACTTGCACTGCCACTAGGTCTCTGTTCAAATATTGGGAGAGACACAGGAATTTAATGTCCTTTCTTAGGAAGGTCAAGGGCTCCTGTACTAGCACTAGCTCCAGTTCTAGCCTGGTCATCAACCTGCTGATAACAGCTGAAGCTGATTTAGCTTTGTGCAGGCGATGTTTATATCACCGATGGATGAGACAGAGCCCTCCTCTGCCTCGAGTAGCAGCAGAACTGATTCCTCTGCCACGTTGGCCTCATTGGTCACCGAAGTGGTCATCGGTACACTTATGGCGTCCTCGGCTGGCTCCTCCGCTTCTTATGTAGTCGGCATTATAGCTAAGCAAACCGCCAAAGCATTTCCACCCGCTAGCAGCCTCGCCATACACCCACGCCAAACACATTTATCGCCTTGTGTTATTGGGCTGTCGACCTAGCCATTTCTGGCGTGAAGCCTTTCGAAGCGGTCATACCACTTGCGTCCTGCTCCTCTGAGACCATGCTTCAGCGGGTCAGGGCCACATGGTCATCTCGCTAAGGAAGTTGGGTTTCCCGCAGCAGTGGTTGAGGTGGATAGTAGCTCCACCTTAGCAAGCCCCCGTCCACAGTCCGTACGGCGCCAGCAGCAGCCGCTATCCCTGAGCCTGAGCTCAGAACCCCTTTGGAGGTACAGACAGCTAGCCTCCACGTGCCGAGCTTCTCTTGCCGGGGTTAAGAGCAATGCCCTTCGATAGCGTTGTCCGGTCGCCTTCGTCCAGAATGGCATTTTCATGCTGCTCCGCAAATCTACTCGCGGCTAATCCCCGCTTTATCATTTAATTTGATCCATATATATTAGGACCCACTAGTGTGGGGGAAGGTGGGACAATAGCCCCCATTAGCACGGTAAATCCTTACAATACTACCCGATGCGGACAGGTATCGGGTGGGCTCCGGTCGATACAGTCGGATGCCCCTGCGGGTCGCATAACGTCCTGGCCTTAGGGGAGTGAGTTGGCTCCATAGCCTCAGGACGTCACCCCTCCAACGATGTCATCATGTACTCCCCCATGTATAGTGAATGCACAGTTTCCTGCCACAATGGAATTAGCCAGACCCGTAGTGTGCTAGCCAGAAACGCTGCAGGTTTGTTGCCTATCCGAAATCTTCGAAGAGGGTTCAGTTAGAGGGTTTTTGTCAGCCAATTTCGGTTTATTATAATATATTCTTATAATAGTAGACTTCTTTTACTTAATCTTCCCTCATTATCTAATCGTCGTAGCATGATTGGGGTTATGTTTATAGTCAAACTACTAAAGGGTGATATTGATTCTCCCTACCTTCTTAGGCATATAAACCTTTCTGTCCCAGTTAGACATACACGTAAGTTTACACCTTTATCCCTTAACCTATGTACTTACTATTCTAAGCATGAACCTTTTCGAGTTCTCTGTGCTGACTACAACAGACTCTACTGTGTTTTCAACGCCAATGCATCTCTTCTAAATATTAAAAATTGTATTCTATCTTTCTTAGCTAACAATAATTAACAACATGGTGTTGGAAATTAAAACAAAAATTAAATACTAGCTAACTAATCTACCATCTGACCTGATTGGCAGCGAATGCTGGGTTAGATTCATATTGCTTAAACACCCCCAGAGATTTTATATTTTAATTTTAATTGAATTTATAAAAATATTCATAATCATAATTTTACTCTTTTAGTCATAATTTTATTAATTTCTTCAATGTCGACTGTTCATAGTCGACTTTAAATAAAATAAAAATAAAATAAAAAATATATGTTTAGTATATTTTTTTGAAAAAAATATAATTTAAGTGATTTGCATTCTCTTGAGATGGGTAGCACGTATCTTAAGGTCGAGCACTTTCGACTGTAGCTTTCTTACTTGTTATTTTTTAATTTAGATCCTTTTCGATAATTTAGTGAAAAGGTCATCATTAGAATTTAACGTGTAGGACCACTAATCATAAAATACGAAGCTGATTGAAGAAGAGCGTTCGACTCATTTCGAAATTAAAAATTCGAACGCTGCGCACAGATTTAGTTCAGTCGCACATCAAAAGCGTAACGATGCTTTCGTTTCTACGTATACGTGTAGTATGTTCACGTTGGCGCATATGGGTATGCGTATGCGTGTGAAGTTTTGCCGCGGAGCGCCTGCGCACTGGCTCGTTCATTTCCCTTGACCATATCCACGAGCCAGCTCGCATGTGTGGTGCGCCAGTTGGGATACCCGACACCGGTCGCCGCTGGCGCAGGATTGCCATGAGTGCAGATGCGCCACGCAGTTTGAACAGTACTTATTTATGAGTACTGCACGCATCCCCCGGCAGACTCGGCAGCCGAAGAACTGAGTTCCTCGCGAACGTCTGCTTTCCACCGCGCGTGCGTTCCTTGGTGTCATTGTTACTCAAAAAGGTAAACAAATAAATCTGGAAAGAAACTAAGCGGAAATGAAAACATCAAGTTAATAACGTCCATATTGCACTACATATTGCAAAACATGCGGATATGACACCCTCTTCTCGCTATAATCGGGAAAACGCTGCGTGGAACTTGTCTGCAGTGAGGTCGGAAGTGGGTTCCAAATATGACCTTCGTACTGAAACAAACGGAAACACACACATATACCTTCGTAATGAGACAAGCCCGCCCTGTAGTTCCTTACTTCGAAAGGACCAGCGAAGGCCTGTATTTTAGAAAGCGGTCGAGAAACTTGCTCTTTCAGCCGAGAGAGTGCCCATCATTGTGTCTGAAGTTTCTTGCGGTGCACGACGCAGACCTTTCAAGAGTTTACTACTGCTTTGGCTTGCCAAATCTTCAAAATCTGTCTTCAGCTTAGGAATGAAGTACTTCTCTCTGATCAATCGCTTATTTACTGATTGTGGTGGTAAAGTGGTTAAGAAGACGAGACAAACGGCAATTTTATAAAAGAATAATAAGATGTCGCTCATGATAGGTCAAGGATTAGGATGCGTTCACCCTGCCTCAAGAGCGTATAACATCCTTCTGATCAAGAAGTGGGTTCAGGTTAAGTATGCTGCTGGATCTTAGAATCGGTTTCTTCTCCAGGAGGTAGCCATATTCTTTCGCATATTATTG
Organism: Drosophila immigrans; assembly: GCA_963583835.1. NCBI lineage: Eukaryota > Metazoa > Arthropoda > Insecta > Diptera > Drosophilidae > Drosophila > Drosophila immigrans. The sequence goes on from OY757145.1 coordinate 1,658,062, forward strand.
CCGTTGGGTCTGGAGGAAGAGAAGCGTTTGAGGTTCCGCACGAGTGGAAGAGTCGTGCCCGGCTTACGACACAGTTTTACGAAATGCCGAATGAAGGCTACAACAAGTAGTGAATTATCGAACTTGGAGAAGCGTTCAAGGATATCACAAGTGCGTGCTACCTGTTTTTCAGGAATGAGGAGCTGGCCACTGGTCTTCAGAAAACTGTAACAACTCTGAGCCATGCCACAATGCACGCCAAGTATGATTACTGCTATTTCGTCTACGAACGGTGTGCAGCTCAATTAAGGGAGCAACTTGAATGTGCCTCCGCACGCGCTATTCCTCAATCCAAACTCCTGCCTTTCAGTACTCGCCTGGTTGCCGTTTGCCTCCGTGCGACATCGAGGTTTTCGGAGGCGATTACACTCGTTGGCCCACTTTCCGTGACATGTTTAATGCCATTTACATCAATAATGTCGGAAGTTGGCAAACTCTTTCATCTCAATGCCAAGACCAGCGGTGAAGCACATTCAATTGTGTCAAAGTCTCCGTTGACCAATGAAGGTTTCCAATCAGTTTGATCCAGCTTGACTGAACGTATTAAAAATAAACGTTTACTCGTAAGCAGTCAACTGAAATCTCTGTTTAATTTGCCCGTTTTGGGGCAAGAATCTGGTTCGGATATTCATAAGCTCCGGAGCACAATCCAAGGCTGCTTAACGGCTTTGGAACATTCCAAAGAAAACACGGAAAACTGGGATTGCATCCTCGTTTGCCTGTGTTCCTCCAAATTGCCGAAGCTGACCCTTTCTCTCTGGGAGCAGTCCATATTAAGGAAGAGCGATATTCCATCATGGTCGGACAAGGTCTTTCGAGAGCAGAGTCACATCCAAGACTCAATCTTGTAAGCTCTGCTTAAGAGAGAACCATCCCATTCGCGTATGTCCACGCTTTCTGCAAATGAGGGTCAGTGATTTGTTTTGATTTCCAACACCATGTTAGTTGCTAGGTATTGTTGGCTAAGAATGATAAAATACAATATTTTAATATTTAAAAGAGATGCCTCGGCGTTGAAAACACAGTAGAGTCTGTTGTAGTCAGCACAGAGAACTCGAAAAGGTTAGTGCTTGGAATAGTTAGTTGTACAGAGGTTAAGGGTCAAAGGTGTGAAGGACAAAGAGGTTTATATGCCTAAGAAGGTAGGAAGAATCTATATCACTCTTTAGTAGTTTGACTATAAACATAACCTCAAGCATGCATACGACGATTAGTTAATGAGGGAAGATTAAGTAAAAGAAGTCTACTATTATAAGAGGGTCATCAAAAACTCGCTTTGTTGACAGTAATTGAAATGTGCTTGTCAAACTTTAGCCTATGGTCTAGAAGAACTCCTAAATCATTCACATCGTCTACTCTAATCAGAGGTAGCATATTAAGAGTATAATTACTTATGTTAGCGAAGCTTCTGTAAAACGACATTACCTTACATTTCGATCAATTTAGTAGTAGATAACTAAATTTACACCAGGAATAAAAACAATAAAGATCAGCTGCAATAGAGAGTTAGAAGCTATAATATTATAAGTTAGGCAAATCTTGACATCATCAGCGCACATTTAAATATTAGAAAGTAAAATAACATTGGGAAGATCGTTAATGAATACATTAATGAGAAAAGAACCAAGATGACTACCCTGAGGAGAACAAAAACAGGTTTAGAAGTTGCCGATTTAAATATTACTATTTGAGTTCTATTATTAAGATAGTCAGATACCCATAACAGACAAATATATGGAAATCCTATAATGCTTTATTTTTTAACAAAAGGAAATGGTTAACAGAGTCAAAAGCTTTACTAAAGTCAGTATAAATAACATCAATATGCAACTTATTCTAAAAACCTTTTATTACTAGTGAAGAAAACTCTAATAGGTTAGTAGTCGTAGATCTCTTTTTCATAAAACAATGCTTTAAGGGAGAGACAATAGATCTACTACAAGGACTAAATTGAGATGTAATAATTTTCTCAAAGAGTTTCGGTATAGCGGACAATTTGGAAATACCTCTATAATTATTAACTTTATGTTTTGATGCAGGGGGATTATGAATGAATCCTTCCATATGGCAGGGAAAGAGGCTGACTCAACTGACATAATAAATAATTTATGTAAAAGTAAATGCAATGATTCCGCACAATACCTTAGTACACAGCCTGGAATACCATCTGGACCGGGTGAAAATACAGTTTTAACTTGATTAAGTTCGCATAAAGCGGAGCATTCATTGATCACAGGTTCAGGTTAGACTTTTGCGAGTTATAGGGATAAGATATATGAGGTGAGTAGCTGTCAATTGAGTAAGTAGATTGAAAGAAGTCTCCAAACAGATCGGCAGCGGCCCGATCACTGCATGCAGTCTTATTTTAAAATGAAACTAAAGAAGGTATGAAGAACATTCTCGTTTAGAGCTAAACAAAATTATAGAACTGTCTAGGATTCTGAGCAAACTGTAACCGACACCGACGAAGATAAATATTTGATTTTGCAATAGCATATCGCGCGAAATCAGAAGAAATTCCTGTGCTTTGATATTTTTTAAAATATCGAGACTTTAGGTTTTTTAGTCCACTTAATTCCCGAGAGAACCAAAGTGGCCCTTTGGACTTCAATGGGTATCTACGAGGAACACACTGGACAAATAATGTTGTAGCGTATTATAAAAAATAGTCAAAGCAGTTTCTAAATTATTGGAATCATAAAAAAAAGAGATCCATCATAATTTACTATGAGGTCATTAAATTTATAAAAAGTTGGCTTTTCAAAACACAGTGGTATATTTACTGGCTTAGGTATGTCAATGTGCTCAGAGACCGGTAGTTCAATAGATAACTCTAAAGCTGGATGAAAAGAATCTTCAGGAACATCAAGAGGGACAATTCTACCTACATTGGATATGCAGGATCTGATACAAATATTAAGTCAAGAAGACGGTTATTACAGTTATAAATATGGTTAATTTGTGAAAGAGAAAGAACAAGAAGGCCATTTAGAAACTCTTGCGAAAAAGAAGGAACTAGATTATTATCTACAGCAGACCAAGATATATTTGGTAAATTAAAATCACCAAGCACAAACAAAGATTCGCTATCTAGTAGTTTAGAGGATATAGACTGTAAAATGGATAAGTGATGAAATTAAACAGAAATATCAGATTGATGTGGGTTGTACAATTTAGTGATATAGGCCAAAGTTTGACCAAACGTTGTATTAATGGAGACAAATTCAAAGCCGGACTACAAGCAGATTAATTCTGATTTAAGGTCAGAATCAACGGCAATAAGTACACCACCACCACAATTCTAGACAAACGGTCAAATCTGTAGGGCGTAAATTTATAACTATTTTTTTATGGCTACCGATGCCGAGTATTTTGTGGTGAGATGGCCTCGCACGAAGTATTGGCAGATAATCGAGAAATGAATATCTGCTTTCTCGGAGCCACAACAGAAAATAAGGGGGTGTTAGTATTAACAATAATGTAGGGAGTAGGTGGCGAGGCAACAATCGGACAATAAGGAATGGTGGATCCATCGAGGCGTCAATACAGACATTGGGAATCGGAAATACTAAAGAAATTATGGTTCGCTCCGCGGATGAACGATTGGCAACACCAATTAAAGGAGTTTTTTTAGACGGGATGAAGGGGGATGGTTCTACAGGAATGCAAGGAGAAGAAGACAGCGGTGAAAATACTGAAAATGGAGGACCATCAGGTTTAGGAGCAGATTGCGAGTCCGAGCAGTGCTTTGTAGGCGTCTTAAATTCGTATTGACCAAGCAATTTCATACTAGTATCAAATTCACTAAAAAGGGACTTGGTCATTATACGAAGTTTAGCAAAAATCCAATTGCTTTTCAATGCATACCGGACATGACATTTTAATACCACCGCTGCCCTTTTTCACAGCAGCGTTGATCTTATCATGATCGCGCCCGGTAATGCCTGCACATTTTTAATGCATGAAACTTTCGCACTGTCAACAAGAAACAAACTTAGGCTGGTCTCCATCACGAGTCGGCCCATAAGTGCAATTTAATTTGCAGCAACGCATAATTATACAAATACATGGTTAGCAAAAGTGAGTACATGTTTGCAAGATGCGTCGTTCGGTACAAATAAAACAGGAAATAGTAAAGCTAATACAATAATTTTTTTTGACTTTGTATATATTTTATTCACAACAAATAAACAAAAACTTATCAATAGTTTGAACAGCTTGGAAAAAGAGAAATTAAAAAAAAACAAAAACAAATCACATGTACTCATTTATGCACCCTTGGCATTTCAATTTTCTTATCAGCAAAAAAATTATAATGTTTTAAATTTATAATAACACTAGCTGACCCGGCCACGCGTTGCTGTGGCTAAAGTTTTTGTTATATTACATTATAGTAAACAATCTAAGAGGAACAATAAGAGAACATCAGTCACGGAGTCCACTATGCTTTTTCACACAGATGGTATTTGTAAAAAAATATGGTGATCTCCTTATTTGACTTTCTACTACTATAACCCTTTAGTACAATGAAATTATTTACGAACAAAGACGAAAATGTTGATGTTGGTATACAAATTCACTGGATTGAGATTTGAAGGGGAAGTACGTTGAACACAATTAATTAAAATGTTCTTACACTTGATATTAAGCATAAATCAATAGATACAAAATAAAAATCTATCAGATTTATTATTTCCATTTAATTTTATAACAAATATAAGTATATTACAGTATAATACAGTCAATAACATGTGACGCTTAAACTCATGAATGAGGTAGGCTAGGCAGACAGTCTTAAACTTTTAAACATTAATATTTATTTTTTTGAATTATAATTTCATTTCAATTTCAATTTAATTTAACACCAATCGGTGCACAATGTTTTTGGTTAACCTGTCTTTAGCTAACACAAATAGATTCGACGGTTTCCCAACACGTGAACACGCAACATATAGTTGCCCATGAGAAAAACATGGATTTTCCAAATCTAAACCACAAATGGACATTGTTTGACCTTGAGATTTATTTATAGACATGGCGAAAGCTAAACGAATTGGAAACTGTAGCCTTTTGAAGGGTATGGTAGAATCTGATGGTATCATCGGAATACGTGGCAGCAGGACCACTTTTCCTCTAAACTTCCCAGCCAAAATGGTTGCTTCAAGAATGTTTCCGGTGATCTTTTTGATGACCAAACGCGTACCGTTACATAATTGAGGTGGATTCAAATTACGGAGGAGAATAATAGGGGAACCAATCTTTAATCGAAGATTATGTGGTGGCATTCCAGGGATATCTAATGAATTTAAAAATTCAATCGGAAAATTTACACTTTCATTTTCATCAACAACAGTATCGATTGATTTAAAAGACATCAGATCGCCTGGTAAAAACTGTTGTATCTGGAAGTTAATTTCGTCAACATCAACGTTTTTGGCTGCCAAAATCGCCCGTTGACTAAGCCATTCATGATTCAAATAATTATTCTGTATATCCGGGAAAATACTCTGAATCAATTCATTTTTATCCTGAACAACAGTGCAACAATTGTCTGGTAGTTTAATGCATTGCGTATTTGGTTGCAGTTCTACAAAAAACGATCAAGTGACTGTTTTTGTTTTTTCTTTTTTTTACTAAAATATAGTAAATACCGTTAGCACAACAACAATACGTGTGTTTCCATGTCGGCTTTCCTCTCGTCCGTGTCTGTGTTTGTGTGAGTGAGTGTGTCTATCTCTTCAGTATGTGTGTGTGTGGGGGGGGGCTAATATTCCGATTGCAGTTTATCGATTAATAGCAAGCTTCAATCGAGCGTGCTGCCAACCTTTGTCAAATAATAACAGACAAATAATTAGCAATAAATTAAAATTGCGACTATAATTTGAGATTTAAACTATCCTATCTCTCAAGTTAGATCGAACTGCACATGATGTGCGAATTTTAATATAATCGGTTAAGTGGTTTAGGAGTCCATTGAGGACAAACATTGTGACACGAGATTTATATATATTAAGATTAATATTTTGTCCATAAGCCCTTTATTTTGTTTGACACTTTTAACTCGTTTAAGCATACTCTCAACTAAATTGTTCAACATTTCGTTGGATATACTATTAGTTTCCATTCATTGAGTCACATTTGCCACAAATCCTCCAGATTTGTTGGAGCCGATGAATTTTGTCCCAACCGTCTTTTCACTATTGACCATAAATTCTCAATTGGGTTGAGGTCCGGACTTTGAGCTGGTCAATTCATACCACTTCACTTCACTTCCTGTACGTGTTTTGTGTGTGTGTGTGTGTTTTGGATCTCCATCCTGCTGAAATACTATTTCAGCTTCATCGTTAGCACTTTCCTCAATAAATCTAGGAAGATGGGCTTATAAAATATTAAGGTACTGGTCCTTGTCAATTATTCAATCTATTTTGTGTAGTGGCCCAGTATTCCACCAGGTGAAGTAGCTCCAAACCATTATACCACCTCCACCGTGTTTAACGGTTCGCTTCACTTGGTGTCACTGTAAAGATTCTCCGGGTCGGCGCCAGCAATATTGCTTACCATCTGACTGGAATCTATTAAATTTGGATTCGCTTAACCAAATTATTCGTTTCCAGTCATCTAAGGTCCAATCTCGGTGCTGCCCAGCAAAATTCAAAAGAGCCTTCACATTTTTAGCTGATAAAGCAGGTTTATTTTTTTCCACTGCTGCATTATAACCAATTTTTTTTAATTTTTTGAACGGAATGAATATTCATTCTCTGTAAGATTTATAAAAGAATCTTCGACATCGCGCTATAACTTCTCCATATTTTGACCACTTTGACACTTCAAATAATAATAAGTCCTTCGAAACTTAGTCAAAGAAATAGCAATAGGATGATAATTAACGGTAAATTTAGATCAGTTTGCTGATAAGAAAATTGAAATGCCAAAGGTGCATAATTGAGTGTTGTTTTTTTAATTTCCCTTTTTCCAAGCTATTCAAACTATTGATAAGTTTTTGTTTATTTGATGTGAATAAAATATATACTAAGTAGGAAATAAAAATGTTTGTATTAGAATAAGAACACACTTTTGCTCCCCACTGAATATACTACTACTACCGGAGAAAACCAATACAAAGAATTTTAAGACACAAGCAATAGGCACAACAACTTAAAAGTTGTAATTTACAATTTAAGTTACATACTATAGAATAAAATTTAACACAATTCAAAGTTAAAATCAATATATTACTAAAAGTTACAAATTAATATGCTTTTAAAACACAAATAAACGCAGAAATAGGCGGAGCAAGACAAAACACAAGTGATGCTTACAAAATTACTATACTCTCCTGCTTTCTAACTGTTTCGCGCGAGGCCATATCCTGGCTGAGTGCACAGTTGCTTTACGTGTAAGGGTAGCCATCACATCGTGCCAACCAGACCCCGATAGTCGCATCACAAGATTTACAGTTCACTCCATTCACATCGTCAACAAAGGTAAAAACATTTCTATGCAGTCAACACACAGGGTGTGCTGCTAAGTACGACTGTCATTCATGTCTGCAATCTCGGCGTCAAATATACAGCCTGCGCTCTTATCGACTTGGGATCATCTCCGAAAAGCTCTTCAGACGCTTACTCATCCGTGCAAGCGCAAGTTTCTGGGCTGACTCAAGCTGTAGCAGCCCAGCCCCGCAAGTTCTTCCATTTTCAAATTGACTCCCCAATATCGTCCGATATGCAGATAGAGGCGTTAACGTTCATCGTCGGGCGGAAAAACTTCCACTACCTCCACAATCGATCCTTGACAATCTGCCTAACCTCCAATTGGCCGACCCCAAATTCTATGAGAGTTCTCGGATCGACGTGCTTCTCGGCGCTGACATCCTCCCATCCATACATCTCGGCGGCTCTCTTCACAGCGTTTGTGGAACGTTGCTAGGTCAAAACCATATTTGGCTGGGTTCTGACCGGTCCGGTTTGCAGTAGCCCAGTCTAAAACCATATAGTCCTTTTCGGCTTGTCTTTCCGTCGAACGAACTTCAGCGCTTGATGAACTTCTCTCCAAATATTGGAAGGTGGAGGACCTTTCGGCAAATCCGTCGAAAGAGTCTAACATTGCCTGTGAGGCAAAATTCATTAAGACGACCAAACGAACCCCAAGTGGTCGTTTCATGGTCACCCTACCATTTAACGATCCTAGTCATATGGATCTAGGCCATTCAAGGGCCACTGCTCTTACTCAATTCCTGAGAAATGAGAATCTCCTCATTTAAAGAGCAGTACGACTCGGTGATTCAGGAGTACCTAGACTTGGTGCACATGACGCAGGTCTCCCCGACTAGCTTCGGCAACTTGTATCTGGCGCATCATGCTGTCTTCAAGCCTGACAGCACTACCACCAAGGTCCGCGTTGTATTCAACGCCTCCAGCCCAACGTCTAACAGCAATAGTCTCAATGACATCTTGCACACGGGGCCAATCCTCCAATCAGATCTAACCATCCAGATCTCGAAATGGAGGTTCTTTCGAGTAGTCTTCAATGCCGACATCACCAAGATGTACCGGCAGATACTCGTAAATCCCAAACACACCCCGTTCCAAAGGTTGCTATTTCGTACAAAGGACGAAAAATTCGGCGACTATGAGCTCAACACAGTCACCTTTGGTGTGAATTGTGAACCGTACTTGGCTATCCGATCAGCGCTCGAGAGTGCCGGGTTCCCATTAAGAAATTGGACCTCTAACACAAAGGATGTGTTAAAGAGGATTCCAAAGGACCGCTTGCTCTGTGCTGATTTCCTCGAGATCGAAGAGGCTAGTTTTGCAAAAGGACTAGGTTTTCGAAGGCAAGCTACCACTGTGTGGAGCCCATTTGCTGTCTGAGTTGTCAGCCTCTCTCCTCCCACATCTCCGAGTTCCAGAGTCTCGAGTGTACTTCTAGACCGACTCCACTATCGTGCTAGCATGTCTAAACCACTTTCGTGGCTAACAGGATGGCGAAAATCCACTCTGTCAACAGCACCTGGAACCATGTTTGCTCCGAGCATAATACTAACTTAGCCAGCCGTGGTGTCCCACCTCAGGAGCTGCTGGATAGCCGCCTCTGGTGGCAAGGGCCTGAATGGCAACAGCAACCCGAGGCTCAGTGACCCACGTCAGTGGTTAGGATCTACACTGAGGTCGAGTGTCTCACGGTGAAGTGTCACGGCACATACATAGGTCCTCTGCGAGGACTTCCTCAAACGCTTCTTCAAGTTGCACGGAACACTCAGAGTGATCGCGTATGTGCGCCGTTTTGCGCAGCAAAAAACACAAAAACGGCATTCCATGAAATGATCAGCAGTCAGGAGCTAACAGACGCTCTGTAGTAACTGAACATCCAAGCCCAACAAAGGGCATTTCTGAGAGAATTTGACTCTCTTCGAACTCAACTTGAACCCATTCCTTGATACAAAAAAAAAAGTGTCCTCCGGTCCTGCGGGCGTGCAAGAGCATCCGCCTCTTTAACGTATGAAGTGGTAGATTCCTAAGTTGAGGAATCTAGTAAAGTCAGCAATTTGTGGCTGCAAGGTATGCGTAGTGCATCGCCGCAAATTGTACACCCAGCTGATGGGCGACCTACCAACGGCGCGGTCGACTTTCTCAATTTTTCACACACTCACACCGGAGTCGACTTCGCCGGTCCCTTTGACATCAAGAGCCATGTCGGACGGGGCTGTAAGTTTACCAAGGGGTATAGCTACGTATAACTATAACTGCCGAAAGTATAACCACGAGGAACTCTCATTGCTTCTAGCGAAGACTGAAGCGTGCCAAAAGGCTGTGCATCAGCACTTTTGTGTGCGATGGAAGGAGAAGTATCTGGCAGAACTGCATAAGAGCAATAAATGGCAATCACCTTCTCGTGATCTCCAAGTTGGTGACATGGTCATCATCAAAGAAGACAACATTCCACCTCAGGAATGGTGGCTCGGTCGCGTGCTAACTACGTGCCCCGGCGCTGACAACAATGTGCGAGTGGTAGATGTTCGAACTTGTCGTGGGATCCTCCGTCGGCCAGTCGCAAAAGTGGTCCTCCTTCCGACATTGTCCATAGATGTTTCCAGCTCGACCTAAAGCCTCATCATGTCAATCTTCTTGTGTCGTCATCCACTATTCTGTGGCCTCCTATTGCTGCTGCACGTTTCTTCTCTCTATTTTTCCCTTTTTTTTCCACCAACACAGGTCAACCGCAATGAACAAGGAGGTCGTCTTTAAAGCTGACCCTCAGCTCCGGAAGATTATGCCCACCAGAAACGTCACTCAAGTTGAGCCCAATCACTTGACCAAACTACTTCTGGCAGATAAGGATTGATTTCGCTCGACCAAGGTGTCCGCGGTTCTAGGTGCGGACGTGTTCTCGGAACTCCTCCTGCCTCGTATTCTCCCAAGCCAAGGGGGACTTCCCATGGCCCAGAACTCCACCTTGGTGTGGATTCTGGATTGGGTACATGCTCCAAATAAAATTGCAATACCACCATTGCAAGGGGGGGGAGAATGTTGAGGTCATTTGTGAGTGGCATTCTGGTTTTTTTCCACTCCACCGAGTGAAAACTACTCAATGGGCTCGCACAAAAAAAGAATTCACTAAAAGTCCAGGTACTCTCAACATCTCCTGGAAGTCTCCAATGTCATTGAGTCGAGGTTCGTAGAGAACAGTCCTTGAGCGAAGTCACATCCAGTCACCGAGAAACCTATATTTTAGACGGTCCCCTTTTGTTCCTACTGTACATTTTTTCCAAGTAATAAAAACCCGCAATCAGTTCGAAAATATCAAACCACGCGCTGTGTGGCTTTCACATCGAGTTTGGCGTTGAGATGAAACAATTTCTCAATAGGAGTCAGTCTTGGATTGTTGATATATTTTGCCGTAAACAAGTCGCGAAAGCTTGGCCACCGTAAGTAATCGCCGTGGACTACTTTGGAGTCGCATGGAGGCAATCGGCACCCTCCAAATGAAACGCTGACCATGGACTGCAGAGGAGCAGCGGCTGCTGGACTTGCTCGCTCAATTTGTCCGTTGAGACGAGGTGCACAACGGTCATAGACAAAGGAATGTCTTGCATTACCTCTTTTTTCCTGGAAGCTAGCTTCCAGGATTGCGCAGTGATTTTGAGTGGAATACCTTAAAAGGTACTGAAACCACCGAAAATACTGCATAATAAACCGCAGAACGAACTTTGTGAAGTGGTACTTGGAATTGGTGTGCCACTGAAGCGTATTCGGCTATTTCAAGAAATCCAAAAATATACCAATAAATATAACAGCACTGAAAATGTGTTTCTGATATGTTGTTCCTTTGGATGAAAAGGATTTCCGTGACAGGACTGCAGCAACAAAAAAAAAACTGGCAAAAAATACCAAAGGAAAAGTTGTATTCTTGTATTTAATGTTGGTCAGATGGTTTTGTAGAATAATTGCAAAAACAGTCAAAACAAGTAAGAAAGCTACAGTCGAGAGTGCTCGACCGTATGATACCCGCAACCCATTTCAAAAGAAAACAAAAAACATAAATGATATTTTAACAAAAAATATACTAAAACTTGTTTTTTTGTATATATTTGAAAATAGCGGGTAAAAATCCACAATACCGTTATGGTCACACTGTCAACTAAACAAACAAAGCGCGGGCAGCTGCAAGTGAATTTTGCATATAAAATTGATTCTTTAATAACTTCCTTGCTTTTCATTCGATCTCAACCAAATTCACAGAAATCATTGAGAATATAACTATTATTATGCATACCAAAATGCAATGCTCTAGGTCTTTTATTGCGGCTTTTACAGGCTTTTGGGGGCGGAAATGGGCGTGGCAAAACTCTAAAATAAACTTGATCTGCGTAGGACCTATAAGAATACTGTCACCAAATTTGGTAGCTGTAGCTCTTATAGTCTCTGAGATCTAGTTGTTCATACAGACGGACAGACGGACATGGCTATATCGTCTCGGCTGTTGACACTGATCAAGAATATATATACTTTATGTGGTCGGAGATGCCTCCTTCTGCCTGTTACATACATTTTCTGTTGGCACTAAGTTATAATACCCTTCTACCCTATGGGTAGCGGGTATAAAAAAAGAAAACAAATATTTTTTCCTTTTAGTATTTTATGCTTTCGAAAGAAAATATACAATAGAATACTACTAGCCAGAAAACAGGTTTTTTTTTATATATTTTAAAACTTGTATTATTTAAAAAAAAAATGCTGTATTTACATATATATCTCAGTATGTACATATGTACATATATTATTAGTACAGCGGCACTGACGGAGCTATGCACTCGCTATGCACACAGAAGTAAACGGAATACAACAAAAAGTGCGCACACAACTATGTATGATTTTTGGCAGATGTAAAACGTTACAGTATACAGACAATTGTATGTTTGTATGCAGTTTGTAGGTGTAACACTGTTACAGCACTGCACTGCATATATTTAAAGATATTTTGGCGGACAAGCAAGTGAAACGTTCCGGCTCGAAGGACCAATGAAAATGTAGGGGGCCGTCAAAGTACACATATATTTTCGACTGCTTTCAAGTTAACTACAATTTCAACTTAAGCCTAGCATAACCTACACGGCCTCTCTTTACCATAGAGGTGTATTGGATTGAGAATCGTGGTGTTGCGGATACAGACGCGCGTTTTTAGCCGAACGAGCAACAAAAGTCATCTCAAGACTTGTTCTCAAGACTTTCATCTCGGAAAATCAAAAACGGCTTGCGATATCCGCTTGTCGCTCAGTTGCAAAACATCACACGCATACTCATACTCATATGCGCCAACACACGCATACATAGAAACGAAAGCACAGCGCGGTATTAAAGAAAATTTAAGTTAAAAATCAAGAATCGAAATTTTAATTAAAAATAATCTTAACTCGTTTTGTAAATAATACATAAAAAAATTATGATTTCAGGTGCCTAAATCGCAACCAAATCGATTATTTTCATTTCTGAATCCGTTGGCAATCGAAATATGGATCTATGTCATAGCAGCATATATGCTGGTATCGTTAACCATATATATTGTCTCAAAGCTATCACCTTTGGAGTGGCAATATATTAATACCTGTGATTTTGATAACATAAAAATAAGCAATCAATTTTCGTTATTCGATAGTTTTTGGTTTACGATTGGAACATTGATGCAACAAGGATCCGATATACATCCAAAAGCTATCTCTACTCGAATTATCACCAGTACTTGGGGATTTTTCTCATTAATTATTGTTGCGTCATATACAGCTAACTTGGCTGCTTTTCTAACTGTCGAACGTATGATGAATCCTATCGAAAACGCGGACGATTTAGCAAGCCAGACCGAAATATTGTATGGAACCTTGGAGAGTGGTTCAACAATGACTTTTTTTCGGGTAAGTGTGAAATTATGTAGTCTTGTAAAACATAAAACAGATAAATCCATAAGAAGAAAAATACTTTATACAATAAAAAATGGGGTTTAAGCTTAATGTACCCGAAGTATGGATTTCATTTCCACTTTATTTTCTTGTTAAGGATTCTATGATTGAGACGTACAAAAAAATGTGGCGCGTTATGGATAATAAAAAACAGTTGGCATTTACAACTACTTACGAAGATGGCATACGTCGGGTTAACCAAGGCAACTTCGCGTTTTTAATGGAGTCTACAATGCTTGATTATATCGTTCAACGTGACTGTAACTTGACACAAATTGGCGGCTTATTAGACACGAAAGGTAAATAAATATGAAGTATTTGCTGTTCTGAAATATGCAATGGAGTATCTATTAGATTGCTCCTCTCTGATTTTGGTTCTATTCCATTTATTTCTATATTTTTATATGTTTAAATTATTAATGTAAATTAACAGCATTCCAATTTAACGAATCTCTGATACCCACGAGCTCCGCTAGCAAAAAGTAATTATCCTACAAAATGGCATGTAATCTGATAGACTGATATGTACATTGCAATGTACGTAATATACATTTTCATTTGTTTTGACAGTATAAAATACTTCAATCCGGGTATAAAAACGCTGTAACGCTCATATGCCACGAGAAGAGTGCTCATAAATTAAATAAATAATAAATAAATCAATAAATAATGTTGAAGAATGGATAATAGCATGAACTCTAATATACTACATAATGTTTATTTTTTAAGGCATTTTATATGAGTATCGTTTTAATCCCATGAAGAATATGTATATGATGATTGCACTCTTGATAGTAATTTCGTAAGCATCAGTTGTGTTTTGTCTTGCTCCGCCTATTTCTGCGTTTATTTGTGTTTTAAAAGCATTTTAATCTGTAACTTTCAGTTATATATCGATTATAACCTTTTGGTGCATGAATTGTGTTAAATTTTATTCTATAGTTTGTAACACAAATTGTAAATTACAACTTTAAGGTGAATATTTAGTCTCATTTGCTGCGCCTAATAGGCAAGTTGTTGTTGGGTATTTTTGTTTTCGCTCATCGTCATAAACTGCTTGTCCGTTAATTTGTAAATCAGTGGGAATTTCAGGATTGGTTGTGCAACCAACTGGTAATGACTTTTCAGAAACCAATCAGAAACCATAACATAGATTTTTATTTTAATTTAATCGATTCTATTTCATTTTCTGTTATATATTCAGTGGGGAGCAAAAGTAAGTACTTATTTGCATGATGCTCCTTTCGGTGCAAATAAAAGAGGAAATATTAAAGCTAATACAAACATTTTTATTTCTTACTTAGTACATATTTTATTCACATCAAAAAAACAAAAACTTATCAATAGTTTAAATAGCTTGGAAAAAGAGAAATTAAAAAAACAACACTCAATTATGCACCTTTGGCATTTTAATTTTCTTATCAGCAAACTGATCTAAATTTACCGTTAATTATCATCCTATTGCTATTTCTTTGACAAAGTTTCGAAGGGATTATTATTATTTGGAGTGTCAAAGTGGTCAAATGTGAGGAAGCTACAGCGCGATGTCGAAGATTCTTTTATAAATCTTACAGAGAATGGATATTCATTCCGTTCAATTGCTACTGAACTTAAAGTAAGTCAGTCAGTGGTTATTCGAGTCAAAAAAAAGGCGTAATGTTTCGGTTGACAACCCTCGTAGGGGCCGCCCTCGAGTCTTAACCGATGCGGATGCTCGAAAAATGATGTTCAGGAGAAAAGATAGGTTCCTCACACCTCAAAATGCTTCCTTAAGCATTAATAAAAATGTCAGCCAATGGAATTCAGGGAGAGCGCTTTAAAAAAATTGGTTATAATGCAGCAGTGAAAAATATAAAAATGTGAAGGCTCTTTTGAATTTTGCTAGGCAGCACCGAGATTGAACCTTAGATGACTGGAAACGAATAATTTGGTTAAGCGATTCCAAATTTAATAGATTCCAGTCAGATGGTAAGCAATATTGCTGGCGCCGACCCGGAGAATCTTTACAGTGACACCAAGTGAAGCGAACCGTTAAACACGGTGGAGGTGGTATAATGGTTTGGAGCTACTTCACCTGGTGGAATACTGGGCCACCGCACAAAATAGATGGAATAATTGACAAGGACCAGTACCTTAATATTTTATAAGCCCATCTTCCTGGATTTATTGAGGAAAGTGCTAACGATGAAGCTGAAATAGTATTTCAGCAGGATGGAGATCCAAAACACACATGAAGTGGTATGAATTGACCAGCTCAAAGTCCGGACCTCAACCCAATTGAGAATTTATGGTCAATAGTGAAAAGACGGTTGGGACAAAATTCATCGGCTCCAACAAATGTGGAGGATTTGTGGCAAATGTGGCTCAATGAATGGAAACTAATAGTATATCCAACGAAATGTTGAACAATTTAGTTGAGAGTATGCCCAAACGAGTTAAAAGTGTCAAACAAAATAAAGGGCTTATGGACAAAATA
The DNA here is from genome assembly GCA_963583835.1 of Drosophila immigrans. Taxonomy (NCBI): domain Eukaryota; kingdom Metazoa; phylum Arthropoda; class Insecta; order Diptera; family Drosophilidae; genus Drosophila; species Drosophila immigrans. Next base: position 1,674,030 of record OY757145.1, read on the forward strand.
TTAATGTTATTACTATATAAATTTAAAACATTATAATTTTTTTGCTGATAAGAAAATTGAAATGCCAAGGGTGCATAAATGAGTACATGTGATTTGTTTTTGTTTTTTTTTAATTTCTCTTTTTCCAAGCTGTTCAAACTATTGATAAGTTTTTGTTTATTTGTTGTGAATAAAATATATACAAAGTCAAAAAAAATTATTGTATTAGCTTTACTATTTCCTGTTTTATTTGTACCGAACGACGCATCTTGCAAACATGTACTCACTTTTGCTAACCATGTATTTGTATAATTATGCGTTGCTGCAAATTAAATTGCACTTATGGGCCGACTCGTGATGGAGACCAGCCTAAGTTTGTTTCTTGTTGACAGTGCGAAAGTTTCATGCATTAAAAATGTGCAGGCATTACCGGGCGCGATCATGATAAGATCAACGCTGCTGTGAAAAAGGGCAGCGGTGGTATTAAAATGTCATTGAAAAGCATATGCATTAAAAAGCAATTAGATTTTTCGCGTATGGTTAACTACGTGAAAAACCAATTTGCTAAACTTCGTATAATGACCAAGTCCCTTTTTAGTGAATTTGATACTAGTATGGAATTGCTTGGTCTGAATGCCAGCATGATTCCTGCCACAGCCGTTGAGTGGCAAACTAAACGCGTGCGACGAGAGTCCTAACTCTACAAATTAGGTTTTGGCGTAGGGCTTGGAATCCACCCATGTAAAGCACAATTCCAGTGAAGGAAGCAAGAGAAGCCTCGGAAAGGAACCGATCTAACGTTGACGACCATAGCAAGCGTAAAAAGGACAATGATTTGGGAGTATGCACCTGGAATGTACGAACATTGGACAGACCTGGTGCTGCTCAACAACTAGCAGATACCCTCAACAAGTGTAGGGCTGACATCACTGCTATCCAGGAAATGCGATGGATAGGACAAGGCTGCATAAAGAAGAAGAATTGTGACATTTACTACAGCTGCCATCCAGAACGGCATGAATTTGGTTGTGGTTTCGTTGTAGGTGCCAGGCTGCGGCGCCGAGTCTCTCACTTCCTGCCAACAAACGAGAGAATTGCAACGATCCGAATTACTGCTAAATTCTTTAACATCAGCCTGATATGCGCACATGCCCCAACGGAGGAAAAGGACGATGCCATCAAGGACGCTTTCTATGCGGAGCTCGACCGAGCTTATGGCCGCTGCCCTTCCCATGACATTAAAATTCTCCTCGGGGATTTTAATGCCAAGGTAGGACGAGAAGACATCTTTGGTGCCACCGTCGGGCGATTTAGTCTACATGAGACCACCTCGAGCAATGGTCTCAGATTAATAGGCTTTGCAGCTGCGCATAATATGGTAGTTCGTAGTACTGGATTCCGTCATTTGGACATCCATAAGGCATCTTGGCTCTCTCCTGATCGACTGACCAGAAATCAGATCGATCATGTTGTGATCGATGCAAGGCACGCATCTAATGTTCTCGACGTGCGATCCTGTCGGGGTCCCAACATCGACTCCGACCACTATCTTGTTGCAGCCAGGATTCGCACTCAGAGTACGTTAAGAAGGCTGGACATCGGAAAGCTGCAATCACAACAGGCGAAGAATGCATTCTCCACCCACGTCTCGGTGCTATTAAGTCGAGCACCTTTAATAACTGAAGACATAAGCGATATGTGGGCGCTCATATCTCACTCCCTGCGAACTTCGGCAGAAGAAGTGCTTGGATTCCAGCGTCCTCTAACAAGGAATCCATGGTACGATCAGGAGTGTCATGACGCAACAGCTGCAAAGGACGCCGCCTATAGAAGAACACTGCAGGCTGGGGCGACACGGGCTATTGTGGATGTCTACAGGTCGAGAAGAAGAGATGAAAAACGCCTTTTCAGACGCAAGAAGAAAGAACAGGAAAGGTGAGAGTGTGAGAGCATAGAGAGCAGCAGATACAGAAATGAAGCTCGTAACTTCTACCAGAGGGTCAAGCGTCTGACCCAAGGATTCAAGACTGGTGGAGCGGCGTGCAGGGACGATGATGGAAATCTGGTCACAGAAGCAGAGGTCGTGCTGAGGTTATGGAGGGATCATTTCTCGAGTCTGTTAGCTGGCTCAAGCACAGACTCTGAAGATTATGATCCACGAACCCCAATCTATGGCACTGATATTGAAGTGCCAATCCCAAGTCATATCGAAGTCAAGGATGCAATCCAACGGCTTAAAAACAACAAGTCTGCAGGTGCTGACGGCCTGCCGGCAGAATTGTTTAAGGCAGCTGGTGATATGTTGGTAGGGAGCATGCACCAACTAATCAGCAAGATATGGCTTACGGAGAGCATGCCCGAAGATTGGAACCTCAGCATTATCTGTCCTATCCTGAAGAAGGGTGATGCCACGGTGCGCACCAACTACCGCGGCATTAGTCTTCTTCCAGTTGCATACAAGGTCCTAACGAGCGTATTGTGTGAAAGACTGAAACCCCATGCTGAAGCACTGATTGGACCTTATCAGTGCGGGTTCAGGCCTGGCAAGTCCACTGTTGACCAGATTTTCACCTTGCGCCAAATCCTGGAGAAGTCCTACGAAAACCAGATCGACACGTACCGTCTTTTCGTCGACTACAAAGCTGCATTTGATATCCCCCGGCGAGATCGCCTATATGCCGCCATGTCTGAGCTTGGTATACCAGCAAAGCTGACTAGACTTTGCAGAATGACATTGAGCAACACCATCAGCTCTGTCAAGGTAGGAAGTGGCCAATCCGAAACCTTCAATACCAAGTGTGGCCTCAGACAAGGTGACTCGCTGTCTTGTATACTCTTCAATATTTTAATGGAGAGTATTATAAGGAAGGCTGGTGTGCATCGGACGGGCACGATATTAACCAACAGATGTGTCCAGCTCCTTGGTTACGCTGATGATGTTGATATCATTGGCCGCACCAAGCGTGATGTCACAGGAGCCTTCGGGGCTATTGAAAAGGAATCGGCAAAAGTAGGACTGGCAGTGAATAGGGAGAAAACAAAGTTTATGGTGTGCTCTAGCAGAGAATCGCGGCGTTTTGATTCTCAGCTGACTGCAGGGAACTATAGCTTTGAGTCCGTCAAGGAGTTCATCTACCTAGGCACTGCTATAACAAGCACAAATGATGTCAGTCTGGAGATTAAGCGGAGAATAACACTTGCCAACAGGTGCTACTTTGGGCTCAGTAGGCAGTTCAATAGTAGAGCTCTCTCTCGATGCACAAAAACCACACTCTACAAGACGCTTATTCTTCCAGTACTCATATATGGTGCGGAGTGCTGGACAGTGACGCAGTCAGATGCAGCTGCTCTTGGAGTGTTCGAGAGGAAAATTCTCCCCAAAATCTTAGGTCCAATCTGCGTGGACGATGTTTATCGTATTAGATACAACCACGAGCTGTATGAGCTGTACGGTGATGTTGACGTAGCCAGTCGAGTGAAATCTCAAAGACTTCGCTGGCTGGGCCACATTGCACGTATGGATGAGGATGCTCCGGCTCGTAAGGTGTTTGATGCGGTAATTGTTGGGACACGGAGGAGAGGACGACCCCGAACGCGTTGGCAAGACCAAGTAATGGAAACCCTGTCCACACTTGGTGTTGCCAACTGGCGAAGGCGCGCTCAGGACAGGGACGCGTGGAGGCACATCGCGCTTCAGGCCGAGACCCGATGAAGGGTTGTCATGGCCATATAATAATAATAATAATGGAATTGCTTGGTCAATACGAATTTAAGACGCCTACAAAGCACTGCTCGGACTCGCAATCTGCTCCTAAACCTGATGGTCCTCCATTTTCAGTATTTTCACCGCTGTCTTCTTCTCCTTGCATTCCTGTAGAACCATCCCCCTTCATCCCGTCTAAAAAAACTCCTTTAATTAGTGTTGCCAATCGTTCATCCGCGGAACGAACCATAATTTCTTTAGTATTTCCGATTCCCAATGTCTGTATTGACGCCTCGATGGATCCACCATTCCTTATTGTCCGATTGTTGCCTCGCCACCTACTCCCTACATTATTGTTAATACTAACACCCCCTTATTTTCTGTTGTGGCTCCGAGAAAGCAGATATTCATTTCTCGATTATCTGCCAATACTTCGTGCGAGGCCATCTCACCACAAAATACTCGGCATCGGTAGCCATAAAAAAATAGTTATAAATTTACGCCCTACAGATTTGACCGTTTGTCTAGAATTGTGGTGGTGGTGTACTTATTGCCGTTGATTCTGACCTTAAATCAGAATTAATCTGCTTGTAGTCCGGCTTTGAATTTGTCTCCATTAATACAACGTTTGGTCAAACTTTAGCCTTTATCACTAAATTGTACAACCCACATCAATCTGATATTTCTGTTTAATTTCATCACTTATCCATTTTACAGTCTATATCCTCTAAACTACTAGATAGCGAATCTTTGTTTGTGCTTGGTGATTTTAATTTACCAAATATATCTTGGTCTGCTGTAGATAATAATCTAGTTCCTTCTTTTTCGCAAGAGTTTCTAAATGGCCTTCTTGTTCTTTCTCTTTCACAAATTAACCATATTTATAACTGTAATAACCGTCTTCTTGACTTAATATTTGTATCAGATCCTGCATATCCAATGTAAGTAGAATTGTCCCTCTTGATGTTCCTGAAGATTCTTTTCATCCAGTTTTAGAGTTATCTATTGAACTACCGGTTTCTGAGCACATTGACATACCTAAGCCAGTAAAGAGACCACTATATTTTGAAAATGAAAATTTCTATAAATTGAATGACCTCATAGTAAATTATGATGGATCTCTTTTCATGATTCCAATAATTTAGAAACTGCTTTGACTATTTTTTATAATACGCTACAACATTATTTGTCCAGTGTGTTCCTCGTAGATACCCATTGAAGTCCAAAGGGCCACTTTGGTTCTCTCGGGAATTAAGTGGACTAAAAAACCTAAAATCTCGATATTTTAAAAAATATCAACGCACAGGAATTTCTTCTGATTTCGCGCGATATGCTATTGCAAAATCAAATATTTATCTTCGTCGGTGTCGGTTACAGTTTGCTCAGAATCCTAGACAGTTCTATAATTTTGTTTAGCTCTAAACGAGAATGTTCTTCATACCTTCCTTAGTTTCATTTTAAAATAAGACTGCATGCAGTGATCGGGCCGCTGCCGATCTGTTTGAAGAATTCTTTCAATCTACTTACTCAATTGACAGCTACTCACCTCATATATCTTATCTCTATAACTCGAAAAAGTCTAACCTGAACCTGTGATCAACGAATGCTCCGCTTTATGCGAACTCAATCAAGTTAAAATTGTATTTTCACCCGGTGCAGATGTTATTCCAGGCTGTGTACTTAGGTATTGTGCGGAATCATTGCATTTACTTTTACATAAATTATTTATTATGTCAGTTGAGTCAGCCTCTTTCCCTGCCATATGGAAGGATTCATTCATAATCCCCCTGCATCAAAACATTACGTTAATAATTATAGAGGTATTTCCAAATTGTCCGCATTCCGAAACTCTTTGAGAAAATTATTACATCTCAACTTAGTCATTGTAGTAGATCTATTGTCTTTCCCTTAAAGCATTGTTTTATGAAAAAGAGATCTACGACTACTAACATATTAAAGTTTTCTTCACTAGTGATAAAAGGTTTTTAGAATAAGTTGCATATTGATGTTATTTATACTGACTTTAGTAAAGCTTTTGACTCTGTTAACCATTTCCTTTTAGTTAAAAAATTAAACATGATAGGATTTCCATGTAATTGTCTGTTATGGGTATCTGACTATCTTAATAATACAACGCAAACTGTAATATTTAAATCGACATGGACTCTTCATACCTTCTTAGGCATATAAACCTTTCTGTCCCAGTTAATCATACACGTAGCTTCACACCTTTATCCCGTAACCTCATGAACCTTTTCGAGTTCTCCGTGCTGACTACAACAGACTCTATTGGGATTTCAACGGCAAGTCATCTACTATATAAAAATAAGTCGGATTTTCCTTCCTGACGCTATAACTCCAGAACGCACGAACCGGTTTTGTATTCGTTGGAAAGGTCTCGGGCTCCGTGAGGTTTATAGCAAACAAAGATCAGGAAAAATTTCAACAGGAAAGCGGGAAAATCATTTTTTATTTCAACAGGAAAGCGGGAACATCATTTTTTATGCATACAGCGCCATCTCTGATACATAGAATGTACTTCAAGCCAATATTACAAGTAGATGGCGCCGTTGCGTGATATCTGTGGCAACTCTGTCAGCCACCTATTGCCCATTTGCTGGCAACACCCAAAACGATAGTTGGGCAACCCAGTAATTGATCGCAGCCAACTTAATGGCGAAGCCACTTGAATTTAGGCTTTTGAATTCACCAGTCATATTAATTTCACAATAAACTTTAGTATAATACATCAGCGTTTTCATTGAGTCTTCTGCACTATTGAAGACGTCTGTGTGACAAACCGGCATTGTGTTCACTGTGAAATTGTGAAAAAAAAGTAAAAAAATAAGTTATGCGTTTCCTCACATTTTAATTGGAACCCGTCAAATCAATCACGTGTATTGTGCAAATTTTCACTCAATTCCAACAGCAGCAATTATGTGGATCGCCCATTTGAGGTTAAATTCACCACTCTGTCCATAGTCCAAAATGCCTAAAGTACGACGTGCGAACATCGGCCGCCGCACAAGACATGCAAGTCAGCAACAAGTGTATTCGCAGAACTTAAGCGAAGAAAGACAAAATACAGTAAGAGAAAATGCCGGATTGAGACAACGCGTGAGCACACGAAGATTATTGGCATCATACAATCGTTTGGCATTCCAATATGATCCCACTGCGAACTACAGTGATGATGAACATTTTGATATTGGACCAATGACGACTATATGCCGATATTGCAATGCATTAAAGTTTAAAAGAGAAACGGCTGGATTGAGCTGCGCAAATGGAAAAGTCAAACTGTATCCGTTACTTACACCACCACAGCCACTGCAACAATTGTTAGATGGAAGTGATCCCGATTCCAGCCATTTTCTTCAACACATCCGTGAGTATAATAAGTGCTTTCGCATGACTTCTTTTGGAGCTAATAACGTTCGAGAAGGCGGCTCCATATCGACTTGCAAGGTAAAAGATACAACACACATAACCAATCACTCACACCAATACAATAAATTGCAACACATAACATCTACATATACACCACACATTACACCATCACACAATCAGAAGTTACACCGTATTCTTCAACAAATGATTGTTTGCAATTACAGATACAAGGACAAATATATAATTTCCATGGTTCTATTTCAATTCTGCAAATATATTTCATTTCGTCGATCGTGGATCAGCTGAATGTGCGGTGCAATATACAGGGAACACAACAGTTAAAGAGACGAATTATTGAACAGCTGCAAGCATTTTTTCACGCTAATAAGGCTGTGGTTAATATGTTCAAAACAGCATTGGAACGAATGCCATCGGATACGCACAAATTTGTCATAAGAGCGGATTGCACCCCAACAGGCGAACATGTGCGAAGATTCAATGCACCCACCGTTAATGATGTTGCTGCAATTATTGTTGGCGATCAAACTAAATCGCGAGACATTGTCGTTCAGCGAAGAAGCAATATCATGCATCGTGTAAACGAGACTCATCGTTTGTACGATGCGTTACAATATCCAATAATTTATTGGCAAGGGCAAGACGGATACAACATCACGTTGAAGATGGTCGATCCAATTACAGGTGCAATATTCACACACTAATTATTGCTATTATTGGTTTCCATTAACAATTCATTTAATTTTGCATTTTCAGACGTTTTTACGAATAAAAATCTAAGCGCAATGAATTAGTATGAGTATCGTATGATGATTCGTACACATGAGGAGAATGTCATTCTGAAGTGCGGTCGGCTATACCAGCAATTCGCTGTCGACATGTATGTCAAAGTCGAGACCGAACGTTTAGCGTTTATCCGATTCAATCAGGCAAAGCTACGATCTGAGGACTATATACACTTGCGTGATGCTATTCATTCAGATGGTGATGTTCAAAATATTGGACGTCTGACGATTCTCCCATCATCTTATATCGGAAGCCCACGCCACATGCACGAATACGCTCAAGACGCTATGACGTACGTGCGAAACTATGGAACTCCGGATTTATTTATTAGCTTTACATGCAATCCGAAGTGGACGGAAATTGATCGTGAGTTGGAACCGGGCCAAAAACCGCAAGTTCGCCATGACATAATCGCCAGAGTATTTCATCAGAAACTTAAGGTATTGATGGATGTGCTTACTAAATATCGAGTTTTTGGTGACACACGTTGTTATATGTACTCGGTGGAATGGCAGAAGCGTTGACTACCGCATGCTCATATCCTAATTTGGTTGCTGAACAAATTACATTCAAATGAAGTGGTTGACATCATATCAGCTGAAATTCCTGATCCAGTCACTGAACCCCATCTACACGACATTGTGACGACATTGTGCATTAAATCCATTATCGCCTTGCATGGCTGATGGAAAGTGCACAAAAAGATATCCGTGACCGTTAGTTGCTGAAACAGTCACAGGGACCGATGGATATCCAGGTTATCGTCGGCGTTCAAAAGAAAATAATGGTCGAACTATCAAAGTTAAAGTTCAAAATCAAGAGATTGAGATCGCAAATGAATTCATTGTACCATATTGCCCGCTACTATCAAGAATTTTCAAACCACATGCAAACGTTGAGAGCTTTCATTTGGCCAAATCAATCAAGTATTTGTGCAAATACGTCACAAAAGGCAGCGACATGGCTGTGTTTGGTATTGCATCGGAAAATGCGAATGACGAAATCAGCAACTTTCAAATGGGCAGATACGACGGTACTAATGAAGCACTGTGGCGATTATTGTCATTTCAAATTCATGAAAGATATCCCACAGTTGTACATTTAGCAGTGCATTTGGAAAATGGCCAAAGAGTTAACTTCACTGAGGCTTATGCGCCACAACGAGCTGAGAGACCACCATCGACAACATTGACTAGCTTCTTTGCAATGTGTGAGGCAGATCCATTCGCAACGACGCTGATGTACGATAAAATGCCCAAGTATTACACTTGGAATCAATCAACAAAGAAATTTCAACGTCGCAAACAAGGAACCCCAGAAACAGATTGGCCACAGGTGTTTTCCACTGATGCACTAGGCCGCATGTATACTGTTCATCCTAAAAATGATGAATGTTTTTATTTGCGACTGCTGTTGCTAAATGTACGTGGCCCAAAATCGTTTGCGCATTTGAAAACTGTGAATGGCCGCCAAACATATCGAGAAGCATGTCAACTATGGGGTTTGCTGGAGAACGATTCTCATTGGGATCTAACACTTGCGGATTCAGTTGATTCACCAAATACGAACGGTGTTCGCAATTATCATCACCACATGTTTTCCTTCACAACCAATTCAGTTATGGAACAAATACAAAGACGACATATGTGAAGATATCTTGCATCGGTTGCGAATTCAAACGAATAATCCCAACATCCAAATAACCAATGAAATCTACAATGAAGGATTGATTCTGATTGAGGATCAATGCTTGGCTATTACAAACAAGCTACTGATTGAAGTAGGAATGATTGCGCCAAATCGATCGATGCACGATGCATTCAACCAAGAATTAAATCGAGAGCTGCAATACAATGTTGATAAATTGTAGGAATTCGTTCGAAATAATGTGCCGTTGCTGAAAATCAACTATACGAAACATTAATGCAAGCGATGGACAACAATACTGATGGTCTATTCTTCCTGGACGCGCCTGGAGGAACAGGGAAAACATTTGTTATTTCATTGATTTTGGCCACTATTCGGTCAAGATGTGACATAGCTTTGGCGTTAGCATCATCTGGAATTGCGGCGACTCTTCTAGATGGCGGTCGTACTGCACATTCTGCGCTTAAGTTGCCACTCAATTTAAACACAATTGATACTCCAACATGCAATATTTCTCGAATAACGTAAAAACATTATCGCTAACCACTAATATGAGAGTTCAACTTCAAAATGATCAAAGTGCTGCACAATTTTCCAAACGATTGTTAGCTGTTGAAAGTGGAAAAGTCCCAGTTGATGCGACATCTGGATTAATTACTCTTACCAACGACTTTTGCCAATTTGTAGACTCTCAATTAGCACTTATTTAAAATGTTTTCCCAAACATTAGTGAGAATTATCCGAATTATGTTTGGTTGAGTCTTTTCGCAAAGAATAATGATGTACACGCACTGAATTTCACCTTTCAAGCAAAAATTCCATAACAAAACCCGTTGATGTAGTAAATTATCCAACAGAGTTTTTGAACTCTCTGAACTTACCAGGATTTTCACCACATAACTTGCAACTAAAAGTTGATACAGCTATTATGACTTTGCAACGGTACTCGACTTTCGGTAAAAAGACTAATGCCGAATTTGATTGAGGCAACCATTATCAATGGAAAGTACGCAGGTGAAAATGTATGTATTCCTCGAATACTAATGATTCCGACTGATCTTCCGCTTGACTTCAAACGATTGCAATTTCCAGTTCGCCTTGCGATCGCAATGACAATTACCAATCGGTAAATTTTCGGACACGTACGATTCAGTATTTACTTTGTATTCACTTCCATTTACTTAGAAATGTAAATAAAATAATAAATAAAATAAAATAAAATAACTAAATAACACTTTATTTTTGTAGTTGAAATGAATTCATTACTGTTATGAAATGAAACAAAATTTATCATTTCCAAGTAAAACACAAAAGAAAAATGTCTTCTTATTTTAATCACCAAAAGAAATAAAGCCATCTGGTAGCGAAACGGAGTTCGCCGGGTTTGCTAGTCTCTTCTAAATATTAAAAATAAATTAGCAACTAACATGGTGTTGAAAATTAAAACAAACAAAAAACAAACAAGTAAGAAAGCTACAGTCGAGAGTGCTCGACTGTATGACACCCGCAACCCATTTCGAGAGCAAACAATAAATTTAAATGAAATTTTAACAAAAAATATACCCAAAATATACTAAAACTTGTGTTTTGTTTGAAAATAGTGGGTAAAAATCCATAACACCGACATGGTCACACTGTCAACTAAACAAACAAAGCGCGAGCAGCTGCAACTGAATTTTGCATATAAAATTGATTCATTAATAACTTTCTTGTTTTTCATTCGATCTCAACCAAATTCACTGGTGTCATTGAGACTATCAATTTTATTATGCATACCAAAATTCAATGCTCTAGGTCTATTATTACGGCTTTTACAGTCTTTTGGGGGCGGAAAGGGGCGTGGCATCCAACTTTTGAAATAAACTTGATCTGCGTAGGACATATAGGAGTACTGTTCCCAAATTTGGTAGCTCTAGCTCTTATAGTCTCTGAGATCTAGGTGTTCATACAGACAGACAGACGGACATGGCTATATCGTCTCGGCTGTTGACGCTTATCAAGAATATATATACTTTATGGGGTCGGAGATGGCCTGTTACATACATTTTCTGTTGGCACTAAGTTATGATACCCTTCTACCCTATGGGTACCGGGTATAAAAACAATGACCTCAATTCATGCAGCGAATGCTGGGTTAGATTAATATTGCTTAAATACCCTCCGAGATTTTAATTTTAATTGAATTATTTTTTAAATTTTAAGCTAAAAAAAATATACTTATTTAACATAATTTTACTCTTCTAGTCATCATTTTATTTTATAAATTCTTCAATGTCGACTGTTGATAGTCGTCTTTAAATAAATAAATAAATGGCATGCTTTATTAAAAACATCTTCTAGTCACATTAGCCTCTAGATTTTCTTCATCTCAACTTCTATTGGTTGTATAGTTTGCTGATTACCATCAGTGCAAATTTCCGTTAGAGTTTTTAATGTATTTGTGTATTGAAGGATATGGAATTGCTACACCAAAGGGATCTCCATGGCGGGATAAAATATCATTGGCGATATTGGAGCTACAAGAAAAGGGAGATATTCAAATTTTGTATGACAAATGGTGGAAGAACACCGATGAAACGTGCACCCGGAAAAGCAGCAATAAGCATTCAAAAGCGAATGCCTTGGGGCTTGACAGCATAGGTATGTGAATATTGAATACATATTCTAAAATTTGTTTAACGCTATATCTGTATACATTTTATGCATGGAAAACAGGTGGAGTTTTTGTTGTGCTTATAGCAGGAATACTGATTGCTTTCATCGTCGCATTCTTCGAGTTTTTAATAAACTTTCGTTACCATGCAAACGCAATGAGAAGCAAACATTGCATTTGTAATAAAAATATTTGTAATTCAAAGATTGCAGCAATTGTTGAAGATGCTCAGGAGGATTATCGATCACCATTACGATCGTTATGGGTCGAAATTTTCGAGGAGCTACGCTTTGCAGTGTGGTGTACTAATAAACGACAAAAACCAGAGTTAAGTACATGCTGTGAGAATTGTCAAATAATCACATAAACAAACAAGATTTTACCGGAACCCCGAAGCCAACTGGTGAACTATGTAAACAGTAGTTAAACAGCAGACACATCTTCGAATATTGCTAAAAAAAAAAATGAAATTTAACCTTGAAACAAACATTCGCTTATATTAAATATAAATTTATAATTTTGTAAATAAAATATATATAGTAAAAGCTAAAGACTTTATAAAAGTTATCAAATTTATGAATCTAATTTAAATAACGTTCTTTATAAAACGGTGCCGAAGGTATAGTAACTAGTGCATTTCCTATTGCTTTAAGTTATATTGTTTATATAAATTATGTTATAGTTAGAATTCAAAATAATTTATAAATATGAGTAAATTATATAGTTGTTGGCGTACATAGTATGCACATCCAAGTGGTCTGACCGATACCAAGCCAAAGCGTATTATGCGCGGATCCCAGAAAACCCTCCACCCGCCTAACCGACCGAGAGGCGCAGGACAAACGATTCGCTTGAAAAAGAAAATGCGGTTAGCATAAATAAAACAAGTAAGAAAGCCACAGTCGAGAGTGCTCGACCGTATGATACCCGCAACCCATTTCGAGAGAACACAAAAAACTTAAATGATACTTTTATCGAAAAATATACCAAATATACTAAAACTAGTTTTTTTGTATATATTTGAAAATAGCGGGTAAAAATCCACAACACCGTTATGGTCACTCTGTCAACTAAACAAACAAAGCGCGGGCAGCTGCAAGTGAATTTTGCATATAAAATTGATTCTTTAATAACTTCCTTGTTTTTCATTCGATCTCAACCAAATTCACAGGAATCATTGAGAATATAATTATTAATATGCATACCAAAATTTAATGCTCTAGTTCTTTTATTACGGCTTTTACAGGCTTTTGGGGGCGGAAAGGGGCGTGGCATCCAACTTTTGAAATAAACTTGATCTGCGTAGGACCTATAGGAGTACTGTCCCCAAATTTGGTAGCTCTAGCTCTTATAGTCTCTGAGATCTAGGTGTTCATACAGACGGACAGACGGACATGGCTATATCGTCTCGGCTGTTGACACTGATCAAGAATATATATAGTTTATGTGGTCTGAGATGCCTCCTTCTGCCTGTTACATACATTTTCTGTTGGCACTAAGTTATAATACCCTTATACCCTATGGGTAGCGGGTATAAAAATTAAGGATCGGACATAAAATAGTGTAAAGAAGCCGGAGTCGGGCCAAGATTCCGTCTTACAAGATATTTGTAACATTAAGGCTGGGAATGTCGATTGAAAGGCAAGATTGTGTTAAGGTGCTAGCACGTAGCAAGCTAATCCATTAGCTACTAGACGAGAGGGTACAATACACAAATAGCGTCGAAATCCTCGCTGCCTTCTGCTCACTAAATCTTTAGCTTTTCTTTTGTTTCGTTTATTACATGGGTTATACAAGTTAGGTTAAGTTAGCCTAGCAGCTTCGCTCGAACTTTACCACCAACTTCACCATAGAGCTTTCGCTCTTCATCGTAGAACTTCGAATGGTGTTGCGAAGCGATTGTGGTAGTGTTAGGTAGCTATCGCTGTGTGTGCCTTTGACCGCGATAAGTGGACGCTATCTTTGAATTTAAACAATAGAGGAAGAACAAGCTGAATGTAACTACGGGTTAGTCTAGAGAGAATAAAAAAGTTGAGTCGCTATATAATTGTGACGAATCAATATCTCTATTAATTAACATAGATTAAAAATAAATAAAATGGCAAGCATTATTCTACTACACGACGGCAATCTTACTTCAACATTCTAGTCAATGATTCAATGTGATCCTGGTGCACACAATACTATGGATATCATACGCACAACCAATATTCCAGAATAGGATGAGTAATTGAAGTACAAAGGGTCTTAGTGATATAAGGGTCATAAAATTCCTTTGACCACCTCTTTATGAAACCCTACGTTCATTGACCGTTCTAGAAATGTTGTCAGAAAATGTAAGTTTATGATCTAAGAGAATACCCAGACCATCAACAGCAGTCCTCACTTTTATATTGTTACCGTTCAGTAAGTAAAGGCCAAATGTGGATTAACTCTATAGAAGGACATCACAACACATTTAGAGCAGTTTACATTTAACAAGTTCACTTTGCACCATGACTGAAAAGAGTCAAGATCTCTCTGCAACTTGATATGGCATGGCCAATCCCTGTAGTGCAGGCATATTTTAACATCATCCGCCTACATTAGTACGCGAGATTTCGTCAAAACAGTAGGAAGATCATTTATGAACAATGCGAGTAAGGGACCGAGATGGCTACCTTGAGGAACTCCAGAGGTAACTTGGAATATATTAGAAAGTTAGCGGATTAGATGGTTAAATGGTTAGCGCACGAAGAAAGCCGAAGAAAATTAGTAACAGTGGATCTATGTTTTATAAATCCGTGCAGGTATGGAGAAATAATATAACTACACAATGGTTGTAAATGAGTTGTAAATATCTTCTCAAAAACTTTTGGTATAGCAGACAATTTACATATACCTCTATAGTTTTATGGCGTCAGACTTACTTCCCTTCTTATGGACAGGAATAATAACAAGTAAGAAAGCTACAGTCGAGAGTGCTCGACCGTATGATACCCGCAACCCATTTCGAGAGAAAACAAAAAACTGAAATGGTATTTTAACAAAAAATATACCAAATATACTGAAACTTGTTTTTTTTTATATATTTTTGAGAATAGCGGGTATAAAAATCCATAACAAAACGACATGGTCACACTAAACAAACAAAGCGCGGGCAGCTGCAAGTGAAATTTGCATATAAAATTGATTCTTTAATAACTTCCTTGTTTTTCATTTGATCTCAACCAAATTCACAGAAATCATTGAGAATATAACTATTATTATGCATACCAAAATGCAATGCTCTAGGTCTTTTATTGCGGCTTTTACAGGCTTTTGGGGGCGGAAATGGGCGTGGCAAAACTCTTAAATAAACTTGATCTGCGTAGGACCTATAAGAATACTGTCACCAAATTTGATAGCTGTAGCTCTTATAGTCTCTGAGATCTAGGTGTTCATACAGACGGACAGACGGACATGGCTATATCGTCTCGGCTGTTGACACTGATCAAGAATATATATACTTTATGTGGTCGGAGATGCCTCCTTCTGCCTGTTACATACATTTTCTGTTGGCACTAAGTTATAATACCCTTCTACCCTATGGGTAGCGGGTATAAAAAGAGGGAAAAGTTGATGACTCAACTACACAGAAGGGAACTCCATCTGGACCGGATGAAAACACCAGCTAAAATATTTTAAAATACAGCGACTCCTCACTCATTGAGGGACTGGAAATACAATTCGACCGAGACAGGCTGTAAGAATAGGGCGTTAGAACAGCAAGAAGAATTGGTGTATTGAAAAAATTATGCAAATATATCGGCGATCGCCTGACCAGAATTTGCTTTGGAATTTTCGTAAGATAGACATGAATGATAAGAGGAAGACTTAAGCTTAGTGTTAAGAAAATTAAACAACATCCTTGATTAATTTTTATAACATACGGCGTTAAGCTTGATAAAGTAGACCGAGCAAAGTGAAGGTAGAGTCTGAAATTTTAAGCGTTTTGTAAATTCCAGACATCCGGTTCATAAGATTAGAACCAAGGGTGTTTATTAGACTTAAGCAAATGTTTAATTAATTGTAGAACAATTTGGCGGCATCACTTATATCAGTGCAAGGATACAAATTAGACCAATCAATTCGATAAAGAAGTTGGAGGTTGCCTTTCGAAAGCAGCGAAGTTGATCAGAATTATCTGCCAAGTTCAATCCTTGAATCCAGAGTTGGATGATAAGGGTCTTCAGTAGATGTAAATGGTTCCGATCTATATAGAACTACGTAGGTTGGTTCAGAGACAAAGGGCAGATCTACTTGCCGGCAAAGTGATTTTTTTATTTTGTTCATTTGACAAATACAATTCAAGTAAACCTTAAAAAAAGTCATGAAGGAATAAGAAAACGAAAGTTATCACAAGGTGACCAAGCAGTTCCATCCAGGTGTTTCTGAACGACGGTGGTATATATGAGTAAGTAAGAAATAAACTTATGAAAACATACTTTTATATATAAAAACTCAATATTATTAGGGTTATTAAAATGTAATGGCACTGATAGAAGGTTAGAATTTACGGAAAATAGAATACCACTGCCTCTTCGGAAAGAACGATCTTTCCTGTAAATTGTGTACTTTTGCCGGAATGAGTTCGGAATCGGAGATATCAAAAATTAACCAGGTCTCCCAAAACACAACTACATCAGAAGAAAAAGTGATACTATCAACGCAACGATGAAATTAGTTTTTTTAAGAAGAAGATAAGAAGATGTATGTATAACATGTGTGGGTCAAAGATGAATTTTTCGCCTGTAACATACATATCCGGTTGTTACAAAAATTCAGTTATACCCTACCGGTACTATGTATACAATATAATTGCGATCGAAATGTTGATGATTTATATTAAATTCCTATGTAAAATAAATAGTGGATTTTTATTTATCAGTGCACAATACTACTTAATCAAGAGCATCGTGATGTAATAATTGTTTTTTTTTTTTTTAGTAATTCTCGTAAAAACATAAAAACACAATTATTACATGTTTTCAATCACGCACGCCACAGGGTATGTCTGAATCTAACACCCTCGAGCGAACATTCTAATTTATATTTATGAACTGACCGAATAACATAGCATTTCAAACCTGTTTAAAAATACGGTAAACTTTATACTAACAAGCATGCACTTATCTAATTACGTTGGAAATTATCTAGTACATCCTTCACATTGGCGACATCGAGATGTGCATATAATATTAGTGATATAGTTTGTCAGTCAATCCATAACATACAAGTTTTTTTGTATCTAATTCCACCCAATTTTCTGAGTTAAATATTTTTTATAATGGCATTCCATGAAGTGGCCCAGCACGCCCGTATGACGCCCCAGACCATCAAAACAAACTTATATAAAAGACATTGAACACAATAATATACAAAGGCATTGTCCAGTGAGAAAGTGAATTCCTTCGACTAACGAGCTCAACATGTGATAATGTGATAAACGAAAGGAATATAATTTATAAATAATGTAAACAGTACAGTGGTCCCAATGTATTCGAATATCCACTGAATTAAGAGTTATTAAAAGATCAAATACAAGATCAAATTTGAAAAGTAAGATTGTGGTTGATACAGTTAAGAACCTTATTGAACTTTATGTAAATATTATTTGTTTATTTGTTCAATTATTAATGTATTGTGCAATTATCATTAAATTCATAGAAAATACAGAAAACAAAAGAATTTTCATAAAAATAAAATTTCCAATCCCTCCATAGGAAGTCGCAATACATCAACATATGTATCTTAGGTATCTCATAAGCTATGCTAAAGTCGCGCATACAATTTACGAAACCCTCGCTTTCGGATATTTGTTAATATACATAAATAGGGGTGACTTATAATGTGAAATCAGGTTCGGACTTGCAACATTCGTAAGCTACAAAGGTATGCGCTCGAGTTCATTCATATGTACATATATCTGCCAACTAGAACACCCGCAGTAAATCATTATTAAATTAAATTGTATTTTCAAATGACAGTTTGTGATGTTGGCTGGGGCTTCACTTAAATTATTATCATCTCTGCTGATTTAATTCATGCACGACCGTCATTTATGTGCAGCGTCTAAAACACACAAAAACATTCAGTTTGATGTAAGCTAGCGGCCTGTGTGGATGTCGTGGGTGCGTTTTTAAAACTTTTTTGAAAAAATATAATAAGAGTGACTAGCGTTAAGTTGAATAATGCAATATATTTGTAAACAATTTGTTTTGTGCTTCGGTTCTCAAGGATCGGTGTCGTATCTTCAATCTTATTTGTAAAATTCAGATAAAAATAATGAAAAACACTTATTTTCCGTAATTAATTATATAATGCACATACTTGTTTCAACAATTTAAGATTTTCATTTACATAACTAGAAGCGCTATAAACGATTAAATTTGAAATCAATTAAATTTCTTTCTATATTTTTCAATCCAGTAACTATTGTTTACAAATTAAGAATATCTATATAGTTTTAATTTGTGATAGTTATAGTTTGACTACATTTAATTATCACACTATCAAGGGACACAAACATGCTTTCAATTGCAATTGCATGAAATAACATTACATTTAATCTTTTTTAATCTATTAAATAGATTATTTGATCGAAATTCACATATATTACCCATATGGTGAAAGAGTACTAAACCTTACTGGAAAACGTATATGTCAGAGATTAAATGATTTTAAAACAATATTAGTATAGATATATTTGAAAACAGAAAACGAAATACTATAAAGTTGTTCGCTTTCATTCCGAGTTCCTAACTCTTAATTCCGGGTTCAAATGGGTTGAAAATAAGATCCATTCTTTTAATCTAAAACTTGATGTTTTAAAAAATTAATTCATATGTTTGTATTTTAAATAAGGTGAATTTTTTTTAAGTTATTATTATTATTATTTTTATTATTTATAGAATTTAATTTGAATAATAAAAAGAAAAAATAATGATTTAACTTTCAGTATTAAATTAATAAAAATTCAAAATAAAATTTAATTTTATAATAAAATTAATTAAAAGGATATTATATATTAAATCACATTCTGTTGATCGAATGGATCCAGATCAGATGTATATAATTAAATATATAATGTATATTTATTTGATCTGCGCATCAGTACCAGTAAATTGATACATATCAAAGAACGGCAACAAGGAACCACAAAAATAAGTATGCTCGGTACTCACGAATATTTGTGCTATCCATGTATATTTGTTACAAGTGTCAAATCTAAGTGAGTATTTTCGAGTAAATTCTCTCATGTGTGGAAATTGTTCCAAAAACACCGCATCACTTTTATCGCCTGCAACAGGTGTGAAAATAAATACTCGTAACAATGCTAAGATCGTGTGCAAATATTTTTGTGAATCTGTAAATTTATTGATCCCGATCGCAAGCACTGAATGCGTAAAAAACACACTATTGCTAGATTTCAAAATTGCATTTGTTTTTTTTAATCTATACTAATACAAATAATAATGGCCAAAGAACAAAATTACTATCATATATATGTATATACAACAAATATATAAATTCAGAAATTAAACAAGGGGAACATCCAAATTTGAAAAAAACTGCAAATTACATGTTTTATTGGCTCATTATACCCGCTACCCATAGAGTAGAAAGGTATTATAACTTAGTGCCAACAGGAAATGTATGTAACAGGCAGAAGGAGGCATCTCCGACCCCATAAAGTGTATGTATTCTTGATCAGTGTCAACAGAAGAGACGATATAGCCAAGTCCGTATGTCAGACTGCCTGTAAGAACACCTAGATCTCAGAGATTATAAAAAGATGTCATTTTAATTGCGACTTCTTGTATGAGAACACTTACAGCTAAGCAGACAGCAGCGGTTCGAGTGACGGTGACGCTTTTCAAAAGTATGTATGTTATTAAAAATGGATATAATAGTTGGAAACACTGTTATGAATTGGGTTATAATTAACAAAATTTTAAATTTGCAATTGCTAAAACAAAACTCATACTATAAGTAATGAGAGCTTTTTTGAAATGTTTGAGATTTAATTTTTAGGAAATTTAACAAATTTTCTAAATATTTCAAAAATATTTTTGTGCTCCACAAAGTTGGGTAGCGGGTATGTTAGGTTAGGTTAGGTTAGGTTGAGCAGGCAGCTCGACCGGAGTCGAGAGCACCCGGAGACCATATGGTCCATTGTGATGCCTGATCTGAGTGAACTGTAGGAGTAGAAGGGATTGGGAGGGATTGTTGGGATATTGGAGGAAAAGGCTCTGATGGTCTACGTGCTACTGGCCAGTTCTGTTGGGCTGCGGTAGCCTCTGGAACCAGCCAGTAGAGTCGAGGAAAAGCGCCATGTTCTCCAGCCGAATATTCCTAAGACTGCCCAGTTCCGCAAAGAAAGGCTTGCCCAGAAATTGGGTCCGCTTTCTAAGAAGTGCAGGGCAGTCGCAGAGAAGATGCTGGATACTCTCGGTTTCCTCTTCGTCCCCGCAGCTGCGACAGAAGTCCTGTTGGGGTCCACCGTACCGTTGAGCCATACGGCCGATGTAGCAGTGTCCCGTTAAGACTCCTGTCAGTAACCTTATCTTGTTCCTTTTAAAGTTTAAGAGCTCGGTTGTTCGCTTGGGACGGTATCTTGGCCAGAGTGCTTTTGACACCTCGCAGCCCGATGATGCTGCCCAGTGTCTCTCAGCCGCCGTTCTCATGGAACAATTAAGTTCCGATAGCACGTGCTGAATAGGTCTCTTTATATCGTTCACCGCGAGAGTTTCTGATGACGCTGATCCCAGCCGAGCACATTCATCAGCCGCCTCGTTACCTGGTACTCCCATGTGCCCAGGTACCCAGACAAGTCTGATAGAGTGGGGTTGGCATAGGTTCAGTGACATCACTGTGTCTCGGATTAGTTTACTCTTAATGGTGTTCGATGCGAGTGCTTTTATCGCTGATTGGCTGTCGACATAGATGGACACGTCCCTCGGACTTCCGCCCAGTGTCCGTATTAACTTGGTCGCTTGCCAAACCGCGTAGATCTCCACTTGGAACACACTACACCAGTCGGGAAGAAGAGGAAAGCTTGGTTACAAGGTCTTCGGAGAAGACCCCCGATCCAGTGCCTTCTATCGTCTTTGATCCGTCTGTGTAGATTGACAACTCATTCTGCCTCAAAGGAGATTCCTGTTGCCAATCGGATCTGTCAGGGAATTCAGCTGTAAACCTGTCATCCAACTTATGTTCTGGTACCCAGTAGTCGTTCTCAGCCACAGTCAATTCTACTGTACGTAGAATGGAGTTGTGACCTGCACCAGGCTTAAGGAGGCACTGGGCGTGAAGCCTGACCGCACTCCTTGCTGCCGCGTGCTTGAGGAAGACTCCGATGGGCTCCAGATTTAACTTTACATCCAGCGCTGCTTGGGGGGTAGAACGAATACATCCTGTTATTCCCAAGCAAGCTAGTCTCTGGACTTTGCGGAGATTGTTTAGATAGGAGTCGGTGTGCCCCGCCTCCCACCATACAAGAGCCCCGTACGTCTGTATAGGTCTGACAATTGCAGTGTAGAACCAGTGAAGGATGTACGGTTGCAATCCCCATCCTTTACCAAAAGTCTTTTTGCACACAAAGAAGGCTTTTTGCACACAAAGAAGGCCTTTTTCATTCTTTCCTCCGAGTTTCTCCTCCTGGAGAGTTAGCAATACAGGATTTTACCAAGGTATTTTGCCTCCTTTGATAGCTTGAGCTCTGTTCCTCCCAGTGTCGGATGCTTGAAGCTCGGTATCTTATATCTTCGCGTGAACAGAACTAGTTCGGTCTGTTGTGGATTGGCCCCAAGGCATTCAGTAGCTCACTGACTGTTGGCAGGAATCTGCCAGTTACCATTTGAACCATTAGAAAAAGGTCATTTAGGACAATGTTCCACAACAAGGGGGATATCACACCCCCTTGCGGGGTGCTCCTGGTTGCCCTTCTCCTGATAGTTGAGGCGCAGAGTTGGGCGTTTATCATTCTTTGGCGAAGCATGTTGCTAAGCCATCGAGTGATTGTCGGGTGTGAGCCTATGTTGACAAGTGCTGCCGTTATAGACTCGATCCTGACATTGTTAAAGGCACCCTCTATGTCGAGAAATGCCGCTAACGTAAACTCCTTCCTTTGCAGTGTGCCTTCAATTGTGCTAACCACCTCGTGCAGAGCAGTCTCTACTGATCTACCTTTGAGGTAGGCGTGTTGGGACTTGCTAAAAGTGTGAGGTGTTAGCTTACTTCTGAGATGAAGGTCCAGAAGTCTCTCTAGTGTTTTCAATAAAAACGATGAGAGACTTATGGGCCTATAGTCTTTTGCTGAGCAGTGGTTTATCTTTCCTGCTTTGGGAATGAATGCCACCCTCACTTCTCTCCAGGTTTTTGGAATGTATCCTGTAAGGAGACATCCCCTGAAGATTTCTAGTAGCCATTGCGACAGATGTACGCATACCATGAGTCTCTTTTTGCCCTTCTGATTTCCTTCTTGAAGGTCTTGAAACTGTGATGGTAGCCATTCCAGTCTACCTGGCAGTTTCCGTCTTTTGCTCTATTGTAAAGCTTTCTCGTTTCCTTTCGTATCTGGCCGAGTTCCGGAGTCCACCACTTGTTGCGGTTTGACTTCGGTGGACGGCTGATTGGACAGGATTTGATGAAGGCCTTACATAGAGTATCTGTGACATTCTGGGTCGATTCCTCCAACTTGTCTGGGTTGTCTAGCCTTCCCACTGGGTGGTTGGGAATAAATTCCATAACAAGCTTTGAGTATTTGACCCAGTTTACCTTTCGTGGGTTCCTGAAGGGCGCCTTTGCCTCTCTGGACCACCCAACTTCGAACACTATCCTGTAATGATCCGAAAAGGAGCATTCCGTGGATACATGCCAGTCTTCTACGGAGAGGGAGTCGCTGTTGGTCGCTAGAGTTAAATCTATAACCTCAGCTCGGTTCTTATTGCGGAAGAAGGGGTGGCTACCCCGATTACACACATTAAGATTAGTGAGCATCAAGAATTCAAGCAGCGACTCCCCTCTCTCGTTGGTGTCTTTGCTCCCCCAAAAGGTATTGTGGGCATTAGCATCACACCCAAGGATTAGATCCGTGCCCTCTTTCTGCGCATGCTGAATGAGGGCTCGAATACTTTCCAACGGTGGATCCTTTTCTTCTTACGGGAGATATGCTGAGGCAAGGTAAAGACTGGGTCCGTTCCTACGCTCGCATAGCGCTACCGCTAGTCCCTGTTGCTGTAACTGGAAGAGAAGAGCACATTAAGTCCGGTTCTTACCACGATACAGGTTCTGGACTTACCCACAGTTTTCGGGACAAGGAGATGGTATCCGCGGGCTCCCAAACCGCAAACCCTTTCACCTACGATCCAGGGTTCTTGGATGAGAGCCACATCCACCCTCTCCTTGACCATCCACCGTAGTAGGTCTGTGGAAGGAACCCTCGAGTGGTGCAGATTAATCTGCACTACCCGAATTCTTTCCGGTCGACCTAACATCTACGCGCCCAGCGCCTCCAGGAATGATTGCCCGAATGCAACCCATTCCCATCTTCAGCCGGCCTTGCTTACGAAGGAGTTGGCTTTTGGGCTCAGGACCAATGCTGATCCATAGATCCTTGCCGTTTCCTTTGTCTCGGGCGAGACCTCTATTGATCGTCCAGTCCGCTGTGTGACAGTCCGCATTCTGGCTTTTGATCAATATAAGGGTGGTTCGATCCTCCCTGATGGGAGGTGGGATCCAGACCTTAATGATCGTCCGCTCAGGAATTTGGTCTACAGGGACGACGTCAATTCTTGCTCCTGGCCACGGCGCTTCCAGTTTCAGCAGTGTGTCTTTGAGGAATCGCAGGGATTCCTCGTTGGCACATGCCACCACTTTAACACCTTTGTACCAGTTGATGCCATCAAACTCTGCCACGAACGGATTCAGCGGTCGAGTGATGGCATCAGCAATCCCCTGGTCAATTAACCCTTCCAGGATAAGCCAGTTATCAATAGAAAGCTTCCCATCCGGGTTGCTTCTGTCGATGATGGCTACCTGTAGCTCCGGCTTCGTGCTCAAGCTGGCCAGGATGTCCCCTGGACACACCCGCTTGCTCTCCGAAGCCTTTGCCAAGTCGTCTGACCTCTGCCTCTTGCTGACAGGTGGGTTGGCCTTTTTCGGTAGCTTGCTCACCGTTCTCTCCTTTCCAGGAGGTGTGGTTTTTGCAAGCATACCTGGTGCACGCTTTTTTCCTTCTAAGGGTGACTTGGGTTTCTTTGGTTCCACCAACTTCGACGTGGAAGGTTTGACTTCCTCTGAGTGTTGCCGGTCACGCCAGCGAGCCTCAAATACCGCCGCACGTTGTATTCGTGCTTTTTGCGCAATTTCCTCTCACGCTCGTTGGGTTGCGGCCTTCCAGTCCCTTAAGAAACTTGAGAGAGCTCTTATACCCTCAGCGTTGTTTGCGCTTGAGGTTTGCGCCTTTCTTGCTGGATGGTCCTTGGACTACTGTCACTTCGTCTTCATCAGTGCTCGATGACTCCGTGGCAGCTGTTTTTTTTAATTGAAGCATATGTTGTATTCTAAAAATAATTTTTTAAAAATCATGGCTTACGGTCCTTGTCCATATCGCACAGTGTTTTCTATAATTTCTTAATGTGGTGAGCACTCAATGAGCATTATCTTGTATTCTGTCATAATATGTACAACAGCACGTTTTGTGACTTGTCTTAAGATACGTACATACATATGTACATATACTCATTTAGAATAATGTTTTTTATATTCTCAGATCAACGACTACAAGTAAAAAGATTCAAATTCATTGACGAAAATAATCCAAAATTCATAACGAGAAATGTCTACTAATTGTGGGAACGATGGTGATGGAGGAGGAGATAGACATGTACACTGCCAAATTGAGATGGGTAAAATCTTGTGTCCAAAAGACTTAACACCAGGACTAACCACAAAAAATACAACAGATACGATTGCAAATCAACAAGTAAGTTTATGTGAAATAAACACACAAAAACCACAATCTATGTACGTACAATGAAAACTATAAATTGGAAGACAAGATATTGTAAGCTAAATGTATTTTTATCACAGAAAAAACTAATGTTGTTTTTCATCGCTCTTCATGTTTTTATAACCGCTACCCATAGGGTAGAAGGTTATTATAACTTAGCGCAAACAGAAAATGTATGTAACAGGCAGAAGAAAGCATCTCCGACCCCATAAAGTATATATATTCTTGATCAGCATCAACAGCCGAGACGATATAGCCATGTCCGTCTGTCTCTATGAACACCTAGATCTCAGGGATTATAAGAGCTAGGGTAGAAGGGTATTATAACTTAGTGCCAACCCCATAAAGTATATGTGTTCCTGATCAGTGTCAACAGCCGAGACGATATAGTCGGATGCCACTCCCCCTTCGTCCACAATATGCATAAATCTATAACAAGTTACGTTTTTTTATGTAAATCGCGTAGAACACCAAAAGTTCTTTGTGTAATGATGTGTAATTTGGTAAGCCATCTGTGCTGAATACTCTTAATATACCCTGTAATTTTAATAAAAAGATAATAAATATAGTCTCAATGATTCCTGTGAATTTGGTTGAGATCGAATGAAAAACAAGGAAGTTATTAAAGAATCAATTGTATATGCAAAATTCACTTGCAGCTGCTCGCGCTTTGTTTATTTAGTTGACAGTGTGGCCATGGCGGTATGTTATGGTTTTTTTTTAAATATACACGAAAAAAAAATTTCAGTATATTCTATGGTATATTTTTTGTTAAAATATCATTTAAGCTTTTTGTTTTCTTTCGAAATTGGTTGAGGGTATCATACGGTCGAGCACTCTCGACTGTAGCTTTCTTGTTGTGTTTTATAATTGGCGCGCATATTTAAAAAAACAGAGTTTAGATCACATGTTTACGTCAAATTAAAATGGTTGGGTCTCCTTAATCGATTGTTTTTCATACTATCTTTTGTAAACCGTTCCTCAAAATTGAGTAATTAAATGAAAGCACATTCGAACTGTAGCATTCTTACTTAAAACACATACTAATCACTTCATTTTTAGATAGCCACAGTTCAACTTCCAGACCGTGGAAGTTGGAGCTCAAAATTGGATTTTATTTTATCTGTCGTTGGATTAGCAATTGGATTGGGAAACGTTTGGCGTTTTCCATATTTGTGTTACAAAAATGGAGGTGGCGCGTTCTTACTTCCTTACATCATAACATTATTCCTAGCCGGCATTCCGATGTTTTTCATGGAGTTAGCACTTGGACAAATGTTAACTATTGGCGGATTGGGCGTATTCAAAATTGCTCCTATTTTCAAAGGTAGGCGACATCATTATAAAAACACTTTTTGACGGACCCTCACCACCGAATAACTTTTGACCGATTAAAGTATATTTAGAATTTAAATGTATTTTTAGGCATGCTGGTATTTGGTTGTTTCTTTGTTTTAGGGATTACCACGAAAATATCAGAAAATATATTAATCAGCGTTTACACAAAAATAAGAAATGACAATTATCTGTAATAAATAAAATAGGTATCGTATGATAGTGAGCAGACTTATCATTAATTTATATGAAAGATTTTATTTTCCCACTATGCTTATTCTTATAGATTTGATAATATCACATGTATATTTATTGGTTTCGGAATGCTGCTCAGGTGAGACCACATTGCAAAGTTACATTTTTCTGAAGAGAAGAAATTTGAATTAAAATGTTTGTCAACTCTAAAAATTAAATTCGTTTTTAATTCAAATAAAGTAAACACATATTTCTTACCAGCTATAAGGGCTAGAGCTATAGATTTTTTTCGAAATTGAGTTTTTTTTAGATTTTGGCAACGGTACTTTCCGCCTCATCAAATAACAAAAAAACATTTACAAGCGTTAGAGTTTTGCTATGCACGACCATAACAAAAAGGTCAAATATTTTCTGAGAAATTAATAGGGATTGTATGAAAAACATAAAATTTATTCAATAAACATATTTACAGGCATGATGGGCATGCATGGGCTCAGGTGGTTGACAGTGTGATGCTATGGTATATTATGATTTATTTTCAACTAAGAAGTAGTATCGAACTCCGCTTATATTTTTTTGTTAATTTTTTTTTCAATATCATATAAGTAAGTACATACTCTCTCGACTTTAGCTTTCTTGATTGTTTTTATTGAAATTTGTATAATTTATTAATTAACAATTATCTGCATTTAGTTACTCACACTTTTTTAAAGTAACCGTTTTATAAACAATTCGAGTTGAGATCGAATCCAAGACCTCCGACAATAATTCGTGCCTGCTTTACTTACAGAACTAACCGCGAAATCGACAGATTTTAGGGATTTTAACAAGCGCTGTGATTTTTAGATTGTTAGAATATTACACACTCAATCTGGTAAAATGAATCATTTATATAACGATCATTGGAGACTATTGTCCATGTGAAATTTTAAAGAAATGTTCTAAAACACAATTTAACAGTCTTCTATAAATTGGGCTACAAAATTGGAGCCCTTGATATTGTATGTAAGTAATTATGATGTGAAAGTATGTGGTCCAGCACCTGGCAGTACTTGACAAATAATGCGCAGTCATAAAAGTAAAAAATTAAAAATGTATTTGTGTTTTTACTATGCATTGCCTAATAAACTAACTACCGGACAAATTAACGACAAAACACACGAGGGTTTATTCAAACCTTAAACAAAAAAAATGTTTTAAGTTAACAGACAATAACAATTTCTAATATACAACATCGAACCTTTTTCCGTAGGAATTGGTTATGCCGCTGCCGTTATGTCTTGTTGGATGAATGTCTACTACATTGTTATATTGGCTTGGGCTGTATTTTATTTCTTTATGTCAATGCGAGCAGGTAGGTTTGACTGTTCAAGAATAGAATTGATTAAAAAAACTATATATGTACATTTTAGATGTACCATGGCGTACGTGCAACAACTGGTGGAATACTGTTAATTGTGTCAATCAGTATGAACGAAATAATCTTCTTTGTTGGGATAAAATCATTAATGGTACTTCAAACAAGGTTTGCACTGTAGCTGCAATGAATATTTCATCGATAGAGCTAACAGATCCAGTTAAGGAGTTTTGGCAGTAAGTGGAAATAAAAATACACAATATAAATTTAGGAATATACTTTAGAGTTGTGAACTTTCGGAATAAAAACGTTGTTTAAAATGTTTGAAATTATAAAACGTACGAAATGTAATTAAATTATTTCTTTATAATCCCACGCTCGCCCGTTAAACATTTTATACTGTTCTTGTTGTAATAGGAGGGCACGAATTACCTATGGTGTTGGTTTGTACTAAATAACATCAATTTGAAATAAACTATGGTTCGTAATTGAAAGATAAAATTTCAGATTTGAAATTGAAATAATTATTTATATTATTCCATTATCTTCATATGCATACATATATAAAGTAGTTCGCAGACACTGATCCAAATATAGTACTATCAACGCACAGCCCAAACGGTACAAGCTAGGAAGCAACACACAACCTAGATATGAACATCTAGGCGGCTACGATTTTCCGAAATATTTTTTCTAAGAATCTTTAATCACTGTTTGAAAATTTAATAAATTGCCTTTTTTTTGTTTTTGAGATACAAATATTATTTTTTAGTAAAAATATCGATATCGAAGTTGCTCGATGTTTTGAAAATAAAATATCAATGTTAGGTAAAATCCTCATTGGATTGTTGATCTGTAGGTCCAATGTATTTAAACGTTTTGAAATTTCATTTATTTTTTAATCGAATTTCTTAATTTAGTAAACATATGTTTTCTTATCTTCATTGATTGCATTCCTGAACAGTGACTAACACAGATTTCGGCACATATCGCCAATCGATGCTCGACGTATGTATAAATTTTTTGCACATCCCTACAAGCAATTATATTTTGATTTGAATTGATGGTGCTGTGCATTCAGCGGAGAACGTTGGCTTGGTACCCAAAATAATTTTCGTGTTAACATCGAGAAGCTGCAGCGAAAAGCTGTCAAGGCTGCAGGGCCAGCTGGCTATTGTTTCATAAACGGAAAAATATGATTTTCATGTATGAACCGCTGCTGACATTACTCGGCGGGCAATTTTCCATACAAGACTGTGGTGCAGGGTTGAGAGCGTATGATAGCGAATGCTGAGATCGTAGGTTCTGTACCTGACAGGATCCATTCTTCGTTTTTTTATTTTAAATGGAACTGAATTAATTTAATGAAGACATCGAAAGGCTTGAGCAGGAGACATCATTAAAGTGCTTTGCGGGCGAAGCTGTGTGAAGAACTTGTATGTACATATATACATTTTTAGACCATGTTACTATTGAAAACTGAAAAAACTATATTTGTGCAAAAGTCATATATGTATATGTAACAGGCAGAAGGAGACATCTCCCACCCTATAGTGTCTTTATATTCTTGATAAAGCATTAACAGCAAAGTTGATTTAACGATTTCCCCCTTGTAAGTGCGTGGATCTCAGAAACTATAACAGTTATAGATCCAAATTTGGTTTAAGTATCCAGGATTCATTAATTTGGTTAACCATCCATGCTTTCAACTCTTAATATGTTATACCCTATATCTTTGGTAAAAATCGGGCTTGAAGAACAGAAGATATTTGTTAAACTTGTTTCCATAGTAAGTGCACTCTCGACTGTAGCGTTCTTACTTTAATAGGAAAATAAGTTAATTATGAATTACATATGGCAAAAAAATGTTTTTTTTCCAGGCGTCGGGCCCTGCAAATATCGTCTGGAATTGAAGAAATGGGCAGCATTCGGTGGGAACTAGCTGGAACTCTTCTACTCGTTTGGATATTATGCTATTTTTGTATTTGGAAAGGAGTGAAATGGACCGGAAAAGTAGTTTATTTTACCGCGCTTTTCCCATATGTTCTACTAACAATTTTGTTAGTTCGAGGAATTACGCTACCTGGTGCATTGGAGGGTATTAAGTTTTACATTATTCCCAACTTTTCAAAACTTTCACATTCGGAGGTGCGTTTAATATAAAATGTTGTTAACCTAACGTATAAAACATTAAGTTATTTCAAGGTCTGGATCGATGCGGTGACACAAATTTTCTTTTCGTATGGACTGGGCCTGGGAACTTTAGTGGCTCTTGGCAGCTATAATAAGTTCACAAATAATGTATATAAGTAAGTACATTAAGTTTTAATTTCAAACATAATTTTTTATCAATGTCTAAATTATAAAATCCAGGGATGCATTAATTGTTTGCACTGTGAACTCAAGTACAAGTATGTTTGCTGGTTTTGTAATTTTTTCGGTTATTGGATTTATGGCTCATGAGCAACAAAGACCAGTGGCAGAAGTGGCAGCATCAGGTTAGTATTGATTTGAATTTAAAATATAATAATTGTGCATAATATCGTATTTAAATCAATTGGATTTAAAAAAATTATTTTTAAATTAAATGACTTCAATCAAAAATCAAAGAGGAAATGCCATCAAACTATTCAAATTAAAAGTGATATGAAAGTTTGTCTAGTTTGAGTATTTTCTGAAAAGGTATTATAACTTAGTGCCAACAGAAATATAACAGGCAGAGGGAGGCACAAAAAGTGTGAGTGGATGTTGGTATGCGTGTATTAGTGTATGGGTATACAGTCTCGGAAATTTCACCTGACGACTAAAACTTAAGGTTACACTATATTGCCACCTTCTCAGTCAGTCTCTGCTTTACAACAAATTATTAGATTAGCATCGTATTTTAGGCAATTTATGCAAAGATTTTGTTGTTTTATGAAACCGTTATATCTTTTGACTACAGAGTAAAATGATTTTATTTCGAGATCGAACCATGAATAAATAAGACAAAAAGTTATTTCTATCCTGTCACAAAAGCCAGTCTTAGTCATTTTTGACCCGAACGATCCTATTGAGTTGCATACCGATCCATGTTCTCGTGGATACGGTTCCATCTTGTTAAACAATATCAACGACAAGTTTCATGTCATTGAATATTTTATTAAAGCTGATTTTCTTGCGGAATCACGGTATAAATCTTATGAATTCGAAACTCCTGCTGTTGTTTGTCTATAAAACGTTTTCGTCATATTATATTCGGTAGAAATTTTTTAGTCTTCACCAATTGTAACTCACTTAAAGCATCTTTAGAAGAATTGACTTGGAAAATTCCTGAAAAACGAGTTATTTTGGCAGAAGTATCTGACAATTGGCTTTTGACCGAAAACCGCCAAGATTCCGAAATAATTAAATTTAAAGAAAATTCTCTTGCTGAAGACATTGCATAACTTACGGGCAGAGATCGTGAATATTATATTAAAGGATTCAGCGAAATGGTAGAACACAATCTTTATCAATTGTTCCTTGATTATTTGGTGATCCTTAATAATAATAAACCAAATCCACGAGTCAGTCATGCACTTGGGATGGGAGAAAACTTCAGAAAAGGTCGACGACTATTACTCGTTCGATAACATGTCCAAGTATCTTCAGAAGTTTGTTGAGAACTGCACTACGTGTAAAATGTCAAAGTCTTCTTCCGGTACAGTTCAAGTTAGTCTTCATCCAATACCAAAAATAAATACACCCTGGCACACCATTCACATCAACATAACTGGAAAGTTGAGTGGCAAATCTGATCAGAAAGAATATATCATTGTTTGGGTGGATGTCTTTACTAAATTTGTTTATTTAACCCAAACGCCCAAAGGTGATGCTGAAAATTGCATAAATACTTCCACATCTGCTATATCTTTGTTTGGAGTACCAAATCGCATGATAGCGGATCAGGACAGATGTTTCGCCAGCACTACATTTAGTGAGTTTTGTTCACAACAAAAAATTCATTTACATGCATTATGAGCACTTTAAATAACTTATAAACTGCCGTTAAAATTTTCAGTCGATCTTGGAGAAATGCATAAGGAGAAGTTCAATTAGCTTTGAAATGTACGTACATATGTTAGTCGAGTGATCAAGGCAAGCCCCTTAGAAAACAAAGCTAAACTTTTTGGTGCAAGTTAGAGATTTCCAGTTGCACAAAATTAAGAGGTATCAAACAAAGTTGAGTTCATAGTTAAAGAGGTCGTTTCAAATAACTGAATTGTTAGAGGGGGAGATATTTGCTCAGATCTTTGACAAACAATAGAAAATATAAATATGCTCATGATGACATAAGAAAATTGTCAAATGGGCAAATACCATCTGAATTTAAAAGTTGTGATAAGGATTTAAATAATGTAATTGAAGCAGACACTGTTGAATGAGACTGTAATGAAAAAGTTGAAAAAGACACTGTTGAAAGAGACAGTAATGAAAACGTTAAAAATACACAGTTGAAAGAGACATTGTAATGACATTGTGCAAAAAGAAACTGTTTAAAGAGACAGTACAGATGCCTTAAGAGTATATAAAGAAATTTGAAATAATAATGTGTGCACAAGTGAAAAACAAAAACTTAAATGAAAAATTGGAATTTATATTTAAATAAACTTTTATAAGTTGATTGAATGGTAGCAATTCAGTCAGGTATGCGTGTATGAGTGTATGGATATACAGTCTCGGGAATTTCACCAGACGAGTAATTTAATCATTATATTAATATTCTATCAGTCATTAATTGTGCTGTGATTGGTTGCCCGTTTTAGCGGTGCAACAGCATAGTGTCGCTGTCGTTGAGTGTGGTTCGGTGGTAAATACAAAAATAAATTAACGACGCAAAGTCAATTGTGTATAGATCTTAAGAGTGTGTATCCGAAACTCGCTGCGCTGCGATAATAATTGTACTCCAACATATACATATACTTATAATAAAGATTATAAATCTATGAAAACATTTGTTTTTTTTTTACTTTTTAAAATTATGTATATTATTTAAAAGGAATATAATTGTTGGAAACACTTCTATAAATGAAAGAGTAATAAAACAAATTAAAATTATTCCTACACAAATTGGTTTGTGCGCCGGTGCCTGAGTTCGAATCCCGCTTGTAGTATATATTTTTGTTTATCAAATTTAACAAGTTCTCCTGAGTTCAAAAAGATTTTATATTTTGTTCATTATTTTGGGAAAATATAATATTTTTTGTTGTTTGTATCTTTATATCCGCTACCCATTGGGTAGAAGGGTATTATTACTTAGTGCCAACAGAAAATGTATGTTACAGAAGTAAGCGTCTCCGAACCCAAAAAGTGTATATTATCTTGACCTGTCTCAACGATAAAGCCATGTCCATCTCCTCTTTGTCTGTCCATATGAACACCTAGAACTCAGAGACCATAAAAGCTAAAGCTACACATTTTGTTAAAGACACTTGCAATTGTTGCACGCCACTTTCCGCTTAGTTGGTTCTGATTGTTAGTGTGATCATGTAAGGAATAGTATGTGTTATTTTCAATGTAATAGTATATTTGTGCACAAAATATACTTTACAGTAAATCTTTATGGTACTACTAAATATTTTGCATTCTCTAAATATGAGATGCTCACAGCCACTCGACAGTATCTTTCTTACCTGTTTTCTTTTTAATTATAAAGATAATTTGAATAATTTTATTCTTTTTTGCAGGTCCAGGACTAGCATTTCTTGTGTATCCGTCAGCAGTGTTGCAGCTTCCAGGCTCTCCGATGTGGTCTTGTCTATTCTTTTTTATGCTTCTTCTAATTGGCTTAGATTCGCAGTTTTGTACAATGGAAGGCTTTATTACCGCTATCATAGATGAATGGCCACAACTGTTAAGAAAACGCAAAGAAATTTTCATTGCTATAGTGTGCTTGTTAAGCTACTTAGTTGGATTAACCTGTATAACTCAAGTAAGTTTTTACTATTCTATCCATATTGTCCAAATTCATAAAATATCGATATCGATGTGCCTTCGCACCTTCTCTTTTTGAAACCATATTCTCGCCAAGTTTTTGGCCAGAGTATTTGGTGGTAAAAGAGTTCAAGCCAAAGTTAAAAATCGGACTCCGATTAGGCTTTTACCGAATGAACCTGTACAGTCTTAATCTTAAACTTCTTTTTCTTCTTCATAAAACTAATTTAATTATTTCTCATAATCTATGAAAATAATAAGATTGAGTTTCTATCTATAAAAGTATGTTTTCATGGTAAAAACACGATTTACCTGTATATCAGGAGCACCTGAAAGCAAGCAAAACTGTTTTTGCGTTTTTATACAGTTTTATTACAAAGACCATATTGTTGTTCTAGGTAACTTTCACCTTCCTGGAACAGCTTGGTATCCTTGTGATAACTTTTGTTTTCTTTGGGTCAAATTAACAATATACAAAATTCACTTTCGAAAAGCAAACTTTCCCAAATTAATGCAACTTCTTTATCGAATTGATTCGTCTAATTTGTATTCTTGCACTGACATAGGTGCCGCCGTCAATTTGTTATATTAATAATTAAACAATTAAACATTAGGCCTAAGAAACCTCCTTGATTTTGTAAACATCTTTCTAATCTTAAGAACTCTTTTTCAGGCTCCACCTACATCTTTTCGCAATATATGTATAATCGCTCGGTCTAATTTTATCGAGCTTAACGCTGTATGATATAAAAATTACTTAGCTCGCTTTCGGGTTAGCTTCTCTGAAAACCCAAACAAGTTTCTAATTTTGTTAACACTAAGCTTTAGTCTTCCTCTTATCCTTCTTGTTTATCTTACGAAAATTGAAAGCAAATTCTGGTCAGGTGATCGCCGATCTATTTGCGCCGTTTTTTCAAACAACCTATACGTCTTCTTGATACTCAATGAGTAAGAAGTCGCTGATTCGGTATCCTCAAATGGTTAAGCCGGTGTTTTCATCCGGTCCAGATGGAGTTCTCGGCTGTGCACTTCGGTTCGGAGTCGAAGCCGTATGCAGACCGTTGCTGAAATTATTTGATTTAACGCTTGAGTCATGAACATTTTCCTCTATCTGGAAGCAGTCTTTTATTAATAAACCTACTTTCTTTAGTTAACCCTAGAATAATGGTTAGCATTTTATTTATTTTTAATCTTACTAATGATGATATTGATTCGTCAGAATTACCGTTGTTACATTCCGCTTGCTCTCCCCCTATGTAGATCCAACTTTGCATTGCATGCTCCTTTTAGAGTTTTATGTTATAGTTATAATATATTTCATAGCGCTAACACTGCTTTTCATCTTAAAACATTACTACAAACCCACCTAATAAATAATAAGACTGATTTTAGCTTATAGTAAAAAATGTAAGTGTTTAAATTCTACCCGTTTCTTTTTAATGTCCAATCCTTACATTTTTTTTTAATTTTATGCTATCCGCGTTTTTTTTGTTTGAATGCCCGAATCTATCCTGTCCGAGCGCAAATCGTGTCGCTTGTCCTGCGACGTCGCCACTCGGTCGATTGGGCGGGAGGAGGGTTTTTGGGATCGTTTTTGGGATGTATCACATTTTGGCTTAGTATCACTTAAGCCACTTGAATATGCAAACTATGTACGTCAACGTCCAGCAGAAAGTTAATCTAATCTAAAGTAAGGTGAATTTGTTTGTAATATTAAATATGTTTATTGATTCTTCCAAATCAATTTCATCCCCTTCAGAGTAATCCCCTCCCGATAAAATACACTAACGCCTACGTTTCTTCAAATCCTCAAAACACGCCGCGAAGAACGAGTGCTGGAAATTGACCGTTTTCGATACCAAACGAGATTTGACTTTTCGTAGGCCTTTCAAAATGGTTTTCACAGATCCTTCTGATATTCCGATCATATCAGTAAGGGATCTAACAGTCAACCGACGATTGTTGAGCACTAATTCCACTTCATTGACGTGTTGGTCATCTGTTGACGTCATTGCTTGTCCGGAGCGCTCCAAGTCATAAACACGTTCCCGACCCTTTGAAGTTTTTTTACTACTGATAACAATTTTTCTAGGACATAGTAGAATTACCAAAGGCCTTCCGCAACATTCCCAACTTTTTCGCAGCCGAAATTTCATTCTGCAAACAAAATTTGATGGCACTTCTCTGCTCAATTAAATGCACTCTTGCTCGCTTGGTAAGCACAAGTGTAAATATAGTACTGATACTGACATTGACATGAAATTAGCCCAGTTGTCATCAACAGTCTTCTTTCAACTCAAGAAAAAAGAACTAGTCCGAAATGATAAGCCAGCGAATTTAAATTGAAAATTTACCTTTTTGCCCACAGTTGTTTGTGGATACTAACAGAGCTTTTGTACTAAAATTTTTACACATCGGCAAACTGTGAGAGAAGAAGTCTACATTTTAAATTATTGCATCATAGAAGATTTTCACTGCAAGAGTGCGGTGATCTTGTCTACCGCAAACACAGATTATTGTGTAATGTGTAAAACTATATTTTGGTACTATTAATTTTTTTTTAAATCATACTGCTTTTCAAATTTTCTGTTTAAAAATAATAATAATAATAATAATTTAATTTTTTTAATTTGCTGTCTGGTTTTTTTAAGGGT
The DNA here is from genome assembly GCA_963583835.1 of Drosophila immigrans. Lineage (NCBI taxonomy): Eukaryota > Metazoa > Arthropoda > Insecta > Diptera > Drosophilidae > Drosophila > Drosophila immigrans. Next base: position 1,710,738 of record OY757145.1, read on the forward strand.
GGAATGTATATTTTCCAAATTTTGGATTCATATGCGGTTAGTGGCTTCTGTCTACTTTGGCTGATATTTTTTGAATGTGTTTCAATATCGTGGTGCTATGGCGTTAATCGATTTTATGATGGCATTAAAGACATGATTGGATATTATCCGACGGTGTGGTGGAAATTTTGCTGGTGTGTTACAACACCCCTTATATGTTTGGTAAGATTGTAATAAAAGTAACCAACTACAAAATATAGAATAAAAAAACAAAACTAAATTGTTTTTTTTTTTTGTATTCTTAAATTTCCCACAGGGAGTATTCTTCTTTAATATTGTGCAATGGACGCCAATTAAATATCTGGACTACAATTATCCATGGTGGGCACATGCATTTGGCTGGTTTACAGCATTGTCATCGATGCTATATATTCCGGCATATATGATTTGGTTGTGGAAACGGACGCCCGGCGACCTATGCGATGTAAGACCTAACTTATCCCTTGGTGCCTATGGCCTCTGTGTCGGCCTCTTTTACAACCAAGGAGGTCATGGACACTAGAGGGATCTTTAGAAATCTGTATCTAATAAACGCAAAAATATTTGATTAATACTACCAAAAAACATAACATCCCTATTGACATTTTCCCAAAACTATCAATTTTCAGATTAATGAAAGTTTTTAATTGTTTGTGAATATTACAGAAAATTCGCTCGATTGTTCGAATTGATGAAGACATTCCACGATTACGAGAAAAAATGCAAAGGGAAGCTATTGCTAAGGAAATTGATGCGGCTTAATTATAATTATTTGAGTAATTTTAGAAATATTTTAACATCACTGCAGAGTGATTATGCAGTTAACGTTATAGAAATAAATTTAAATTTTCTTGTGTTCTTATCTTAAAGCCAGACCGATAATAAGCATTTCGAATTTAGATAATTATGATTTTTTGAATTTTAAGTAATACAATGTTGAAATATTTTTTAATTAGAATAGAAAACCTTTTAAATATTTTAATATTGTAAAATATTTTGGCTTGATGAAAACGAGTACCTAATGAATATTTTCTCTGACAAACGGATGTAACAAATCACAAAATAATACGTTTATAATTTAAGTTTTATTGAAGCTTGTTAAAATGTATGACTATCTGATTATCTATTGATTTATTGTTACGTCAATGGCTCATTAGAATATAACATTATTTTTAAAATCTAGCATCTACTTAGTAATAATAATTTAATAATCTATAATGTATGTCTATAATGTGCGCGCAGGATTTTGTCGTAAATAATTTGTAAAAAATCTAGACGTTAATTATTTGTGTCAATTAGTTTTATTTTTTATAAGTAAAATAATAAAATACAAAAATATACAAATGGGAAAACTAACATTACTATTTCGAGAAATTAAAAATTGTCCACATACTTATACCGTAACCAAATTTTAACCAATCCTTAAAGCTATGTAATAGAGTAATAACTTAATGTATGGCTATTATTATGTGTACAAAAACTCAAGACTAAAACTTCAAAACTACGCCTATAGTTTTTATACCCGCTACCCATAGGGTAGAAGGGTATTATAACTTAGTGCCGACAAAAAAATGTATGTAACAGGCAGAAGAAGGCATCTCCGACCCCACAAAGTATTTATATTCTTGATCAGTATCAACAACCGAGACGATACAGCCATACTCTACAGGAGGCTACAGCGGGAGCCAAGAAAAACATAAATTAACAAGTAACAAACTGTAGCTTTGTCGAGTGTGCTCGATTGGAAAATATCCGCTACAATTTTGAAGGACATAAAAATATTTTTAAGATTTTTAAAAACTTGTTAAATTTGCTAAAAAAAAATTATAAGATTGACATGTCAACAATGTTACGGGCGGGAGATTCAGACTGAGGCACCGACGCACATTGCGACACGCACACGCGCGCTCTAACTACTGCGCCACCAAACAAAGAACAAAGTAGGCTAATTATTACCACTAACCAAGGAATACATAGATACATATGTATGTCATAGAAGCAAAAGAGTAATTTCACTTAAAACAGCATTATTAGCAGCAAGCGATGACAACAACCACACAACGCACGTCTGATTTCGAATTTTGAACATCGGGAACAGTGCCAAAGAACAACATAAAATTCAGTGCAGTCGTGGATCGACTGACAGAAAACATCAAAGGTGGCTGTGTTTGGTACATTACTCACACTCATTGAAATTTGTGTTGCGGTGCTACTCGCTACCCGCAAGCGAAGTTCAAGACACACACATAATCACCGCTCGCACAGAACTTGTGTGAGTCTTTTAGGGACCGAATCAATTTGCTACTCATGATTCAATAAAACACACTATTCAATTATTATTCACAAAATTATTCAATTCGCGCGAGTGCTTGCGATCGGCATCAATACATTTACGAGTACACAAAATATCCGCTCATGATCAACACTTGTGCATCAAATACCCACAGCAAATATTACGAGTATTCATTTCCACTCCTTTTGCAGATCATAAAAATTATGCGGTGTTTTTGGTACTCGCCCTCGCTAAGCACGAGTGTCAAATTCTACCCACCCGTAAATACTCAATCATGCCACACACTTGCTCGAAAATATTAAATCATATTTGGCACTCGTAACAAATATACTCGAATGGCAAAAAACTGCGACAAGCGTTGTCGTTTTTGTTCTTCCGCGACGAAAAAGTCGAGAGCGAACTTTTTTTTGCTCGTGTTATACAAGCTTGCAACTTAGCGAAGTTTGTACGAGTTGTGCTTTGGCTCTGCTGTTAGAGTGTTGGCCTGATATACAATTGCTTGCAAGTTCGATCCCCGGTAAAGTTTACAATGATAATTATTTTTGATTATTTCTGGACGTTGACGTACATGAGGCCCAAGCGATACCAAGCCAAAGTTTATTACGGATCCCAAAAAACACTTCTTCCGGCTCATTCCGACCGAGAGGCATCATCGCAGGACGAACGACATGATTTCACGTCAACTACTATACTACGGCAATCTCACTTCAGTATTCTTCGGTATATACTTTACGCACGAGCCATATTCCAGAATCGGACGACCAAGGGAAGTATAAAGGGTCTTAGTGATATAAGGGTCATCAAATTCCTTTGACCAAGATCATCAACAGCAGTAATTCTTTCTAAATCGTTACCGTTCAGTAAGTAAGAGGCCAAATGTGGATTAGCTCTATAGAAGGACATCACAACACATTTAGAACAATTTTAATTTAACAAGTTCACTTTGCACCATGACTGAAAAGAGTCGAGATCTCTCTGCAACTTCATATGGCATGGCCAATCCCTGCAGTGAGGCATATTTTAACATCATCTGCCTACATTAGTACGCGAGATTGCGTCAAAACAGAAAGTAGATCATTTATGAACAATGTGAAGAGTAAGGTTACCTTGGGGAACTCCAGAGGTAACTCGGAATGTTTTAGAAATAATTAAGTCAAACTTATATAACAAAAGAGAATGATTAACTATGTCAAAGACTTTACTAAAACCGGTATAGATGACGTCAGTTTGCTTGTTTTTAAGGAAACCCTGGTTAACGAACGAAAAAAGCTCGCGAAGATTAGTAACAGTGGATCTGGATCTATGTTTCATAAATCCGTGCTGGTAGTGGGAAATAATAGAACTACATAAGTGTTGTAAATGACTTGTTAATATATTCTCACCGGCTTAACCATTTGAGATTCCGAATCAGCGATTTCTCACTCATTGAGTATCAAGATGAAGAACAGGTGGTTTGAAGAAATGGCGCAAATAGATCGGCGATCGCCTGACCAGAATTTGCTTTCAATTGTCGTAAGATGAACAAGAAGGATAAGAGGAAGACTTACGCTTAGTGTTAACAAAATTAAAATTTTCCTTGGGGTTTCAGAGACAGCGAGCTAAGTAATTTTTATAACACACAGCGTCAAGCTCGATAAAATTAGACCGAGCAATTATATATTGCGAAAAAGTTAAGATAGAGCCTGAAATTTTAAACTTTTCGTAAAGTCTAGACTTCAGGTTCTTAAATTAGATTGTTTACAAAAACAACCAGGCTTCTTAGACTTAAGTGGAAAATTAGAGGCATCAAATCAAATGTTTAATTTATTATAGAAGAAATTGACGGTGGAGCTTATGTCAGTGCAAGAATACAAAGAAGACCAATCAAGTCGATTAAGTAGTTGGATTAATTTGGGAAAGTTTGCCTTTCGAAAGCAACGAACTCGATCGGCAGGTACATCAGAATTAGTGAGTACAGATCTGTTAGGTTAGGTTAGGTTAGGTTGAACAGACGGCTCGACCGGAGTCGAGAGCACCCGGAGACCATATGGTCCATTGTGATGTCTGATATGTATAAACTGTAGGAATAGAAGGGATTGGGAGGGTTTGTTGGGATGTTGGAGGAAAATTTTGATTGTATAATGTCTGTGTGCTACTGGCCAGTCCTGATGGGCTGCGGTAGCCTCTGGAACCAACTAGTAGAGTCTGCCAGTTCAACGAAGAAAGGCTTGCCCAGAAATTGAGTCCTCTTTCTAAGAGGACAGGGCAGTCGCAGAGAAGATGCTGGACACTCTCGGGTTCTTCTTCATCTCCCCAGCTGCGACAGAACTCCTGTTGGGATCCACCGTACCGTTGGGCCATAAGGCCGATGTAACAGTGTCTCGTTAAGACTCCTGTCAGTAACCTTATCTTGTTCTTTGTAGTCTCTAAGAGCTCGGTTGTTCGCTTAGGGTTGTATCTTGGCCATAGTGCTTTTGACACTTCGCAGCCCAATGATGCTGCCCAGTGTCTCGCAGCCGCTGTTCTCATGGAACAATTAATTTCCGATAGTACGTGCTGAATAGGTCTCTTGATATCGCCGCGAGAGTTTCTGATGACGCTGACCCCAGTCGAGCACACTCATCAGCCGCTTCGTTACCCGGTACCCCAATCTGCCCAGGCACCCAGACAAGTCTGATAGAGTGGGGTTGGCATAGGTTCAGTGACATCACTGTGTCTCGGGTTAGTTTACTCTTAATGGTGTTCGATGAGAGTGCTTTTATCGATGAGTGGCTGTCAACGTAGATGGACACGTCCCTCGGACTTCCGCCCAGTGTCCGTATTAACTTGGTCGCTTGCCAAACCGCGTAGATCTCCACTTGGAACACATTACACCAGTCAGGAAGACGAAAGAAAAGTTTGGTTGCAAGGTCTTCGGAGAAGACCCCAGATCCAGTGCCTCCTGTGATCTTTGATCCGTCTGTGTAGATTGACAACTCATTCTGCCTCAAAGGATATTCCTGTTGCCAATCGGATCTGTCCGGGAATTCAGCTGTAAACTTGTCATCCCACTTATGTTCTGGTACTCAGTAGTCGTTCTCAGCCAGAGTCAATTCTACTATACGTAAAATGGAGTTATGACCTGCACGAGGCTTAAGGAGGCACTGGGCGTCCTTGCTGTCACATGCTTGAGGAAGACTCCGATGGGTTCCAGATTTAACATTACATTCAGCGCATCTTGGGGGTAGAACGAATACATCCTGTTATTCCCAAGAATGCTAGTCTCTGAACTTTGCGGAGATTATTTAGATAGGAGTCGGTGTGTCCCGCCTTCCACCATACAAGAGCCCCATACGTCAGTATAGGTTTGACAATTGCAGTGTAAAACCAGTGATGGATATACGGTTGCAATCCCCATCCTTTAACAAAAGTCTTTTTGCACACAAAGAAGGCCTTTTTCATTCTTTCCTCCGAGTTTCTCCTCCTGGAGAGTTTGGAATACAGGATTTTACCAAGGTATTTTGCCTCCTTTGATAGCTTGAGCTCTGTTCCTCCCAGTGTCGGATGCTTGAAGCTCGGTATCTTATATCTTCGCGTGAACAGAACTAGTTCGGTCTGTTGTGGATTGGCCCCAAGGCATTCAGTAGCTCACTGACTGGAGGAATCTGGCCAGTTACCATTAGAACCATTAGAACCATTAGAAAAAGGCCATTTAGGACAATGTTCCATAACAATTGGGATATCACACCCCCTTGCGGGGTGTCCCTGGTTGCCCTTCTCCTGATAGTCGAAGCGCAAAGTTGGGCGTCTATCATTATTTGGCGAAGCATGTTGCTAAGCCATCGAGTGATTGTCGGGTGTGAGCCTATGTTGACAAGTGCTGCCGTTATAGACTCGATCCTGACATTATTAAAGGCACCCTCTATGTCGAGAAATGCCACTAACGTAAACTCCTTCCTTTGCAGTGTGCTTTCAATTGTGCTAACCACATCGTGCAGAGCCGGCTTGACTGATCTACCTTTGAGGTAGGCGTGTTGGAACTTGCTAAATGTGTGGGGTGTTAGCTTACTTCTGAGATGAAGGTCCAGAAGTCTCTCTAGTGTTTTTAATAAAAACGATGAGAGACTTATGCGCCTATAATCTTTTGCTGAGCAGTGGTTTATCTTTCCTGCCTTGGAAATGAATGCCACCCTCACTTCTCTCCAGGTTTTTGAAATGTATCCCGTAAGGAGACATCCCTAAAGATCTCTGACAGCCATTGCGACAGGTGTATGCATACCATCTGTAACATGACCGGTCTAATGTCATCCGGTCCTGCTGATTTGTAGGGGTGGAACGACTTGATAGCCCAGAATCTCTTTTTGTCCGTCTAATTTCTTTCTTGAAGGTCTTGAAACTGTGATGGTAGCCATTCCAGTCTACCTTTTAATTTCCATCTTTAGCTCTTTAGCAAAGTCTTCTCGTATCCTTCCGTATCTGGCCTAGTTCCGGAGTCCACCACTTGTTGCGGTTTGACTTCGGTGAACGGCTGATTGGACAGGATTTGATGAAGGCCTTACTTAGAGTGTCTATGACATTTTGGGTCGATTCCTCCAACTTGTCTGGGTTGTCTAGCCTTCCCACTGGGTGGTAACGAAAAGATTCCTTAACAAGTTTTGAGTATTTGACCCAGTTTGCTTTTCGTGAATTCCTAAAGGGCGCCTTTGCCTCTCTGGACCATCCAACTTCGAACACTATCCTGTAATGATCCGAAAAGAAGCATTCCGTGGATACGTGCCAGTCTTCTACGGAGAGGGAGTCGCTGTTGGTCGCTAGAGTTAAATCTATAACCTCAGCTCGGTTCTTATTGCGGAAGGTGGGGTGGCTACCCCGATTACACACATTAAGATTAGTGAGCATCACGAATTCAAGCAGCGACTCCCCTCTCTTGTTGGTGTCTTTGCTCCCCCAAAAAGTGTTGTGGGCATTACCATCACACCCAAGGATTAGATCTGTGCCCTCTTTCTGCGCGTGCTGAATAAGGGCTCGGATACTTTCCGACGGTGGATCCTTCACTTCAAACGGGAGGTATGCCGAGCCCAGGTATAGATTTGGTCCGTTCCTTCGCTCGCATAGCGCTACCGTCAAGTCCCTGTTGCTGTAACTGGAAGAGAAGATCACATTAAGTCCGGTTCTTACCACGATACAGGTTCTGAACTTACCCACAGTTTTCGGGACAAGGAGATGGTATCCGCGGGCACCCAAACCACAAACCCTTTCACCTACGATCCAGGATTCTTGGATGAGACCCACATCCACCCTCTCCTTGTCCATCCACCGTAGTAGGTCTATGGAAGGAACCCTCGAGTGGTGCAGATTAATCTGCACTACCCGAACGCAACCCATTCCCATCTTCAGCCGGCCTTGCTTACGAAGGAGTTGGCTTTTGGGCTCAGGACCAATGCTGATCCAGAGATCCTTGCCGTTTCCTTTGTCTCGGGCGAGACCTCTTTTGATCGTCCAGTCCGCTGTGTGGCAGTCAGCATTCTTGCTCTTGATCAGTATAAGGGTGGTTCGATTCTCCCGGATGGGAGGTGGGATCCAGACCTTAATGATCGTTCGCTCAGGAATTTGATCTACAGGGACGACGTTAATGCCACCACTTTGCCTTCGCCGAGTCATCCTACTGCAGCGGACTGAGTGTTGCCGGACAGGCCAGCGAGCCTCAAGTACCGCCGCGCGTTGTATTCGTGCTTCTTGCGCAGTTTCCTCTCACGCTCTTTCAACGACTCTGGGTCTTCCAGTTCCTTAAGGGTCTTCCAGTCCCTTAAGGAACTTTAGAGAGCTCTTGTACACTGAGCGTTGTTTGGGCTGACATCCCAGCCCGAGTCGACTCCTCCGTTTTCGCCTCCATTCTTAAATCCAAGGATTCATGATGCATTTTATACTTGCTGCCAAGTACCTCTGACCATGATCCTGGACCTCAGCTTTTCAGAATAAATATTAAAAGCTTGGGCCAAGACCCTTAGCTAGAAACTGCAACATCTCATGAGCAAGCAAGTGATGCTGACATCTTTCGGTCGCCCGAGACGATGCGGTATCCATTGCCCAGCCGGCACCCTCGTGGGGGGTTCAGTCAGAGGATTTTTGCCAGCCACAGATCTGCTAAGTTCGATCCTTAACTCCAAAGTTGGATGATAAAGGTCTACAAGAGATGTAAGGGGCTCCGATCTAGATAGAACTAAGCTGGTAGGCTCAGAGACAAAGAACAGATTTAATTGCCGGCAAAAAGAATTTCGTATATTGTTAATTTGAACCAAAGATAATTCAAGTAAACCATCAATAAAGTCATGTCGGCTTGAAGGAATAAGAAAATAAAAGTTATCACAAGGATACCACGATGTTCCAGGAAGGTTACAGTCTCCTAGAACAACAATATGATTTTCGTCGGATAACAACGCAAAAACAGATTTGATTGCTTCCAGGTGATCCTGGTATACAGATAAATCGGAGGTATATATGAGCAAGTAAGAGATAAACTCACACCATGAAAACATAATTTTATAGACAGAAACTCTATATTATCAGGATTATTATTATGTAATATCTCCGATGAGAGGTTGGAGTCTAGTACAAATAGAACACCACCGACTCTTCGGGAAAAATGATCTTGCCTGTAAATAGTGTACCTTGCCGGAAAGAGTTCGGAATCAGAAATATCCCAACTTAATTAGGTTTCCGAAAACACAACTACATCAGAAGAAAAAGTGAAACTGTCGACGTATAGCTTACTTATTTTACTACGCAAACCATTTTGATAGGTTATAAGAAATGATGAAATTATTATAACTTAGTGCCAACAGAAAATGTATGTAACAGGCAGAAAGAGCCATCTCCGACCACATAAAGTATATATATTCGTGATCAGTGTCAACAGCCGAGAAGATATAGCCATATCCGTCTGTCAGTCTGTATGAACACCTAGATCTCAGAGACTACAAGACATAGATACCAAGTTTGGTATTTATTTCAAAAGTTGGATCCCACCCCCTTTTCGCCCACAATATGCATAAATCTAGAACATATCGCGTATAACTCCAAAAGTTCTTTGTGTAATGATCTGTAATTTGGTAAGCCATCTGTGCTTAATACTATTATTATACCCTGTAAATCGGATAAGTAGAACAAAAGTTATTTGTTAAATTATTTATCAAAATAGTTGTACCCAATGCATATGGACGTTTTAAGTGTGTGAATGACCTAGAAATATCAAATTTGGTGACAGTAATCGTGTAGGTCTGACGCAGATCAAGTTTGTTATAATGGACCTAGAGCATTGAATTTTGGTATGCCTAATAATAATGATAGTCCCAATGACTCCTGTGAATTTGGTTGAGATCGAAACAAGGAATTTATTAAAGAATTAATTTTATATGCCAAATTCACTTGCAGCTGCTTGCGCTTTGTTTATTTAGTTGACAGTGTGACCATGTAGGTATGTTATTGATTTTTATACCCGATATTTTCAAATATATATAAAAAAAATAAACACATTTCAGTATATTTTTTGTTAAAATATCATTTAATTTTTTTGTTTTCTCTTTAAATTGGTTGCGGGTATCTTACGTTCGAGCACTCTCGACTGTAGCTTTCTTACTTGTCTGGAGGAAAAATAAAGCGATGCCTTAACATTTGTCCTTGTTGTGTACACCGTCCACAAGAAAAAAAGCCGCTATATCCCTTAGTTCCCAAAGCAAATGACTTTGCCGTTGCATCCATAACAAAACATCGTACAACGATGCGGAAAAGGCTTTTAGCAATAACTTTCCCCTCCTGCATAACAATATTTAACTCAGATGTGAATTTTTGCAAAAAAACAATTTTAAAATACGGCTTTGAATAATTTCTTATACGCCAATAAGAAATACATAGCTGGTATCTACAACACTGACAATTATTGGCCAAACTTGCCTTAAACTGCTTTTAAATAAAGGCAGGCCTCCCTTCTCAAACGTTCCTTTGAACTACGGAGCAAGGTGTCTTTAATATGGTACTAGCGTCTTTTGGCACTCTTGTATTCTAATTTTGCAACAATAACAATGGAGCATTAATTGCAACAAAACTGATTCCAAATTCGGTAGCCCATTTGGCCAGATCATCGCATAAATTATACTCATTTTCTTCATTTGCACTTTCAGACGAACAGCTTTCACTTCTTTCACTCCAATTAAATCACTACAGTTTTCATTAAAGTCAAAATGATTGTCCACATTTGGTTGATTTAGTAGCATCTGCTCTTGGACATTTTTATTTGCAGTAAAACAAACAATTTTGCTGCCTCCTTTTTTGCCAATCGTCTCAATATTATTATAAGAAAAAAAAAGACAAAAAAAAAATCATTATTCATTCACCCGCGCGATCAATTTTCAATTGCTTTACGTTTTGTTAGTCTTCTTTCAATGAATCACATTTTAAGCATATGCACAAGTTATTTTCGAGTCTTCTTTTAATCACCAAACTCTTTTTAATCAGCAAGGCGACTCGAAAAAGACTCGCCAAAGTGATTTTTGTAAAAACAATCTTCAAATGCTGGGTAAACAGAGCGCTAATAAGCAAAGTGATAAAAGGCAGCTTTTGCGGTTAGAAGTTAATATCATGCACAATCACATGAAAGAAACGCGATGTAGCAAACGGTTAAAGTATTTTTTAAGAAATGTTTCAATGGAACACCGGTTGTTTAAAAAAACAAGAATGTTAAAAACAATCTTTCAAATGCTGGGTAAACAGAGCGCTAATAAGCAAAGTGATAAAAGGCAGTTTTTGCGGTTAGAAGTTAATATCATGCACAATCACATGAAAGAAACGCGATGTAGCAAACGGTTAAAGTATTTTTTAAGAAATGTTTCAATGGAACACCGGTTGTTTAAAAAAACAAGAATGTTAAAAACAATCTTTCAAATGCTGGGTAAACAGAGCGCTAATAAGCAAAGTGATAAAAGGCAGTTTTTGCGGTTAGAAGTTAATATCATGCACAATCACATGAAAGAAACGCGATGTAGCAAACGGTTAAAGTATTTTTTAAGAAATGTTTCAATGGAACACCGGTTGTTTAAAAAAACAAGAATGTTACGGAACGCACAAAAAAACACATCTGTTTGCTACAATTACTTAATATATTGGAATGAGGCTATATAGAACATTTCGTAGCTCCTGGCTCTTATAGTTTCTGAGATCTGTTCATACCGACAGACGGACATGGCTATATTATCTGGGCTGTTGATGCTGATCAAGAATATATACACATTATGGGGTCGGAGACACGCCTCTTTCTGCCTGTTACATACATTTTCTGCTGGTACTAAGCTATAATACCCTTCTACCCTATAGGTAGATCACAACCAAATTCACGGGAATCATTTAGACAAGTCATTATTATGCATACCAATATTCAAGGCCGTAGCTTTATAATTATGGCTTGTACTTTCGATTTGAGGGGACGGTCTAGGTCTAGGTCCCTAGGTCTTATAGTCTTTGAGATCTAGATCTTCATACAGTCGGGACGGGGTCGATAGTGGACTTGACATTCGAGATTAGCTCACTAATCCACTCTGGTAAATACGAAGTAAGCGACATATACACGGCAAGTGATCACTTTGCGATATTTAGCTCCATTGGATGTCGTAGTCCCAGAAGCGTCCCTTTTGCATCTCGCTGAAAGTCGTTTATGTCGGACAAGCTCAAAGTGCAAAAATTTGCCTATAAGATGCGACATCTCGAAGCAACAAGCACCTCGGAGCAAATGGTACAGATGATCATGGATGGCCTGGAGTTAGCCTGCGAAGCATCTATGCCGAGAAGAGCAATCTCCTTTGCCCACTATGCTCCGGTCCTCTGGTGGAATGACTCTATTGCGGATGCTAGACGCGAATGTAAGAGCCACGAGAGCGCTTTATGCAGAACTGCAACGCCCCAAATCTGTTATTAAAGAGAGCGAGCAGAAAATGCTCGAGAGGGTCATATGCAAACGGCTGGAGCGTACCATAGCACGATCAATTTGGATTCAGGAAAGCAGAGTCCACAATCGACGCGATTGGTAAAATGGTAGATACTGCGATTAAGGCAATCGCTGGAGTAGATGGAAGAACGGTGTATGTTTTATTGGTGACTCTGGACATTAAAAATGCTTTTAACTCAGACCGCTGGAGCTGGCCTCCTTCCTAGTCCCTCAAATATGATTCTAGTATCAGGACAGAAAAAGTGCTGGTGTCTGGAGGCGTCCAACAGGGAACCGTGATCGGCACACTGTTATGCAACGTCATGTACGACGGCATGTGGACGACGTTGCTGTTCTAACCGTAGCAAAGGAGCTACAGAAAGTTGAGATCAACTGCACGATGGAGACGATATGCGGATGGCTGGACTCTGTGGGTCTGGACCTTACTTCTCAGAAATCGGAGAAACTTCTTATCACCAGCAGTATCTTAGGGAAACCATCGATTCAAGGCTCAGATTTTGGGGCCATCTGCAAGCGGGCACTTCCCGCTTAAATGCCAAAGCATTACCGTCGAGTCTTGCTGTCGAGCGTCACCAGATCGATAGCCCTCTATGCCGCTCTTATCTGGGCTGATGCTGTACAGACGACAGCATACAGGACTATCTCAGATGTGGCTGCTCCGGCTCGGGAAACTAATCAACGACTTCATTATTGCGATAATGATCGACCAAAAAAGGGCCGTGAAGGCGAGACATCGAGCGATGGAGTAGACGGCACCGAGGCTTCTGTGAAGCCTTGCTCCGCGGCCGTCTCACAAAAGTAATATTCTTTTGCCTCTCCACCCACTTCTTATATATACCTTCTTCTACCTTATTTAGTTTTTGTCAATCAATAGATTGAACAATAAGATTACGCCTGATACCAAATCGTGATGTGGAATAAAAGACGGAGTTTACTTTTCTTATTTTATTAATTGCGAGGCCCGATGTGCTTGTGCGCAATGTGGAAAATGAACTGGATATAAAGACAAATATAAAGACAAGCAAAGCAATCCTGCAACTTATGGTTATGAGATCGCTTCATAGCGGCCACGCAAATATGCTGTGGTTGCCGGCTATGCAACGACATCAGGTCAAATGCTTATTCAGCTATTTGGCCAGTCGACCCTATCTCCGCAACGGCGTCTCTCAGCCGCTTTGCAGACTTCTTCGCATTGATGACGCGTCGATAGGTGAGGCCAACACAGATGAGCGCGCAACAAACGGCCGCCATGAAGAATGCCACAGTATAAATGCGATGCGTTCCGGCAGCTTCCTTAAACCCTTGGATCTCCTCCAGATTACGTTCATTCAGTCGATGAAGGTACGGGAGGCCTAGAACATCTTGGCTGGCGGTGATGTTCAATATGGGAGAGTTGGCGATTCCAGGGACTCTATTCTGGCCTTTGTTGTGATTAATGAACAGAGTCCCGTTGATCTTGGCTTTGTTTTCGAAAGTGATGAGGTGTGTGCCCTGCACTCTGGTTTCAATACCGTTGTCGACCTGAACCATTGCTGGATTATCGTTGATTATCACGATCCCCTCGTCTACTTCGGTGATCGCCTCCAGGTTGCTAGGCTGAATTTCGCAATGCGCCTTGCCTCCTGCGTGTATTGCTTTAGCGCATGAGGTTTCTAGAGCCAGGCGGCAAAATGTGGCTCCAGGTGAGACGGTGCAGCTCTGAAGGCTATGGGTTCCATCACAATCGGGTATGACGTTGTCTGGTATTCTCGAAATGAAGCTTTTATGGACGACGGGATAAATAGTTACTTTTTTACATAAAAATTTGACTTTAATGCAATGAGTTAGTGGACTGAAGGACCTTTACGGACGAGACAGACATAAGGTCACTTATGGGTGAGTTGGTGGGTTCCTCGAACCAAATTGATTTTAAGTCTGCATGGTCGAATATGTTCGGGCTAACAATGTTAGCTTTAGCAAGGGAAATTGCAAACATTAAATTCTGTAACTCCATCGACAACATTCTGTTTCTAGCCAATAAAGTCTCATAGAGATGGCTTGTGTCGATTTGTGAATCTTTGGTTACCTTTAGAATTTGGTTGACTGTGGAGGTTAGTTTATTTATTTGATCCTGAACTCTGGTATTTATTTCGATGTGCCTATTTACTAACTAATACTAGCGTGCCTAGTGGCCAAAAAATAAAAAATATAGGTGCCTAGTGGCTACAAAATATAAGTACCTAGTGGCTAAAAAGAAAGAAAGAAAGGGGGTAATTTTATGTTGTCTTTATGGACCACCCTCCCCTTAATCAGGACCGTGGTCCCCAGGTCCGCTACCACCGTTCTTTCTTCGCACAACGGCGTCAGCTTGTTCCCCAGCCTTCTGTTGGATTTAACCAATAATTTTTCACCAACTTTAAAGACTGTATTCTGCTGAGAAGCATTTTCTCTGCTCCTGAGCGCGTTTTGAGCGTTTCTAATTTTGTTATGGATTTGGTCATGCGGTTCGTCTGAATGCGCCTGGACTACATCAACTGGTCTTCTGTCAATAACAGAGTGGATTGATTTAACATATTGTATTCCGTTGCCGCCCACAAAATGACTTCTACCGTGTCACCAATTCCCCTGTCGATTTTCAGACACCTAGCAAGCTCTGCCAAGGTACTATGAAAGCGCTCTACCTGTCCCTTCGAAACACTTTGCAGCGGTGGAGCATTTGCAATGCTGACGTCAAAATTGTCTGTCAGCATTGTTGCAATTGTTTGTGAGTTCAATGACGGTTCATTGGCACAATAGATTGTCTTAGCTTTTGGGAAGAAATTCATTAATTGGAGAAGTGCTGGTTTCAGATCTTCAATAGTCCTTGACGGAATAAGCGAATTTGGAGAACTTGTTAACGCAGGTGAGGAAAAATTTGTTGTCAGTGGAAAAGATATCTACGTGTAGCATCTCCCCGATATGTGAAGGAACTGGCGTCTCGCCTAGTTCTTGTTTTGTAGGGTGTCTGTCGTATTTGGCCCCTTACAATTCAACGTTATCTCGTTCGCGAGCTTGGTCATTTTTGGGAAATAATAGTCTGTTAAGACCTGCTTGACGTTCACTTGTGCTGCCCTGTGGGCGCGATTATGTTCATCCGTCAAGATTTCCCTTCTCTCATTGACGTCGAAGATGTCAGCGACTATATTCTTGCAATGCTGGAATTTTATCGCTGGGAAAGTTCTGACCAGTTCATCTTGAATCTGGGCGAGGGTGTGGAGTTCGCAATGGATTGCGTTGACCATCTTGGGGTTGACTGCAATTTTCATTTCCCTAATTAAGGATTCCCTGTCTATGAAATGAAGTGTATGCCGCGTCTTTTCTCGGAACAGTATGACTTTCCTTGTTAAAGGATACTTTGCCTCCTCAACCACGATCTGATTCCTAAAGCAATTTACTGGCTTATCGGAAGACTCGATGGTGTAAGAGTCTGAAGCTTCGCTGTGTATTGTAGCGACGTCAGAGCTGGGGGTGTTGTCTACAAGGGAATTCACGTTTTGCCGTGAGAGTGCATCAGCTACGTGGTTTTCTTGTTGAACAATCGGGCGCCGGTCTCGTCGATCCGGGCTTTATCTTTGCATTGGGGTTACCCTCAGAAACTGCAAAGGTGAAAGGTTGGTGGTCTGTATGGACGTTGATTTCTCTCGCTCCGTAAATATATTGACGAAGCTTTGCCAAGGCCCATACAATTGCTAGAAGTTCACGCTCGTTAGTAGCGTAGTTCGCCTCTCTGTCTTTGAGAGTTCTACAAATCATTGTGATTGGGCGGCCGTTCTGTGAGAGGACTGCCCCAATGCCGTACGCCGAGGCGTCGGTGGTCAGATCGAATGGCTGCTTGTAGTCAGGGTACATTAGCATGACCTCTTCTGACGCCAGAATGTTTCTCAGCTTTTCAAAAGTGTTACGCTGTTTTTCGTTAAAAGGCACGAGAATATTCTTTGATTTGTATTTGCTTATTGTGTCGTTCTCACCTTTTAAGATGTCGGACACTGGTTTTGCGATGGCTGCAAAGTCTTTTACAAAACACCTATAGTAGCTGGCTAAACCTAAGAAGGAACTAACCTCGTACAGGTTCTTTGGCTCAGGGTAATGCTGGATGGCCCTTACTTTTTCGGGGTCAGTTCTAGCTCCCTGATCAGTGACTATAAAACCAAGGTATTCTACGCCTGTTTTGAAAAACTTAGATTTTCCTTTAGCAACCCTTAAGTTTGTTTTATTTAGTTTTTTCAAAATCTCGTCAACGTGTTTGACATGATCGTTTTCGTCTTTCGAAAAAATGATGACGTCATCTACGTAAACGTAGCATGTCCTGCCCATTTCTTCACGGAGCACATCATCGATGGCTCTTTGAAAGATGCTTCCCGCTTTCTTCTGACCGAACGGAAGCCTACAAAATTCGTACTTGCCTCCATTTACAGAAAATGAGGTCTTTTCGCGATCACGCTCCGCCAGAGTTATCTGGTGGTAGCCTGACTTCAGGTCTAGTGTCGTGAAATACTTCGCTTGTCCGAGGTTCGCCAATATCATTGATATGTTTGGCATTGGGTATTTATCGGCAATGGTTTTTGAGTTCAGTTTTCTGAAATCTATTACCATACGCTTTTTTTGTTACCCGTCCACACCTTTTTTGCCGACAACCCAATTTGGGTTATTATATGGTGATCTGGACTTTTGTATGATTTTGTCTTTAAAGAGGTTTTTTACCTCTGAATCGACAAAGTCGGCCACACCAATAGGGTAAGGGTATAGCTTAGAGTATATAGGCTCCTCGTTCTCCGTTCGTATGGTTGCTACAACCGAGGTATTGAACGGTAACGCCTCGTCTGGGTCGGCGAAGGCCTTGACCCTGCGCTTCAGTATCTGTGCGAATTTTTCTTTAACGCACGATGGAGCTTCTATATCTGCTTCCGTCGTGAGATTAACGCTCACGCTTTTATGATACTGGACAGTCTCAGATTTGGAGCCTATCCTCAGCTGTTTGTTTTTTAAGCATAATTTAATTCCTGTTTGGGCTAGGAGGTCGTGGCCTATAGTGCCATCAAACATAGACAGCTTGTTTAGTTAAAAAAGTGGGGCGGTTACGCCGAAGATTTGTAACAAGCATTGTTCTGTAATCTTGTTTGAGCCATGGATTGAATAAATCAAGAATGGCTTATCGACAGGGGTAATGGATTTTAATTGCTGAAATGGCTTTATGAAGCTATTAGCTGCGCCCGTGTCGATTTAAAATTTTCTGCTGATCCCTGCTACTCTGCGCCGAATGTACGGCAGCAGGGACTCTCCCCTAAAAAATTGACTGCGTCGTTGTCTGAGTCTGCGTCGCTTTCGATACTGCTGACGGCTGCAGTGGCTGCCTCATTGTAATGGGCATGCGTTTGTGTTTGTGATGTATCCGGAGCAAAGTGATCGACTCTTTGTCGCTGACTTTGTCCAGACATGCGCTGAGAAGCGGATCGTTTCGGGTTTAGGGCGTAGTTATTAGCCGAAGGATTTGGCTTTGAAAACGCCGTTTGTTGCCGAAACTTGGATGAAGTTAGGTCTACGTCCATTGGCTCGGGTGTGTCTGAGTTATTTGACCTGTTCTATGTCTGGTCACCTTGCTTGCCACCTTGCTGCTGCTTAAAATGTGGGGACTTGGACTGTTTCGGGTTTGATTTTTGGTCTTCCCCTTGAATCTTCTGTTCCGCTCTGTTGGCTTTTTCTTCTAGGCTTTTTTTCGTGATTTGATTCAATTTCTTGCGCAAGAGCTAAAGCCGTAGGTAGGTCTTTAGGTTCTGCAGCAAAAAGTACATCTGTGAGACTACGTTTGAGCCCAGAAACAAAAACTCGTAACGCATCGTCGCGGAATTTGTCACGTAAACCCTCAGCTAGGGCTGGCTCGTAACTCATGTTGACTTTGTTTATCAACAGGGTGAGCTTTTTCTCGACCTTATCATAATATAGAAGCAGTGGCATGTTGCCCTGCCTTAATATACCAAGCTCCTGTTCAATGACATGCATTGGGCGCTTGTCACTGTATGTGAAGTCAAGGCGACTTATGATTGCTTCGAAGTTCAAAACTCTGCCAAAAAAAGCAAGAACTGCAGGGCCTCGAATTTTACTTCTAATTATTATTACTGCCTTATAATGGCGTGAACTACCATTATATGGCTTGAAAATGTCGTAGGCGGCTAACGCCGCTTGTCTCCAAGAGACATGCGACTCTTGGACCCCTGCAAATTCATGCAAGCATTTGACGGCATCTAATGGCTCGTCACAAAATCAATCGTTTCGTATTTCTATTGCAGCATATGTCTGCACTTCTGGTTGTTCAACGCTCAACGCTGTCATCTGATTTGACAGTTCGTTGATTCTCTGTACCAGCTCTTGTTTCTCTCGCTGGTTCGTGGCTGCTTGCTCAGCTAAAGCGTCAACTACAGATCTAAGCTGCTCTGGGTCCATGACTGCCTGGGGGTTTCTGCGACTGCGCCTACTACTAATAACTCTGCCTCTAAGAATTCTGATGTGGCCTTCGGAGTCTGATTCCAAACCGCTAGACTCTTGGTCAAGGTTTCTGTAATTACGGAAAGGCTCATGGGTTGTGGCACTGAGCGTAAGGTCTGCTGGCATTAAAAAAATAAACATGGGCCTATTCACAATCAACCAAAGAAATTGCTTATTGTTTAACAGCGAATATTGAATTTGTGAGTTACAAAATATTGGGATTATGGTTAATATTGGTTAACTTAAGTTGCAGACTTAAAAGCACTTTGCTATAAGGAATTCCACTTACTTGACTTGTTAAGGAAGTGAATTTGAATTGAATTTTTTGTTATTGTTGTAGGGTTTAGTTCCCGCCCAGCAGTCGCCAATTAGCGTTGTTGATTATAGTGTTGTCACTTTTAGTTCCCGCGCAGCAGTCACTGATTAGAGTTGTTACTTATTATTTTGTTTTTAGTGTTGTCACTTTATGTTTTTTATTCATAAGCTATGGCTTTGAATATTTGTTTGCACAACCGCACAGCGTTTAGCTCGTTACGTTACGTTACACTACGCGTGAGTGATTTTGCGTTGGGAGCCAATTATTTAGTTTTTGTCAATCAATATATTGAACAATAAGATTACGCCTGATACCAAATCGAGTTGTGGAATAAAAGACGGAGTTTGCTTTTCTTATTTTATTAATTGCGAGGGCCGATGTGCCTCTGCGCTATGTAGAAAATGAACTGGATACAAAGACAAATATAAAGGCAAACAAAGCAATCCCGCAACTTATGGTTACGAGATCGCTTTATAGCGGCCACGCAAATATGCTGTGGTTGCCGGCTATGCAACGACATCCGGTCAAATGCTTATTCAGCTATTTAGCCAGTGTCGTACTCGGTCAGCGAACGCAGACCGTTTACTTTACTTAACTTATATACTTCATGGGGTCGCAGTTTCCACGGCTATATCGTCTCGGCTGTTGACACTGACACTGACACAAAAATGTCAATATCAATCTTGATTGATTATTTCCAGATAAAATATCGATGTTGCGTTACAGCTTTGACGTTTTGATGATCCATAAGTTGCAATGTAAGGAAAGGTTTTAGACTTAAATAATTTTCTTAATGTAATACAGATAATTTTTCTTAGTTTTTTAGCGATATCTACAAAAACCTCGCATGCATCGATATCTGCACATATCGCCAAGCGACGAGGCTCTACGCATTATGTGCGTCAAAATATGTGCGTCAAGATAGCTCCGCAACAATAGCGTCACATATCGATACAAAAACTATCGGATGTGAAACCATTGTTTATTTATGATTTTGTAACGTATTTAAGCCTTTAATTAATTAAATTTGAATGCAAACTGAAAGTAAATTTAATTATCTTTCTATTAAAGCCATGTTTGTCTAATTATTTGCACTATTAATACCATAATTTCGCATTTGAAAAATATGAGGTTATACATTTTTGCCAATATCTCGGGTCTGGGGCTTTGTCGCCCAAATCGGTTAATGACAAGTTATAGAGGGTAGCTTTAAGACTGTATCCCCAAAATATCAAAGATTTTCCTAAAACCGTTTTCGAGATATTTGGGGATAAGTTCACAAACCTCCCATCTAGCCCCATACAAAATGAGCGAAAAACGTCAATGTTGCCGATTAATGGCCATAACTCTTTTCAGCCTTCTTGTCGGCCTATGCACGCAATGCCTATTCCTAGATTTATATTTTAGGAACCTACACACCTATTTTGGTTAAATTTCTTATAGCCGTTTTTTAGAAAATTTACCTTTTATCAACCCACCTAAACTAGTTCATTTTACAGGTGAATCCACTAGGTGGAACCATTCCGGAACCACTTCGGAACT
Organism: Drosophila immigrans; assembly: GCA_963583835.1. Lineage (NCBI taxonomy): Eukaryota > Metazoa > Arthropoda > Insecta > Diptera > Drosophilidae > Drosophila > Drosophila immigrans. The sequence goes on from OY757145.1 coordinate 1,731,357, forward strand.
TGTACAGTGTTAGATAACAAATATTGACTTTGGCGGGAAATGTGCCTACTTTAAATATTTGCAAATCGGGAGCAATAAGCAAATTTAACAATAAAGCTGTGTTTATAAAATTATATTCCAGTTTTATTATTTGATTTATTAATATATTTTTTGACTTATATTTGTAATTGTATATATTTAATAAAAACTCTGTTTTGAGTTCATTTGTCCGGAGTTACCGACACATCATTAAGTGAAGGGTGTTCACAAATTATTTTCCATATTACGCCAACTTGTCGGCCATGTCGCACTATATCAACATATTCAAATTAAATAGACAATCATTTCGCTTTTTGTTTTATCAAAATCGCTAGAGAGGTTTTTGAGAAAATCCAATTTTTGTGATGATTTCCAAAATTAATAACCAACTGACATTTAGCATGGTGGCAACACTTAATGTCGCGGTGCTAGTAAAAAGTTAGCGTCGAATTTTTTAATTACAGATTTTTCAACATTTTGACTATGCAGATAAATGCAAAATACCTTAAAAGGTAGATAATTAATATATGTATCATTTCACAAATGATATTATATAAGAAATAATCAGAGTTTTCAAGAAAATCCAGTATATATCTGATTTTTTCATATCCCCACTTTCTTAGACTTTGTCGGGAAAAGCGCGCTATATCACAAGATAAACATTAAAAATACAAATATTTTGCCATTTGTTTTGTTAAAATCGCTAGAACCGTTTTTGAAAAATTAATAATAAATAATAATAATTTTACTAAAGCAATCGGATATAAATTGTGACCTGATTTTAACATGATGGCAGCAAATATAACTGCCAAAAGTTGGGTAGTTCTAAAAGAGCATCTGTGGCAACTCTGGCAAATAACGGAATATAATATATTTTGCGAAATTAAAGCAAATAAAATCACAGCTCAATCACTTGCAGCAAATATGAAAAAATCAGATATATACTGGATTTTCTTGAAAACTCTGATTATTTCTTATATAATATCATTTGTGAAATGATACATATATTAATTATCTACCTTTTAAGGTATTTTGCATTTATCTGCATATTCAAATTGTTGAAAAATCTGTAATTGAAAAATTCGACGCTAACTTTTTACTAGCACCGCGACATTAAGTGTTGCCACCATGCTAAATGTCAGTTGGTTATTAATTTTGGAAATCGTCATAAAAATTGGATTTTCTCAAAAACGGCTCTAGCGATTTTGATAAAACAAAAATCGAAATGATTGTCTATTTAATTCGAATATGTGGATATAGTGCGACATGGCCGACAAGTTGGCGTAATATGGAAAATAATTTGTGAACACCGTTCACTTAATGATCTGTCGGTAACTCCGGTCAAATGAGCTCAAAAACAGTTTTTTATTTATTATGTACAATTACAAATATAAGTTAAAAAATATATTAATAAATCAAATAATAAAACTGGAGTACAATTTTAAAAATATAGCTTTATTGTTTAATTTACTTATTGCTTTTGATTCTACAAATATTTTTAAGTAGGCACATTTCCCGCCGAAGTCAAAATGTGTTATCTAACACTGTACAAGTTCCGAAGTGGTTCCGGACTGGTTCCACCTAGTGGATTCACCTGTAAAATGAACTAGTTTAGGTGGGTTGATAAAAGGTCAATTTTCTAAAAAAAACGGCTATAAGAAATTTAACCAAAATAGGTGTGAAGGTTCCTTAAATATAAATCTAGGAATAGGCATTGCGTGCATTGGCCGACAAGAAGGCTGAAAAGAGTTATGGCCAGTAATCGGAAACATTGACGTTTTTCGCTCATTTTGTATGGGGCTAGATGGGAGGTTGGTAAACTTATCCCCAAATATCTCAAAAACGACTCTAGCAAAATCTTTGATATTTTGGGGATACATTCTCAAAGCTACACTCTATAACTTGTCATTAACCGATTTGGGCGCCAGAGCCCCAGACCCGAGATATTGGCAAAAATGTATAACCTTATATATTTCAAATGCGAAATTATGGTATAAATAGAGCAAATAATTAGACAAACATGGTTTTAATAGAAAGATAATTAAATTTACTTTCAGTTTGCATTCAAATTTAATTAATTAAAAGCTCAAATACGTTACAAAATCATAAATAAAAATTGGTTCCACATCCGATAGTTTTTGTATCTTTACGCACATCTACGCATTTGTGTTTTGCACATTCCTACTTGCAACAAGAGGTGTCAAAACATCGATGTATGGAGACATCGATGTTTTCGATGCTTTTCACCCAAAACATCGATGAAACATCGATGTTTAAAAAAATGAAAATATTTTTTAAATTATTAAAATGCACACTTGTGGTCGTATTAAAAATAGAAAAACAAAACATTTATTCACTTGGTCTTTTTGACTTAGAAAACTGAGATCATTATGGAGATCATTTTGTAATTTAGGCGCGTCCTGCGCTTAGAAATAATTTGCCCCGCCTTGCTGAAGGCTCTTTCTAACTGGCAGGAAGTGGCAGGGACACATAGAATTTTTTGAGCCACTTCTTTAAAGGGCGCCATACTGTTCGATGACTCCTGAAAGTATAATATTAATAAAAACAATGACATAAAACAATTTAGAAACTTACCTACCACTATTTCAACGGCTCGTGCACTTCGGCCTCATTTGAAGTTTCTATATGCTGCCTGAGCATAACTATTGCTTCGGAGCGCGCCGTACTATTTTTTGCTTGCAAGCAAGTGAGATATTCCGAAGGTCTTACATGTCTTACATGTGACTGCATTTGCACTAATTGTAAAATACTTACGCATCAAGAATTTGTCCATCTTAACGCCGTCGGCTGCACCACCAATTGAATGTTCTATTACTGAAAAACTGCAAAAGAACTTTAAATATTATAATGAAAAAATAAAAAAGTTTTGCTCTTTTACGTCTCTTTTTTGCCTTTTTTTCTTAATAGTGACGGCACAGAAACATTAATGGTTGAAAAAATCATGATGATTTCAAAAACATCGATGCGTCGATGTTTCACACCTCTACATGCAACTCTATTTTCATTTGTATTGACTAATTTGAAAGAAAGCTAGGATCTTTTTTTTTGGGAAAGTGGAGAAATAATTTTTACGTAAGCATCAAAAGGCTGCGGCGTGGGTTTGCAGTGGGAGGCGACGCAGCGGGGCAAGCTGGCATTATTTTATATAAACGGAAAAAAAATAATATTCATGTAAGAACCGCAAGGCTGCAGATGGAGGCCGTATTGGAGGATAAAGTTTAAGTTTTTAAATATTGACATTATATGTTTCAATTTAAGACTTTTGAAGAAAAAGTAAAAGTGTAAGCAACAATTCAATTCATTTTAATTCTGTAACGGACGAATGTTATTTAATTTTAAATGGAAATTAAATAAGCGAGAGGCTACATCAAGAGGAACAACAAAGAAATTATTTTAAAGTTCTTCACGGGCGAAGCTGCGTGTAAATATGGCCAGTAAATCTATATTTTATAATGCTTTTGAAAAAAACACTTGCTTTTGGGTCTTGAGCAAATCCATTAATTAATTTAATGGAGTTAAGTACAAAATTGTTGTAGGATGTATGCAGCATGGATTACAAACAATAAAGTTTTTAATTTGAAATTACATTTTGGTACATTACAAGTAATCGCAACTGCAAAAATAAAGAAAAAGTAATTGATCTTTATTCTTGTCGAAAAGTACTATTGGCATCACTAATCAACAAATTTAATTTATAGATTAACGGAGATGGGCCCATTTTATTTATTTTGTACCTTATGAACATACGTAAGTGAATAATTTATATAAAATTTAGAATAACGTTTGAACTCCAATTATCTATGATCAATCAATACATTTCATAGTTTAACAATTGATGAGCCCCACTTAAACGTCATTCGTTTATAAATTGTCTTATTTTAAATACACATATAATTTATAATATTGTTAGTGTTGTTCCACCCAATCGTTGGCACTATTCAATCGGATATCCGAACAGTTATTGCTTATCTCACAATCATCAACAAACTCAACGTGCGTAAATGGAAAATGTCCCTTGCGTCCATTTAACTCGCCTTCCCATTGGCCATTGATATTGGTTTTAGTGACTTTAATAATATCTCCAATTTCCAATTTAAGCGCAGTCTTATCATATGCGTTTGGCACACGTGATTGCTTAACACGAGCTCGGGCTGGTAGCTTTCGCTGAAAGGCACATTTTAGATATTACAAATGTAAGTTTACCAACAATTATATTTATCTTCTCACGTTTAAATCTGTCCGTTTTAATGTGCTAAACTGACTTGACGATACAGTAGGTGGATCGCAATTACCACTATACGAAATGTTGGAACGTGCTAAACAAGCACTGATGTTCAATGTTGTTGGCTGATCCACATTGTCTTCATCTATAGAATCATCGTACTGAAAGGAAATTAATTTTAGTATTTATTAATATGAGAACTAATATTCGAAATTCTTTAATGAAGATATGGCACAATTATTGGCGCCGATTCTAACTAGACAAAATAGCTATTACATATGATACATTAAAATTAACTTGGGTATTGAGTTTGTATTTTTCAGAAAATTAAAAGCTACTTTTGGAGCCTGTTATTAAGCTTTTTAATGTAAAATGTTAAATTGCGCCGTTTAAAAATTGTGTTAGTCATATGTTTGAATAATTCTTATTCGTCATATCATCGTGTAAAATAAAAATAGTATTACATTACAAAAATTCAAATGCATATCATTGGGCAATAAAAATAAAAATATTTTTGGGGTTATTTTTATTTATAAAACCGATGACCACTAACATTTATAGGGGATATTATTATTTCATTTCAAGTATGTTTTTCAAATCTAAATTTTTCAACCATAAACCAAATAATTCTACATTGAAAAAATTGCAGTCCGATGGGAATATTATTTAAGTCATTAAACACATCAGTTGCAAACACACGAACAACGAAAGAACGTTCGCTTCCACTCTAAATCGGTAGTATCTTAAATTTTTTTAAAGCATATTCTTGTACTTTCGAATATGCATGTAAAAATATTTACAAAAAAACTAATTTTCCAATTATACTGGATATGCAATTAAATGTAGGTGGAATTATTCAATATTTACATAATCAAAGATAAAACAAACTTTTTGAACATAGGGCACCGGTATTTGTCCAATTTGTCCGGTAGAGCTGCGAGCAGTCCACCATTGATCTTCATCTTTTCGAATGATTGTGAGCACTTCTCCTCTTTGAAATGGTAAATCATCTTGATCCTTTTAAGGAAAAGACGATAACTTGAATATGTGAAATGCAATAAATATTCAATGGGTTAGTTGTACATACACTGCCAACGAAATCAAACTTGGCAATAACCTTTTCAATTTTTTTCTGAGCGGGTCGTCTTAATGGTGTGGTGTCCAGATAATGTAGTGTGTAAAATGTAAGCAGTTTTGGTAGATTTTCGAAAGATTGATCGCCGATGCGAAACACAATTTGGTCTTGTTGCTGCACTTTGTTGATAATGTAGTTGCTCACTTTGGTGTCTTCTCTAAATTAAATGTGTATTTATAAAAAACATATACATAAACCGTTTTTGCATTTAATTATATATATGTATAATATCATATATATATAATAAAAATATTATTGTTTACGATTACCTCACGCAAAGCACATAATCGCCCTCGATTGAGTTGCTGTCGCGGACCAAAAATACTCCACGTTCTCGTTCATTCATAAGGACCTCCGTTGCATCTTGCCGAGACATGGAGCCAAAATACCAACTACGATATAAAATTAGTTCAGCAAATTAGCTCATATTATTAAAATGCACAATGTATGTGCTTTAGACGTACATACATATACACATTCATGTGTTCATGCATCATATAAAATTAAAATATACATATTCTCTTGTATATGAAGATGAAGTACTTGCATCTAAGGTGTACCAGACATTCTTACCTGCTCCTATCAGATACATCAAATGTATCCATATTTTATAATATAAATTATTTTAAAACGTAACTTTTGGAAACTATTATTAACTCTTTAATTTTTTCTTTGTGTATGCTCTTATTCTTCTTACAATTTACGATAGTTTTATTTCGATATCATCGTCAAAAATATTCGATAGCATAATTTTCGATATCAATATGTTTAAAATATTTTCTATGTGCGTCAAGATAGCTTCGCAACTATAGCGTCACATATCGATACAAAAACTAACGGGTGTGGAACCAATGCTTATTTATAATTTTTTATCGTGTTTAAGCCTTAAATAAAATAAATTTGAATGCAAACTGAAAGTAAATTTAATTACCTTTCTATTAAAACCACGATTGTTTTAATTTTTGCACTATTTATACCATAATTAAATATAACAAAAATAAAATAATAAGAAAATTTGATTTTAATATAACATTCCGAAATGAATTATAACATGATTTTAACATGATGGCATTTCCCCAAAAACGGCTTTAACGATTTTGATAAAAAGCAAAAGCGAAATTATTCTCGATTTAATTCAAATATGTTGATATAGTACGACATGGCCGACAAGTTGGCGTAATATGGAAAATATTTTGTTGTCACCGTTCACTTAATTACTGTCAGTAACTCCGGTCAAATTAACTCAAAAACAGTGTTTTTAGTAAATGTATACAATTACGTATATAAATTAAAAAATATATTTATAAATCAAATAATAAACTATAATACAATTTTAAAAGTATAGCTTTATTATTTAATATATTTATTGCTCCCGATTCTGCATATATTTAAAGAAGGCACATTTCCCGCCAAAATTTAATGTAAGTTATCTAACACTGTAAAATTTCCGTAGTGGTTCTGGGCTGGTTCCACCAGGTGGGTTCACCTGCAGAATTAACTAGTTTAGGTGGGTTGATGAAAGGTAAATTTTTATAAAAAACGGCTCTAAGAAATTTAACCACAATAGGTGTATGTTCGTTCCATAAATATGAATCTAGCAATAGACATTGCGTGCATAGGCCGACAAGAAGGCTGAAAAGAGTTATGGCCATTAATCGGCACTATTGACGATTTTCGCTAATTTTGTATGGGGCTAGGTTGAGGTTGGTGAACTTATCCCCAAATATCTATAAAAACGGCTCTAAAAAATTCTTTAATATTTTGGGGATATATTCTTAAAGCTACACTCTATAATCCCCAGACCCGAGATATTGGCGAAAATGTCGAACCTTATGTTTTTCATATACAAATAATTTAGACATAGATGGTATGTTGCGGAGCTATCTTAATGCACATATATTTTCTATATAATGGGTGGGTGCGTTCTCCTGAATCCAGACATAGAAAAAGTTAATTGATAATTATTAAAATACTAAGGGCTTATATCGGCTTTTAAAACTAAAATTTATAAATATGGCCGAGTTCCGTTTTCCTGCTTCCACATGAATATGTAACAACAACAGTAAATTTGTTTGGACAGTTCAAAAATACATCACGAGCAAATAAATAATTCAAATCGGTAACAAAACATAGCCCAAAGTAAAGTTTGAATATTTTTATGAGCTTTTGGACGACGTACATCAAAAAATTTGTCAAGATAAGCCATTGTCGTTACATCTAATTTAGTTCTTCAAACCTTGGCGCGCTTTTGATGGTATGGGGAGCTCTGTTTTGGTTTCATCTCGATACACCTTCGCGTGAGTGAGAAAATATACTATTATATGATGGCCGATATTTTCACATATATTTTTAACGTAGAAATATGTTCAGTTTTTTCTTATGAGATATTACTTGGGGTGTATGTTGCGTTAAAAATATATGGAAATATATTGGGAAAAACGTAGTTTTTGGAAATGCGGAAATATGCTATTAGAGTCACGATATGAACTAGTTCAGTATGAAACCGATTTAGCTTCCATTAGAAAAATATCGTTGACAACAAATCAGAGTGAAATCGATACATCGATGAGTTTTTTCTTCATCTTTATAAGCATCGCCATTTTGTGTAGAGGAAAAAAATGAAGAAAACATAAAATATTTTTTACCAATTTCATTATGAATACAATAAAATTAATTTGCGATAAGCGTACGTCTGTGACATAAACGAATGTAATTTGAGTGCGTGAATAATAATTACGGGATACGCAAAAACCCAAAAACATTTTCAACGTATGTGTGTATGTACGTTGTTATAATACATCTTTATATTGATGTGTACATGATATACATGTAGGTGTGTGTATATGCATGCATTTATATGCATAAGTCCACTATTTGGGAATGCATATGTGCAATGAAACTTGTTTGATGGCAGATGTATCTACATACATACAATATATGTTAGTATGTGTAAGGGCACTTGCATACAACAAATACTACACCCCACAAGATATGGGTTATTTACAAATGGAATTGTAGATTTGTGTGTTTATTTCCTATAAAAATGAAACGAATATCAACTAATGTTTTTCGAATGTTGCATGGATTTCTACAGCAGCGATTAATGGGAAAATTAACATGAATATTCTTCCTTCCTAAATAGTGTGAAGGCGGTATATAGGTAAGAGTAAACGCACATACATGTATATATATATGTATTTATGTATGTATGAATTCATGTGCGTATAAAATGTATTCTGTAGCACACTTCATATGTACATATGTATGTATACGTACGTATGTATTATATTTTTGTTTTTACAAAAGAATATTATTACATTAAGTATTAATGTGCAGATGAAGCCTCAACTTGCAACTATGTATGTATTGCGCAACTTGAGATGCACCATACATGTGTATACATATATATATATATACATATATGTATACGTTCTAATTTATAATTAATCGTTTCGATAATGGCAATGCAAGTATTGGACTATTATTATTATTATTATGAATATAAATATTACCAGAAACACGCTTTCCAACTTATTGCACAATGTAAAATGCAAATGCGAAAACGCCGAATTCACTCTGAATTTGAAGTACTTTTTGAAGTCACCAAAACATTGTGTATTTTCTATACCAAAAAGGCAAGATATCTTCAATAACTTGAACTTAGTGCTAATAATGAGTGTATGTAACATAAAGGAGGACGCTTCTTCGACCCGACCGCATAAAATACATATGTATGTATATCTAAACCAGCGTCAACACCAACATATGTAGACGTATGAGACCATCAGAAGTAGAAAAACAAAACCTTCACTGTTCGCGTTTGTTTTTGGAACTTATAATCATTTACACACTTCGCCTTAGTGTTTTTTTTTGGATCTGGTGGTCGGGTAAATTTTAAAAAGGACACATTAAACTGAATAGAACTGTTGTCGCTTTAATATTCGGCTCCTATTTTAAATTCTAGCTTGGGTAATGTATAAAATTTCTAAATGTTGTGTTTTTTTGTTTGTATATTTGCAGTGTGTGCTGTATATTTTATTCATAAATGGCAGGACGAGAATCCAACAAATTTGCTCGAAATTCAATAATCCAAACATAATTGCAGAAACGATGAACGAAGAAATCGAGAGTAAAAGTAGTAGCAGCAGCATGCAACACCGTTTTGGCAGGTCCAACAACACTTATATCCTTGCAATCCCAGCAGCAACTTTGGCCAACTGTGAAAGGATTCGGTTAAAATACAATATGAAACTGGTCTTAATGATTACATTTTATCTAATATGCTCAACGCAATCGATTCTAGTTGAAGAGCAAAAAGCAGCCGATGAATCCCTCATGGCAATTTCATCACCTAATAATATAACAAACATTAGTTCAGCCACCAGTAATAGTGGCAAATCAATTTCCATGAATGCTACCAATACCAATTTAAATGGCATAAATTCATCGCCCGGAGGGGCATCAAATGCATATTTTGACAAATTGGACAATTTGGAGCGGAGTGTAGCTGCTGTGCTAATTAAAGTCGCTTATGGCACGACATCGACAACCAAACGCAGTATACCGGACAACAGCTATATTTTGGGTCTAACCACTGTTGCAACGCCTCCATTAACAACTCTCCGGTAAGACTATTCATATATCCTGATCTACAGCTATATTGTATACATTGAAGTCGAACTTTGAAATAACCTAATTGGTGCACATATGAACTGTAGGTGATTCCATTATACACATACACATATATAGTTCGTCGTCGCCAAAAAAAAAGATATACAGTATGTATTTTATTGCACATCTAAAAAAATGCAATTTGATGTCAATTAATTGTTAATTGTTTCATAATTTAATTTTAACTAAAATAGATAGCAGATAATGACACCTTTCGCACTAAAATACTCTTATTGTCCCACCGAAAATATTGTATTTGTTGATTTTTTATGAACAAATTTGAAAATTTGATTGGTTAATTTATCAAAAAAAATCATTTTGCCTGCAATTAAAAGTATATTTTGTGAACCACGTTTTGTCTAAATCAGAATAAAATACACCTCATTGAGATCCTTATCATTGAACTCTGGAGTAGAATTTCGAATTTGGTATATCTAATATTTCTGATATGCCCGTCAGACAGTTTGAAGTTTTCTCTAAAACCCTAGGTTGTTCTTTGATTATAATAACACTTAGCGAATTGTTTCCTCTTATCCTTCTGGGCTATCCTAAGAAAAATTAAAAATATATGATTTTAAGGCGATGGGCGATCTTCTTCCTATTCTAACGTGCCTATTCGGGAACAGCTTTAATGTATTCGTTTTTTAAGTCTAGAGGGTGCGGTTAAATTCTAAAACAAATTTGATCTGCGTGCAAGCATAAAAAGTGTTTTAAAAATTTCGTAGCTCTAGCTGTTATAGTCTCTAAGATCTAGGTGTTCATACAGACATACGGACAGATGGACATGACTTTATCGTCTTAGCTGATGGCACTGATCAAGAATAGTATACATCATTTATGGGGTCGGAAATACCTCCTTCTGCCTGTTACATGCATTTTCTGTTAACGCTAAGTTATATGTAATGCCCTTCTACTATATGGGTAGCGGGTATAAAAAGATCGTTTCAAAACTCAAATGTTTTGTTGTACTATTTATGTGTTCACGGCTGTTCGTGAAAATTCAGTCTAATTATTAGTTAAATAGGTTAGTAGTAGAGTTTTAAGATTAAAAGCAGTGTTAGCGCTAGAAAATACATGATAAAATCTATTATAGTTATAACATAAAACTCTAAAAGGGTCATGCAATGCAAAATTAGATCTACATAGGGAGAGAGCAAGCGGAATGTAACTACGGGTTAGTCTAGATGGAACGGAAAAGGTTAGTCGCGATATTAATTCTGAAGAATCAATATCTCCATTAATAAGATTAAAAATAAATAAAATGCCAAGCATTATTCTACGGTTAGCTAAAGAAGGTAGTTTTATTAAAAGAAGTCTACTACTATATGACGGCAATCTCACTTCAGCATTCCAGTTCAAGCCACGCAAAGCAAATAAGAGAAACTGTTTTTGAACAGATTCAATGCGATCCTGGTGCACAGAATATTGTGGAGACCATACGCACGAACCAAACTCCAGAATCGGACGAACAAGTGATGTATAAAGGGTCTTAGTAATATAAGGGTCATCAAATTCCTTTGACCACCGCTTAATGAAACCGAGTACAGACATAGCTTTATTGACCGTTCTAGAAATGTGGTCAGAAAAGTTAAGTTTATGATCTAAGGAGAGTCAAGATCTCTCTGCAACTTCATATGGCATGGCCAATCCCTGTACTACAGGCATATTTTAACATCATCTGCATACATTAGTACGCGAGATTGTGTCAAAACAGTAGGTAGATCATTTATGAACAATGTGAACAGCAAGGGACCGAGATGGCTACCTTGGGGAACTCCAGAGGTATCTCAGAATGTATTAGAAAGAAAATTATTAAAAGAAACTTTTTGCGTTCTTTGGCTTAAATAGCTTGAAATTCAGCAAATCAAATTATTGGGAAATCCAATTAAGTCAAGCTTATATAACAAAAGAGATTGATTTACTGAGTCAAAGGCTTTACTAAAATCGGTATAGATGATTGTCAGATTGTTCGTTTTTAAGGAAACCCTGGTTAACGAACGAAGAAAGCTCAAGAAGATTAGTAACAGTGGATCTATGTTTCACAAACCCGTGCTGGTAGGGGGATATAATAGAACTACATAAATGTTGTAAATGACTTGTTAATATCTTCTCAAAAACTTTTGGTATAGCAGACAATTTACATATCCCTCTATAGTTTTGGGCGTCAGACTTACTTCCCTTCTTATGGAGAGGAATAATGAAAGACTCCTTCCATAAAGAGGGAAAAGTCGATGACTCGAGTGATAAATCAAATAATTTCAGCAATGGTCTGCATAAAGCCTCAGCTCCGTACCGAAGTACACTGTCAGGAACTCCATCCAGACCGGGCGAAAAAACCGGCTTAACCATTTGAAGATATCGAATCAGAGACTCACTCATTAAGGGACTGAAGATACAATTCGACCGATACAGGCTGTAAGGATAGGGCGCGTTAGAGTAGGAAGAAGAAGAATACGCAGTTTGAAAAAAAGAAGCAAATAGATCAGCGATTGCCTGACCTGAATTTGCTTTCGAATTTTCGTAAGATAGACAAGGAGGATAAGAGGAAGACTTACGCTTATATACAACACACTTTCTAAGAAATGTGTTATTCAGATAAAGTTTATTTGCAATATTAGATGTAATATCTCAATGACTGTAAGTGTGGCATCATTGCAACTCCAAGTCAACCACTAGTCAATCTACTATTTTATATTATAACGTAGATCGTGGGATCCTTAACAATGAGAAGACTGATATATCAATTATTATTATTTCAGCAAAACCTTTTTCACTCCATATAGTCAAAACAATAGACCATTATCGTTTACTAGGTAATATTCAATAAGAAACTTGTCTGTCCTGGGTTTTATTAAAACTCGTTCGAAAGAATATAATGTCACACTACAAAAACGCTTTACCCTTTTCTTGATTGCTGATGGTGCTGCTAAGATATTCTAAGTCTGTCCACAAGAAACACCTTATTTTTATACCCGCTACCCATAGGGTAGAAGGGTATTATAACTTAGTGCCAACAGAAAATGTATGTAATAGGAAATGTGGAATTGTTTAGTCTGAGCGGTGGGCAATTTTGCCTGTTTAGGGTAAACGTAACATGCTTGCATTTTTGTTCGTTTACTTTTATTCGCCAGTCAGATAGCCACTTTTCCACTTCGACTAGATGAAGACCCAGTTGCGCTGATGCTTGGATAGGACACTTGGAACGGCTGAGAATAGCTGTATCGTCGGCAAAGGTAGATGTTATTAGTCGTCTGTTTGTTGGGATGTCTGCTGTGTATAGAAGGTATAGCGTTGGCCCCAGTACGCTGCCTTGGGGGACTCCAGCTCTAGAGGTGTAATCGTCAGATATAGCAGAATTGCATTTCACTGCGAATTTCCTGTCGTATAGGTAAGATTCTAATAGTTTATGTGTAATACTAGGAAGTGTTGCTCTGATCTTATGCATTAGACCTTCTAACCAAACTCTATCGAATGCTTGGGCCACATCTAAAAATATTGCAGTGCAATATTCTCGATTTTCGAATGCTCTTCGTATTTCAGAGGTTATGCGATTGACCTGCTCGATAGTTCCGTGTTTTTCACGAAATCCAAATTGGTGTGATGGGATTTTATTATGGATTCTTAGAAATGAGTTTATCCGAGTCAGCACACGCGTTTCAAAGAGTTTGGATAAGTATGATAAAAAGCTTATTGGTCTATACGAAGAGGAAATTGTGAGATCTTTGCCAGGTTTCGGAATCATAATTATCATTGATTTTTTCCATCTCTCTGGAAACTGGACAAGCCTTGTAATGGCATTGAAGAGCTGGGAGATAGTGCTAGCTGCGCAATATGAGAGCTCAATAATCATTTTTGGCTTTATTTGGTCGGAGCCTGGTGATTTTTTCGGATCCAGTTGATTTTTTATGATATGAGCGATTTCGTTTGTTTGAAATTCCATTGGCTCATGTTGAAGCGGTAAGTCATTTGTTACAGGCGGTAGTGTAAATGCGTTTGTGGCAGGATTTGGCTGGAACACATTTTCGAGGTGCTGTGCAAATGTTCTGGCTCTGTCTTCATCACTGCGGGCCCAGCCGCCCACTGTGTTTCTTATAGGCGCCACAGTTTCTGTCGGGGAGAATAGGGTTGGATGGGCTCTCCATAGAGAGCGCTTTTTGGAAGATGTTGATAATTGTTTTATGTAGCGGCGTTGGGTAGTTGCTTCTTGTTGCTTTAACGCTCTGGTGAGCTTGCGGGAGGCGTCTTTTAAAATTTGTCGTGCATATGGCGACCTACAAGACTGCCTGTCGCTTTTCGATTATGAGCTGCTCGATTTGTTGATTTGAATTCTTTTGCATGTAAGGTATTTGTGCAGTTTGAGGAGTTGAAATGCGAGCAGAGGTGACAAAGGCGGACTCCAGTGTGTTGACAAAGTTGTCGATGTCGGCTTCAAGGTTAAGTAAAGGATTTATATCACTATGCGAGCTTAGATATTTCCTATAAAAGATCCAATTGGTTTTGTGTGAAGTCAATCCAATGCTAGTTCGGTTTCCAATCAAGATACCAGTCCCACCGTGTGCTTTGCCATCGGGATGGTTAGTTGCATAGAAAGAGTAGCCTCTATCAAGCAAGAATTGAGATAACTCAAGCTTATGCTGTGAGACGCCATTATCATTCCACGTGGATATACGTAGGGAAGTCATAGATTATTTGGATTGATGTGATACAAACATTTGTATCAATAGGTTTTGATTACGCATTAGATCTTGCATAGTAGTCCGCATGAAAGACATAAACTCCATTAAGCTTTGCTGTAGGTTAGAGAACATGGCCTCAAAGTTGTTTTGTGGCTGCTCCATACACTGATAGTCTGGTTCAAGTTCTACCTTGAAAAACGGTTGGGCTTCCTTTCCTTGTTTAAAATGTTAAAGACTGATTTTGCGTTAAATCCCCTAACGCCTTACATATTTCTGCTGGTGCTACAAAATCGGATAAGTAGAGCAAAAGTTATTTGTTAAATTATTTATCAAAATAGTTCTGCCCAATGCATATGGACGCTTTAAGTGTGTGAATGACCTAGAGATATCAAATTTGGTGACAGTATTCGTGTAGGTCTTACGCAGATCAAGTTTGTTTTAGATTTTTGCTACCCCCCTTTCCGCCCCCAAAAACTGGAAGAGACTTAGAGCATTGAATTTTGGTATGCATAATAATAATTACAGTCTCAATGATTCCTGTGATTTCGCTTGTGATCGAATTAAAAACAAGAAAGTTATAAAACAATCAATTTTATATGCAAAATTCTCTTGCAGCTGCTTTGTTTGTTTAGTTGACAGTGTGACCATGTCGGTATGTTATAGATTTTTTCCAATTATATATAAAAAACAAGTTTCAGTATTTTCGTTGGTATATTTTTTGTTAAAATATCATTTAAGTTTTTTGTTTTCTCTCGAAATGGGTTGCGGGTATCATACGGTCGAGCACTCTCGACCGTTCAACGTCAACAAGCCACCGCAAAAATGTGTATACTCGTTACTCACGAGTATTTTGGCAGTTCGAGTATATTTGTTACGAGTGGCAAAAATGGATGAGTATTTTTGAGCAAGTGTCTGGCATGATTGAGTATTTACGGGTGCAAGTGCCAACGTACTTAACGAGTGCCAAAAACACCGCATTATTTTTATGATCGGAAAAAGGGGAGGAAATGAATACTCGTAATATTTGCTGGGTATTTGATGCACAAATGTAGATCGTGAGCGGATATTTTGTGTATCCGTAAATGAATTGATGCTGATCCCAAGCCCTCGTGAAAATTGAATGCGTAGAAAGGGACACACATAATTAGAGGCAATACTTGTAATATGTGTTTTATTGGTTTTTTTTACTTATTTGCTAGTTATTTGTACCTGGTATATTTAAAGTACAACACTATTGGCTTTATAATTGCATTTTTATTTGCAATCTATACTAATACAAATAATAATAATAGCTAAATAAAAAAAATACTAACACACAATTTGAATTAAACGTCAATTTATCAGTTTTGTTGACATATTTTTAAATTCAGTCAGTGATAAAAGAGAAAATCAATATTTTAAAGATACTGATCTACCTGTATTAATTTAAAATCTTATGTTTATGACCTTGTGATAATGTATATAATAAAAAGGGTTTTTGCAGATATCTGTAATTTACGGCACTTATATAATAGAACCGCGAACAGCTGCGTGACTCAACGCAAAATTATTTACGATCAACAAAGGAGGTGGGGTAGAAACTACGCACGAATGGTTGAATCACGAGTAGCAAATTGATTCGGTCCCGAAAATGCACACATAAGTTATGAGCGAGTGGCCGAAGCGCAAACACTCGCAATGCCGACATGATAATGTGTGTGTGTGTGTGTGTCTTGAATTTCGCTTGCGGGTAGCCAGTAGCACTGCAACACAAATGTCCATGAGTGTGAGTAGCTTACCAAAAAACAGCCACATTTGACGTTTTCTGTATGCAAGCCAAATTTACACGATCTTAGATGAAATAAATTCCAAAAACAAAATTATCTCACCGAGTTATGCTATTTTGTTAGCAACACTTTTATATTTTCTGCAAGATTCTTAAATTGAAACGTACATAGTTATGTATAGGAAATTCAATATTTAATAATTTAAACTTCATTCTCCAATAAAGGGCTTTACCTCCTAAACAAACCCCCACCGCAGCGTTTTGATGTGTACGTAAAAATTATTTCACCTCTTTCCCAAAAATAAATGCTCTTAGTTTTCATTCAAATTAGTCAATACAAATGAAAATAGAGTTGCAAGTAGGAATGTGCAAAACATAATTGCGTCGAGCATCGATTTCGATTGGCAATATGTGTCGATGTTTCCGGTGTTTTCGTAGGTATCGGTGATGACGAATGTATTGTTTTGTAAAACACGCAAAAACAATCTAAAAACAATTATCTGTATTACATCAAGAAATTCATTTAAGTCTAAATCCTTTCCTTACATTGAACCTTACGGCTCATTGAACATTAATGAGTCTACTATTTTTTTTAACGATTATTTGGATTCGAAATTGCCAACCGGCAAGAATTTTAAACAGTTTGCCAATCCTATTATCGATAATTGATAATCTGTAAGTGAAAGTGGTCGTCGGTGTTATAGGCGTCTACAGGTGTAGAATAAACGCGCACGTGTCTCACTTCAATTAAGGAGTGAGTTTCAATGGGATCCCAACCCATTATAGTTGCCTATTTCAACTTTCCGTCATGGGGTTAATTATACCCGCTACCCATAGGGTAGAAGGGTATTATAAATTAGTGACAACAGAAAATTTATGTAACAGCCAGAAGGCCTGTTGATCAGTGTCAACAGCCGTGTCCGTCTGTCTGTGCGGATGAACACGAACACCTATGTAGTTCTCAGAGACTATAAGACATAAAGACACTACCATAGGTTCCTGCATTCCTAACGCAGATCAAATTTATTTAAGTTGGATGCCACGCCCCCTTCGCCGACCATATGCATAAATCTAAAACAAGTTATTTTTTTTATGTAAATCGGGTGTAACATACTGACATGGTCACGCTAAACAAGCAAAGTGGAAGTAGCTGCGAGTGAATTTTGCATATAAAATTGAATCTTTAATAACTTCCTTGTTTTTCATTTGATCTCAACCAAATTCACAGGAGTCATTAAGACTATAATTATTATTATGCATACTAAAATTCAATGCTGTAGGTCAGCAGTTTTTGGGGGAGGAAAGGGGCGTGGCAAAAATCTGAAACAAATTTGATCTGCGTAAGACCTACACGAATACTGTCGCCAAATTTGACATCTCTAGGTCAATAATTTAACAAATAACTTTTGTTCTACTTATCCAATTTTGATCAAAATTACAGGGTATATTAATAGTATTAAACACAGTTAGCTTACAAAATAACACATCATTACACAAAGAACTTTTGGAGTTATACGCGATTTGTTCTTTATTTATGCATATTGTGTGCGAAGGGTGTCTCTATGTCTTATAGTCTCTGAGATTCATGCAGACGGACAGACGGACTATATATACTTTATGGGGTCGAAGATGCCTCCTTCTGCCTGTTACATACATTTTCTGTTGGCACTAAGTTATAATACCCTTCTACCCTATAGGTAGCGGGTATACAAAGAAAATATTGGTAGGTAATAGCATAGTAATCTGACTCAGAGCATTGCTGTTACAAAATGCGGGGACAAGAACAAACTTAAATCATTTTATGTTATTTTAAATGTGATTAAAGATAGTTAGAAAGTTGCGTCACTGTGACTACATCTACAGTAGGGCCAATAACAAATGTATATAACAGGTAGAAGGCATTTCCGACCCCATAAAGTGTATTTATTTTTTATCTACGTCAATATCCGATACGATATATCCAAGTTCGTCTGTAGATGCCGATGTATCTACACCTTTTATAATCATTTCGTTGCAGAACAATATGTTTTCAATGTTTAATGTAATTAATTTAATTTAATTATTAGATTTCTTATAGCTTATGTACAAAAATATACCATTTAATGTTTTCTCAAAAAAAAGTCAACATTACTCGATAACTTTAGTAGTTGTCTGATAGCTCTTTGTGACTCTGTCTACTAATTGCCTAGGAACTCTTTGTTTCTAACAACAGAATTAAAGTGAATTAACAAACATTTTGTTAGTTTAAAAACAAATGCCTTTGCGACATTTTTGGTTATCGAAGAGCTCCGGTACCGGAAAATTAGAAGAGAAACCATGCAGCGGAGGATTCTTAGCGCATCTGACCCATTTTCCCAATCTGACGCTTCGCGATGTGATTTTCATGTTCTGCATAACCCACATTAACTAAATATTATCAAAAATAAGGTTTCGTTATAATTATTGTGTCGATCGCGCTTTTTGTGCATTGGATCCTTCCAAAGAGCAGTTGGAAAGGATGTTGATTTGTTGTTGTTGAGGCAAGCAGTGTTCAAAATTCTTTGGAAAATACTTCCGTTGCAGAAAAGGGAGCTTGAACTTATTTTAGCATTAATGCGATGGTAGTAAGATAATTAAATTATTTGTTCTTTTAAATGCGTAGAAGTAGTTTGTAAATTGTGTTTGTCTGTTTTGTTATGTGTGTTTCATTGTTCAAACTTGAATTTGAATTTGTATTTACTTTAAAAATTGGTTCCCATAGATATGCAATTACAACCTTAAGGTGCTTTATGTTGTTGCTTTGGAGCCGGGATCAACAAATGATAAATGAGCTTGGGGTTAGCGCGCAGCTAGGGCTTTCTTGCAAGAAAAGTATAATAAATAATAACAATTGGCTCTTTGGAGACTCGGGTTATCCCTTGGAGTCTTTTCTTCCAATGGGGTTCAACCAACACACTTTTAATCTTCGTCATGCTTCTGCGAGAAAAGCTGTCGAGCAAACATTTGGAGTCATCAAAAGTCGATTTCGATTGCTTCAAGAAATTCTTTTGTACACTCCCTTAAAGGTGTCGTGAATAATGTCAAAACATATGGATGATTTTGGAGTTTTGGAAGAAATGGATATCCTAATTTCTGATTATCTGCCTGAAACAACATCTGAATTTCGAGACGGCATAGCAGCTTCTTTACGTAGGTTTAGATTTTGTATTTCGTTTTTAATTTTCCGAATGATTACAATACAATTACACGTAACGAGTCTTTTTAAAAGTAAAATTGTTTTCTCGGAAATTTCAAGGAAAATTGCCATTTCGGCAACCGTCAATGCTGAGAGCCTGCCCTCTGTCAGGCCTTTTTTCTAGATGCAAGTTTCCCTTTTCCTTGTTTTTGGGGATGGTGCTAAAAGTATTCATGCTAATTAAATAACTTTTTAAAATGTAATTAATTATAAGTAAAGTCAAGTAAAATTTCTTGCAATGTCCGGGTGCATCTTCATTATTTTGACGTTGATGTGCTAAAGAACAGCACCATCAAGTGGCCCACCAAGCAATGGCTTGTTAGCGCGCGGGTCGTAGGGAGCGCACCACATAGCGGGTGGCAATGGACAATCGCGAACATATAGCTAAAATATATTTAAATTAAATTAAAAATTACGTCGATACACACTAGACGAATGACTTAATATCAATTTTCTAAGTGTGGAAAACGAAGAAGCATTATTTATTATAAAATAGTAATCTTTATAGTTAGAACATAAAATACAGATAGTTTTCACTACAAACTGGAACGGAAAGAGGCACAAAGTTCCTTGTATTTCTGATTGGAACCTTAAAATTAATCTAATCAGTTCGGAAGAATCGATCTAACCACTAATGAGCTTATTCAAAAAAATTACACCAAGCATAGTTCTACGATCAGAAAGAGAAGGAAGATTTACAAATAAAAGACTACTATGATAGGAAGGTAAAGGAGTGTTGGCACTCCAGTTAAGACCCCGAAGGGCAAACAAAAGAAATTGTTTTTGTACGGACTCTATTCTTTCCTGATGAACCCTATATTGGGGACACCATATACAAGAGCCATATTCGAGAATAGGTCGAACAAGAGAAGTATAAAGAATTTTAGGGATGTAGGGATCTTCCGACCAACGCTTAATGAAACAAAGAACACCGCACGATTTGTAATAGCCAAGATGTGCTTGTCGAACTTAAGTTTGGCATCGAGTAACAGACTCAATACGCTCAAGAGGTTTAGCAGTAGAAAATAAGTATTGTTAAAAGGCAAACGCCAGTAAAAGGACATTACGTTACATTTATTGCAATTAAGATTTAAAAGGTTTATTTTACACCAAGATTGGAAGCTGTCAAGATCAGCTTGCAGCATTTGACCAGATTGAGAATCAACTGACGATAAACAAAGCTGGACATCATCAGCATACATTAACACACGAGCAAATTTAATAACGAATGAAAGATCATTAATAAACAATGTAAATAACAAGGGACCAAGGTGACTCCCTTGAGGTACACCAGAAGTGACCTTAACAAACTTGGAGACAAAGCCGTTAAAATACACTTTCTGGGTTCTGAAATTTAAATAGGTGGATATCCAGATAATTAAGTTATTGGGAAATCCCAAGAGATAACGTTTATGTTGTAATAGTAATAATAGTAATAATAGAGTGATTAACAGAGTTAAAAACTTTACTGAAATCAGACAATTTGGATATTTCTCCATAATTCTCAGCACTAGATTTGTGCTTATAAAAGATTCCTTCCAGCAGTTTGGAAAAGAACATAACTCCATTGCGCTTCAGCACAATGCCTAAGTACACATGCTGGAACCCGATCTGGTCCTGGTGAAAATACTGGCTTTAGAATCTTTAAATTATTTATTATTTTTTATTTTATTTTTTATTTATTTTATTTAAAGTCGACTATGAACAGTCGACATTGAAGAAATTAATATAATTATGACTAAAAGAGTAGCATTATGATTAAAAATATTTGTATAGTTTAAAATAGGAAAAAAAAATAATTCAATTAAAATTAAAATTTGAAATCTCTGGGGGTGTTTAAGCAATATTAATCTAACCCAGCATTCGCTGCATGGATTGGGGAAAACCCAGAAAAAACCCAATCAGGTCAGATGGTAGGTTAGTTAGCTAGTATTAAATTTTTGTTTTAATTTCCAACACCATGTTAGTTATTAATTATTGTTAGTTAAGAATGATAGAATACAATTTTTAATATTTATAAGAGATGCATCGGCGTTGAAAACACAGTAGAGTCTGTTGTAGTCAGCACAGAGAACTCGAAAAGGTTCATGCGTAGAATAGTTAGTTGTACATAGGTTAAGGGATAAAGGTGTGAAGTTACGTGTATGTCTAACTGGGACAGAAAGGTTTATATGCCTAAGCAGGTAGGGAGAATCAATTTCACCCTTTAGTAGTTTGACTATAAACATAACCCCAAGCATGCTACGACGATTAGTTAATGAGGGAAGATTAAGTAAAACAAGTCTACTATAATAAGAGGGTAAGTCAATACCTGAAACCCAGTTAAAGCCTCTAAACCCAAAAGCAGAGATTTCTTTTGTACAGACTCGATGAGATTTTTATGATTTGAGTATTGTGGTGACCAAATACAAGAGCCGTATTCCAGAATGGGACGGACAAGCGAAACAAAAAGAAGCTTTGTCGTATAAGGGTCATCAAATTCCTTTGCCCATCGCTTGATGAACCCAAGAACTTGAGTCGCTTTGTTGACAGTCATTAAAATGTGTTTGCCAAACTTTAGCCTATGATCTAGAAGAACTCCTAAACCATTCACATCGTCTACTCTAATCAGAGGTACCATATTAAGAGTATAATTACAGATGTTAGCAGAGTTTCTGTAAAACGACATAACCTTACATTTCGAACAATTTAGTAGTAGATAATTACTTTTACACCAGGAATAAAAACGATCAAGATCAGCTTGCAATAGAGAGTTAGAAGCTATATTATTATAAGTTAGGCAAATCTTGACATCATCAGCATACATTAAGATATTAGACTTTAAAATAACATTGGGAAGATCGTTAATGAAAAGGTTAAAAAGAAGAGGACCGAGATGACTACCCTGAGGAACACCTGAGGTTACAAAGACAGGTTTAGAAGTTGCGGATTTAAATATTACTGTTTGAGTTCTATTATTAAGATAGTCAGATACCCATAACAGGAAATTGTATGGAAATCCAATCAAGTTTAATTTTTTAACTAAAAGGAAATGGTTAACAGAGTCAAAAGCTTTACTAAAGTCAGTATAAATAACATCAGTCTGCAACTTATTCTGAAAACCTTTGATCACTAGAGAAGAAACTCTAATAGATTGGTAGTCGTAGATCTCTGTTTAACAAAACCATGCTGGAAGGGAGAGACAATAGATCTACAAAAATGACTAAGTTGAGATGTAATAATTTCCTCAAAAAGTTTCGGTATAGCGGACAATTTGGAAATACCTCTATAATTATTAACGTTATGTTTCGAACCATTTTTGTGCAAGGGGATTATGAATGAATCCTTCCATATAGCCGGGAAAGAGGCAGACTCAATAGACATAATAAATAATTTATGTAAAAGTAAATGCAATGATTCCGCACAATACCTAAGGACACAGCCTGGAATACCATCTGGACCGGGTGAAAATACAGGTTTTATTTGATTGAGTTCGCTTAAAACGGAGCATTCGGTGATCACCGGCTCAGGAATAAAGTTAGACTTTTGCAAGTTATAGGGATAAGATATATGGGGTGAATAGCTGTCAATTGAGTAAGTAGATTGAAAGAAGTCTGCAAACAGATCGGCAGCGGCCTGATCACTGCATGCAGTCTTATTTTGAAATGAAATTGAGGAAGGTAGTGAAGAACATTTTCGTTTAGAGTTAACAAAACTATAGAACTGTCTAGGATTCTGAGCAAACTGTAACCGACACCGACATTTAATAGTGAACTTCTGGTAATTTAATGTTTATAAATGCAATGTGAGTCATTTATCTGATACGGATAAGGCAAAACCAATCGAACGCTTTGAGATCTATATGTGGTTTGAAAAAAATCAGCAATAGACTGATTGGTTTCCGCTGTATTCTTTAAAAAACAAGTAAGAAAGCTACAGTCGAGAGTGCTCGACCGTATGATACCCGCAACCCATTTCGAGAGAAACAAAAAATTTAAATGATATTTTAACAACAAATATACCAACAATATACTGAAACTTGTATTTTGTTTGTACATATTTGAAAATAGCGGGTAGAAATCCACAACACCGACATGGTCACACTGTCAACTAAACAAACAAAGCGCGAGCAGCTGCCAGTGAATTTTGCATACAAAATGGATTCTTTAATAACTTCCTCGTTTTTTATTCGATCTCAACCAAATTCACAGGAGTCATTCAGACTATATATTGTTATTATGCATACCAAAATTCAATGCTCTAGGTCTATTATTACGGCTTTTACAGTTTTTGGGGGCGGAAAGGGTCGTGGCGAAAATCTAAAACAAACTTGATCTGCGTAAGACCTACACGAATACTGTCACCAAATTTCATATCTCTAGGTCATTCACACACTTAAAACGTCCATATGCACTGGGCACAACAATTTTAATAAATAACTTAACGAATAACTTTTGTTCTACTTATCCGATTTTTACCAAAATTACAGGGTATATTAAGAGTGTCAAGCGCAGATTACCAAATTACACATCATTACACAAATAACTTTTCGAGTTATACGCGATTTACATTAAAAAAAACTTGACTTTTTCTAGATTAATGCTTATTGTGGGCGAAGGGGGCGTTGCATCCAACTTTTGAAATAAACTTGATCTGCGTAGGGTATGAAGGAACCATTTTGCCAAATTTGGTGTCTCTATGTCTTATAGTCTCTGAGATCCAGGTGTTCATACAGACAGATAGACGGACAGACGGGCATGGCTATATCGTCTCGGCTGTTGACTGTTTACTGTCCATAATACACAATGTTACAATGACTACCTCGTAAATTGTGGACGGCAGTTTCGCAATGATCCGAGGACATTCTATAACTTTGTTAATATGAAGCGATTTTTATCAACGCTTCCATCGACTGTTTTTATACCCGCTACCCATAGGGTAGAAGGGTATTATAACTTAGTGCCAACAGAAAATGTATGTAACAGGCAGAAGGAGGCATCTCCGACCCCATAAAGTATTTATATTCTTGATCAGTATCAACAGCCGAGACGATATAGCCATACCCGTCTGTCCGTCTGTCTGTCCTAGATCTCAGAGACTATAAGACATAAAGGCACCAAATTTGATACATATGTTCCTGCATTCCTTACGCAGATCAAGTTTATTTGAAAAGTTGGATGCCACGCCCCCTTCGCCCACAATTTGCATAAATCTAGAACAAGTCAAGTTTTTTTATGTAAACCGCGTATTACTCCAAAAGTTCTTTGTGTAATGATGTGTGCTTAAAGCTCTTAATATACCCTGTAATCTAAAATCGGATAAGTAGAAGTTATTTGTTAAATTATTTAAAAAATTTTAAGTAGTATGCAGAACACACGACTAATATTAATTAAAATACGTTTAGATATCAATCGGCACACCATCAACCACAAATCACGAGCAGCAGTCGACATAGGAATTATGAATTGGATTTAGAAAGGGATCATGCTCTGCCGACATCGGCACCAAACGCTGACATATTGAAAAGCAATAATAATCCTACATATCCAAATCCAAATCGCCATCACAGCAGCAACAGCAATAATCATGACAGAGATCGCCATCGACACACAATGCAATACAATTCGACGCCGATGCCATCATGTAATTATGCGATTCTATTATTTAATTCTATACAATTATTGTCGAATTCTTTATATTCACAGTTCCCAATTTATTAAAGAAGAATCAAGCAAAAGGACAGCCAACAATCCCTATGTATCCGGGAGATATACCATCGTATTCACCGCCATCGCGGTCATTTTTTACGCCACCCTTGCCGCCCGAGTATCAAAACCCATTCGCTGATAAGCCAACTCTGCGAGGCACAAATAACGAAGGTCTAATTACCGGTAATGTTGTTCAATATAATAACCGCCGTCCTATTCCACCGCCAAGTTTGATGCCAGGTCATGAAAGAATACCATTTCGTCCGCCAGATTTAACTGGAGAAACAAATGCCAATGTGCATTCAAATGTTAGTTATTCTAGCCATGTTCTAGACGCCAAGAAAAAGGCAAATGTTTCAACAAACATTGAATTTTCTGGTGATCGTAAAAAAGCGTTAAATACGCCATCACGCACCAGCAGTAATGAGCAAGATATTACTCTCGAAGCAGCAGGCATTAATCATAAAATTTATACACATGACGATCAAAAATCAAGCCAAGATATAAGTGATGGCAATGCGCTGAAGCGGCAAGAAGTGTTACCGAATATACGACGTATACTAGGCTCAAATGGCAAAAAAGGTGATATACCAGCGGTCTTATTACGTCAGGTGACTCAGCGTCCCATTGTCAGCTATCAACAGCCGCCGGCATCGGCGATTGTTGCTGTTGTGGCAAGCGTACATGCCAATGACGATAAAACAGCCAAGGAAAAGAGTGGCAACGATGAGACAACGAGTGGTTCCAATATTAACAAGAGTAAACAGACAGATTATCATGAAGTGGTTGCAACTCAGGATTCATTAGGCAGCAATATTAGTCAGGTTGGAGTTACCACACCGTCTGCTGCAGCTGGTGCCATTGGTGATGCGGCTGCCACATCCTTCACATCAGCTACAATGCAGCAAGCGAAGCCAACAATAACGGCTAACGATGCTGCAGGAAAATCAACATCATCAAGTGACGAATCAGCAGCTTCAACTGCAGCAGCTACAACTTGGACTTGGGCATGGCATATCCACATCTATATGTCCGTCGTTTTATTTACAATACTCGCAGTTTATTCGCTGTACAAGCTGCTTACTTACAACAAATTGACACACTTGTTTGCCCAATCATATTTCGTGTACATTCATCTCATTTTAATTGTAATTTGCATAATGCGCATATTTTATTTATGCTTCGATGCATACAATATTCATGGCACGTTTCATATATTTGTTGCTGAGCTGTTGTTGAATTTGCCTGCGACTTTTTTAACGGTGGCATTTTCAGTTTTAATTTTATTTCTATTTTTGAAATCGTTGAATCACAAAAATAATCGTTATTCAGCATTGGTCCGACCCTTGACTGTAGTAGTCGGCTGTGGTGTTCATGTGTTGCTCTGCATAACGTTGCATTATGTGGAATCGTATACACTGCAAAATCATCACATGTACTTTCAACAGCAGCAGCAACAGCAATACTTCCGCCGACAGCAGCAGCAACAACAACTCCAACAGTTACAGTTGCAACAACAACAACAATCGTTATCGCCAGCAACCGCAGCGTCTGCAATTACAATGTCACCAGCGACCAGTTTGGCAAATCCACAACCTCCACCTCGAGTTCTCTCACTTATCTGTCAAATTATTTATATATTCATTTGCCTGAGTCTTGGATTACTATACCTATATCTATATCGCATACTTAAGCGCATACTCCGCAGTAAATCCCAAAATTACATACATGGGTATCAGAATCTGTCTTATGCCATTCACATTACAATTGCAACCGCCTTGCTATTCGTTTTGTTGGCCACTCTGCAAATCTTCGGCGCCGTTTGTATTCCGACAGTGCGAACTAATCTTGGCGAAGTCGATGTCGATTGGATGCAGTGGGGCTATCAATTTTCATTGCGCCTAATTGAGATTGCCATAATAACACTCATTTCTTGGGTCACAGGACTCAAGCACAATATCAGCGGCACTAATTCAAATACCGGCGGCACTGTAAATGGCGATGTTCATATGATTGGACACTCGGCAGTAGGTGCTGGCACTGCAACTGCGATAAGAGAAAAGCATGGGGCCGGTGCTCATCAGCATTCGAATGTTGCGAATTTCTTTTTGCCCTGTACATCAGGATCAAGTCAGGAGCAATTTGAGAATGATTATCCAACGATTTGCAATGCAAATACAAATCTTCATACGTACACAATGCGTACAGGAAAACTAATTTATGATGATAGCTATGCGTTACATTCATTAGCTGGACCAGGATCAGGAGCTGGGACAGGAGCAGGAACAGTTGGAGCCGTTGCCACCTCGGAGTATCAGCTACAAGAGCCGATGTATCAGAGACCCTACGATACGGGTTCCATTCGCAGCGCTCTCAATCACGGTATGACATCCGCTCAGACGTCGCAACGCTTTCATCACCATCAGCTTCAACATCAACCAGCTACATATATGACCACCACAGGCTATATGACGGATGCGACAACCGATCATTATGAGAATCCCAATTTTGATTTACTCACAAACTCCGCTGGCATGAGCGGCAGAGTCGAAGTTGCTGCTGTGGGTGGTGGTGCTAGTGGGTGTGGTATGAAATTGAGTAAAAATACTGTTAGTTCTGGTTCGGCATCTGTAACCGGTTCTGGGTGTGGTTCTGGATCCGGTTCAGGTTCTTCAGGTACATCCCAGCAACAAATGTTGCTCATGCAAAGCGATAGCTGTTATTCGGAGCCACTACAGGAGAACTCAAGCTATGAATTTCATAATTTTGAGCGACCAATATTTAAAGAAGAGTCTCATGCCAGCGACGAGTGCTGGCCGGATAGAGAACGAGATCGGGAACGAGAGAAACACAAGAGATGTAAGGTTCGCAAGCAAAATAATGTCGGCACTCTGGAGCGAACAGCTTATGATAACCCGGAACGACGCAGTTCTAATTCAACAAATTCTTGTTCTTCTTCCTCGAATAATGGTGTCATTGTAAGTAGCCGATATGCGAGCTATAATTCATATGAACGTGGCCATCATGATGGTGTAAGAAAGAGCGGCACTCTTAACAACATTATGAATGGTTCCACAACGGGAATAATGGCTTCGCAAGGATCTGCGCCACGTCGTGGTGTGATTCAATGCGGCAGTAAACGCTCGATGAATGGTACTCAAACTTTAACTGAACGTTCACATTATTATCAGCGAAGTGCCGAACACCAAGGCGCAAGTCAGTCAAATGATTTTGAATTGGGAGCACCGACCACGTCGACGACGACTCGCAATGAATTGTCGCTTAAGCAACAACATCAACAACTACAACAACATTACAATCAACACAATTCAGATGATGAAGCAGACGAGGACGCAGAAGATGATGATGATGATATGATGCCTGGTTGTAACGTTGAAAGCGCCAATTTGATAACAAACAATGATAATAGCAGCAGCATCACATCGAACCCACTTGCTGCCCATCAGCAACATCATCTGTCCCATTTATCTACTGCGAGCAATGTTAAATCCATACATCATCAGGATCCTTTGGAAATAGGCAATCTGAGTGCCCAAATGGGTCCATCATCATCAGCAATTGCCACCGATAATCTGATTGTTACTGATCAGGCATTTCTAAGATTTCGCGCTAATAATGATGGAAATGTCGAACAATTAGGTGCACGTATTCACAGTGTGCTGCATCAACCGAGTCATAGCATTCCCAGCGCCGCTTTATTGCAAATAAACAGCAATGGCATTGATTGCTAGAGGCATCGACAAACATCCAACAAGCCATATAATCTGGAATACTTATTAGATTATGCGGTATTCCACAACATATTTTATGAATGCAAAATTGCGTCGATTGCTAACTGCTGCCGCTTACTGCCAATATAAGTATATATTTAATATCGCCACTTTCTACTCTCTTCAAACTTGTGATATACATACATAAAAAAAGAAGAAAAATACAAAAAATTAATATAACATTAAAACTTACAAGCTACCAAGAACAAAAACTACAATTAAAAATATAAATGAAGAAAAGGCAGCTTAAAATAAATTAATCGTTTATATATATGCCAAAATATGCATATTAAAAATGTTGGTAAATTGAAAATCGAAACAAAAATTAAAAGGTCAACAATTTAATATGTACATGCGTTTGAACATCTTAGCGTTATTTAGTACACATCCATTTGTTTCAAATCCAAATACCGGATACCTATAAATGGGTTTTAGTTAATATTTACAACATAAACAAAAAACAAAATGCAACAAAACTTATACGTACATAATAAGTAATATACAGTGTATTAAATTATAGGTACATATTTATAGTCTATAGGAATATTGCATAGTTTTACCGAATTCAATGTATTGTAAATATTAAATATGTATATCCAACCTCTTTTCTTTTAAGAATAGACACAAAAACGAAACCTTATTTTAAATTTTTATTTTCTTATCTCAAGCTTAACATTGAACTTCAATATTTTTGATCATGAAAATTGTGTACTATAATTTAAATATTCATTTTGAATCATTTCTTATTTGGTCAACAATGCCGAATAAATCGCCATTTTTTGTTTTTTGAGATTTAATGAAATATATGAAATGACTGTTACATTATTTCGCAAAAGCTTTTGAAAAGTTAAATTTTAAGTTGTCACTTCATAAAAATATATTTCCAAAAAAGCTATATTGGATTTGAAGATTTTTTTATATTAATTCTTAACGTAACGAGTACTGATCAGAAAAAGGCTTCTGCATTTTTAATGTAAAAATTTAAATGTAAATCACAAATATGCATCATCGTTGTTCGTATGTTATCATTAGCGTGATTTTAAAGAGAAGACGTATTACAAAATATTTATATCTATAAAATCTGATATCAGAGTAAGAGGAAATAAAATTAATTCAAACTATTATTACAAAAAATATGTATGATTCAAATCAATGCGCACTACATGATACACACATTGAATTGAACACATTTTTATAAAATAATTCTAATAATAAAGTATTTCCCTTTAACATAATACATGTATATGAAACAATTACTCTATATAAATAAAATTGATACAAACCTATTAAAAAACATTAATTAATGTATTTATATAATAGCCAGTTTTAATTGCAGCATCACTTGCAAAGAACTTAAAAATATTTTGTTTGTTGTTCCTCCCGCTGAAGCCTCTCGATGTTTTTATACCCGCTACCCATAGGGTAGAAGGGTATTATGACTTAGTGCCAACAGGAAATGTATGTAACAGGCAGAAGGAGGCATCTCCGACCCCATAAAGTATATATATTCTTAATCAGCGTCAACAGCCGAGACGATATAGCCATGTCCGTCTGTCCGTCTGTCCGTCTGTCCGTCTGTCTGTCTGTATGAACACCTGGATCTCAGAGACTATAAGACATAGAGACACCAAATTTGGCAAAAATGTTCCTTCATACCCTACGCAGATCAAGTTTATTTCAAAAGTTGGATGCCACGCCCCCTTCGCCCACAATAAGCATTAATCTAGAAAAAGTCAAGTTTTTTTTTATGTAAATTGCGTATAACTCCAAAAGTTCTTTGTGTAATGATGTGTAATCTGGTAACCCATCTGCGCTTGACACTCTTAATATACCCTGTAATTTTGGTAAAAATCGGATTAGTAGAACAAAAGTTATTCGCGTAATTATTTTTCAAAATTGTTGTTCCCAATGCATATGGACGTTTTAAGTGTCTGATTGACCTAGAGATTTTTGCCACGCCCCTTTCCGCCCCCAAAAACTGTAAAAGCCGTAATAATAGACCTAGAGCATTGAATTTTGGTATGCATAATAACAATGATAGTCTGAATGACTCCTGTGAATTTGGTTGAAATCGAATGAAAAACAAGGAAGTTATTAATGAATCAATTTTATATGCAAAATTCACTTGCAGCTGCCCGCGCTTTGTTTGTTAAGTTGACAGTGTGACCATAGCGGTGTTGTGTATTTTACCCGCTATTTTCAAATATATACAAAAATTAAGTTTTAGTATATTTGGTATATTTTTTGTTAAAATATCATTTATGTTTTTTGTTTTCTCTCGAAATGGGTTGCGGGTATCATACGGTCGTGCACTCTCGACTGTAGCTTTCTTACTTGTTTTTAACGAATTTTATTTCCTTCCCATTTAAAAATAAAAGAAAAAAATTGAGCGTTGTTGAATTAAAACGTCGAATGAATCCTGTCAGTGATCACGACCACAGCATCCATGTTCAGAAGAAATAAATTCCAGAAACAAAATTATCCCAGAGTTATTCTCATGTTAAAGTCAATAAATAGAATTGTTGCTTAAACAATATTACACATAAATATTTTCTATGTTGTTAACAACATTTGTACATTTTGTGCAAAGTTCTTAAATTGAAACATTTGTAATGTCAATATTTAAAATTAAAACTTTATCCTCCAAAACAGCCTCCGACTGCAGCCACTCATTGCAGCCTCTCGCTTCTTGCATGAAAATATTTAATTTTTCAATTCATATAAAACTAGCCAGTTTTCCACGCAGCTTCGCTAGCGAAGCACTTTAGACCATTTATCGATTTCCCGCTGAAGCGTCTCAATGTTTTCATACAAATTATTTTAGTTCCATTTAAAATTAAAACAAGCAACAGTCGAGAGTGATCGACCGTAAGATTCCCGCAACCCAATTCGAGACAAAAAAAAAAACAAAAAAACATGATATTTGAAAAAAAATATACCAAATAAATATACTGTAATTTGTTTTTTTAATATATTTGAAAAATCCATAATATACGGATATGGTCACGCTGTCAACTAAGCAAACAAAGCGCGAGCAACTGCAAGTGAATTTTGCCGTATAAAATTGATTCTTTAATATTTTCTATGTTTTTCATTCGATTTACAGGAATCAGACTATAACTACTATATTTATATGCTTACCAAAATTCAATGTTCTAGGTCCATTATTACGGCTTTCCCTGTTTTCGGAGGCGGAAAGTGGCATGGCAAAAATCAAATTTGATGTCTCTTGGTCATTCACACACTTAAAACGTCTGAATTGGACATAACTTTTTTGATAAATAATTTAACAAATAACTTTTGTTCTACTAATCAGAACTTTTCGAGTTATACGCGATTTACAAACAAAAGATCGTGACTTCTTCTAGATTTATGCATATTGTGGGCGAAGGGGGCGTGATATCCAGCTTTTGAGATAAACTTGATCTGCGTAGTGAATGCAGGAGCTTATGTACAAAATTTTGTGTCTCTATATCTTATAGTCTCTTAGATCTAGGTGTTCATAAATACAGACAGACGGACATGGCTATATCGTCTCTATATTTTTAACAGTAATCAAAGGTAGTTAGAGTAATTATTTCGGAAAATCACGCTATAATGTGCGGCTACATGATAATATCTATGTTGTGTGAAATTGCAGCAAAGTAGCTTTTACAGTTTGGGCTGTGCGGTGATAGTACTTTAGCTATTATTAATGTTATAATTAGCTTAGTTTTAAAACTAAACAAACTTATAAATAGCGATAACTCGCTCATCCTGGATGCCATCACTCGACCGCAGAATCTGTTCGTTGCAGAGTTTGACGGCATCAACTGGTACAAGGGTGTCAAAGTGGTGGCATGTGCTAACGAGGAATCCCTGCGAATCCTCAAAGGCACTGCCGAAGCTGGACGCACCTTGGCCGGAAGCAAAGATTGACGTCATCCCTGTAGATTATATTCCGGATCGAATGATCATTAAGGTCTGGATCTCACCTCCCATTTGGGAGAACCGAACCACCCTTATACTGATCAAGAGCCCGAATGTGGTCTGCCACTCAGCGGACTGGACGATCAAGAGAGGTCTAGCCCGAGACAAAGGAACCGGCAAGGATCTCTGGATCAGTATTGGTCCATAGTCCAAAAGCCAAATCCTTCCTAAGCAAGGCCGGCTGAAGATGGAAATGGATTGTGTTCGGGCAATCATTCCTGGAGGCGCTTGGCGCGAAGACCGGTGGAGAGGGTGGATATGGCTCTCATCCAAGAACCCTAGATCGTAAGTGGAACGGTTTGTGGTTTTGGTTCCCGCGGATAGCATCTCCTTGTCCCGACCACTGTGGACAGCGACTCTCTCCGTAGAAGATTGGAACGTATCGAAGGAATGCCCTTTTTCGGATCATTACAGGATAGTGTTCCAAGTTGGATGGTCCAGAGAGGCAAAGCTGCCCTTCAGGAATCCACGAAAGACAAACTGGGTAAAATTCTCACAACTTGTCAGGGAATCTATTCCTAACCACGCAGTGGAAAGGCTAGACAACCCGGTCCAATCAGCCGTCCTCCTAAGTCAAGCCGCCACATGTGGTGGACTCCGGAACTCGGCCACATATGAAAGGAAACGAGAAAACTTGACAATAGAGCTAAAGATGGAAACTGCCAGGTAGACTGGAATGCCTACCATTACAAGATCTTTAAAAAGAAAATTTGAAGGCAAAAAAAGATTCGTGGACTAAATTCAGTGAGAATCTAACCAACACCACTGGAGCGTCCACACTTCGAAGGTTGCTGTCCAAAGATCCAGCCACATCAGGACTACTTAGCAACCTGGATGGTACATTCGCTAAAGACAGTCAAGACCCTTTACAACTCATCAGGAACGCACACTTTCCAGGCTGCTTAGAAGCTGAACACGAGAGTGGTAATACCACCTCTTACACCTGTGGCGAGCCAGAGGAAAACGTGCTTTGCGAGAGTCAGGACCTAATCGGCGAAGTTATGAATGCGGAAATCAGCAGGACCGGATGACAACAAACCGGTCATGTTACAGATGGCATGCGTACACTTGGCTACTAGAGATCTTCAGGGGATGTCTTCCTACGGGATACATTCCAAAAATCTGGAGAGAAGTGAGAGAAGTGCCTTCATTCCGAAGGCAGGAAAGATATACCACTGCTCATTAAAAGCTTATAGGCCCATTAGCCTTTCTTAGTTTTTACTAAAAACCTGGAGAGACTTCTGGATCTTCATCATAGAAGTAAGCTAACTCCTCACACATTCGGCAAGTCCCAACACGACTACCTTACAGGTAGATCAGCTTGTTCAGAAGATTAGAAGGTAGATCAGTTTTGTTCAGTAGATTAACAAATCGACGCTAACCCAAGTCTCTAGAGATTAATATCATTAAAATTATTTCCAGTAGAAATAAAGTGCGCTGGAGTGACTTTATTAAATACACGATAAACTAGTCTCTATCTATAGGTGCAATAATGCCAATGCATACTACATTTCTTTTGTATCTTTACAAATGGCGAATGGCATATTGATCTAGAAATTTAATATAGATCATTAAATAATCAAAAGTTATTATTTAAAACAATTGCATATCAAAATTTTTATACCCGCTACCCATAGGGTAGAAGGGTATTATGACTTAGTGCCAACAGAAAATGTATGTAATAGGCAGAAGGAGGCATCTCCGCCCACATAAACTATATATATTCTTGATCAGTGTCAACAGCCGAGACGATATAGCCATGTCCGTCTGTCCGTCTGTATGAACACCTAGATCTCAGAGACTATAAGAGCTAGAGCTACCAAATTTAGGGACAGTACTCCTATAGGTCCTACGCAGATCAAGTTTATTTCAAAAGTTGGATGCCACGCTCCTTTCCGCCCCCAAAAGTCTGTAAAAGCCGTAATAATAGACCTAGAGCATTGAATTTTGGTATGCATAATAATAATTATATTCTCAATGATTCCTGCGAATTTGGTTGAGATCGAATGAAAAACAAGGAAGTTATTAAAGAATCAATTTTATATGCAAAATTCACTTGCAGCTGCCCGCGCTTTGTTTGTTTAGTTGACCGTGTGACCATAACGGTGTTGTGGATTTTTACCCGCTATTTTCAAATATATACAAAAAAACAAGTTTTAGTATATTTGGTATATTTTTAGTTAAAATATCATTTAAGTTTTTTGTTTTCTCTCGAAATGGGTTGCGGGTATCATACGGTCGAGCACTCTCGACTGTAGCTTTCTTACTTGTTTTATTCAAAAATTTGTGAAATTTAATTACTTTATCGCTGAATTAAAACGAAGAATGGATAGTGTCAGGGATCGAACTTTCGACCACAGCGTTGCTAGTGCGTTGATAGTACTAAAGCTGGGTCAGTGTCTACGAACTACTTTATATACATATATATAGATAATAGGCAGCTGGCTCCGCATCTTCGGCAGCCTCCCGGAGCAGCCTCTCGATGTTTACGTACTTCCCCAAAAATGAGAATACAAAACAAAATATAGGTGCAAGTATGAATGGGCAAAACAGCATCGATTTCGTATGGCGATATCTGCCGATATTAGAAGTCTGCATGGCTGGACTCACAACGTAAATTGAAATCAATGCAATCGAATTGAATTGAGTTGAATGAGTGAGAATATCGAAATGAAACGACATTTTGCGAATATGAGTGCGTGTCGCAACTCATAACATAAGGCGATCAGTGAAAAGAATGGGAATGAGTGAAACAAAAAACCGAATGAAAAATTTAACAACGCCGAAGGCATACGAATTATTCGAGTCGTTATTTGTTACGGTGGTTAGCAGAGATGGAAGGAGAAAACAAAGAAGAGGAGATTCTATGTATTTTCTATGCGTATTTATGTTGTGTATTTATTGTTGTACTATGTACTTATGACGTGTCTTTGTGTGTTCTTGTGTGACAAGACAACAACAATCAAAATGCTATTTTGGCATTCGAAAATTGAATTGAATGAGTGAGAATGATTGAGAAAAGGAATAACTCAATCATTCTCACTCATTCAATTCAATTTGTTTCATTTGAACGTTGTGCGTCCGAATGGACGCACTCAGTTTCATTCAATTAATTTTGCGTTCATTTGAATTTTTGCAAGTCATGCAGATATCGAGGGTAGAGGGATATTATAACTTAGTGCCGATAGAAAATGTATGCTACAGGCAGGAGGCATCTCCGACGCCAGAAAGTATATATATTCCTGATCAGTGTCAATTGCCTAGACGATATAGTCATGTCCGTCTGCCTGTATGAACACCTTGATCTCAGAGACTATAAGAGCTAGAGCTACGAAATATTGCTTAAAACCGTTTTTATGCTTGCACACTGATCAAGTTAGTTTTAGAATTTAGCCACACCCACTACAGCCATTAAAAAACATACTTTAAAGGTGTTGCCAAATAGCTGTAGCTGTAATAAATAATTAATTTTGAGTGAAATCGCGTGAAAAACATGTAATTTAAATAGCAAACTTTATTACGCCTACAAGTATGATGACATTTGCAGCTAAGGCAATAGGAGTTCGAGTCACGCTTCAGACAATTTTTTTCTACTTTTTAAAATGATATCTGTTATTTATAATGGATAAAATAGTTGAAAACACTTTTTTGTTTAATGCCTAGTAATAACACTCGAGTCGAGTGACTCGACTGTTGCTTTCTTACTTGATTATTGTTGTTGTCGCACATAGACAGACAAGTACACGCAACAACAATAAGCACACTAACAACAACAAAAACAACACAACACGCACTCATATTTCTACAAAGTTGTTTCATTTCGACATTCTCACTCTTTCAACTCAATTCAATTCGAATACATTCATTTTAATGTATGTTGTGAGTCGAGCCATGCAGATCTCTAGTCGGTATACATAAAGTTGCCTTTTAATTGTATGAGTAGTGTTGCCTATTAGATATTTTCGATTTTGTCGCCGTTCACGTTTTACGCTTACAGTCCGAAAATAAACTCAGAGTTTGGAAATCTCTCGAAAGTTCTGTGGCACCTACGATTTTTTTCAGTCGATTTATAAATCGGCCCTAACCCTCTACAGATTAAATGGTTCCTACGTATAAGAAATATGATTTTACTTCTTCTTACTTTAGATATTCAAACTTGTCGTTAACACTGCAAATATTGCCACTTTAAATATTGCCAGTAGAAAAACAGTGCAATGCAGTAATTTTATTAAATACACGATTAACTAGTCTGTACTTAACGATGCTCTTCCGGCCCGGGTTGGCGTCTCAGTCTAGCCTGGGCCAGTTACAGAAAATCTGTACATTTCTAGAAGCATTACTGGAGGATGAGCGAAGTCGAAGCAAATGTTCGCCTAAATAAAAGATTATGAAAACCCGTGCTTGCTGGATTAATCACAAGGGGGGGAGAGAGAGATCTCTCGAAACCCGATGCACTCCCACGGTCCAGTCCGTGGACCATTGGCTTCGGAGAGCGGCTACTACGTACTCGGTAAGGATGGCTCTCAAAGTGTGAAATCCACATTAATGGCAAAAGGAGCCGAGTGATGGTGGCGGTTGGCTCAATTTCGGTGACACTGGGCGACAGACTCACAAGCGAAAGAGTGAAACTCGTCAGCACTTGTGGAATATCATGCTGTGGTTACCGTGGTTACTTCTTGGAGTCGTGCTCAGAAAAGTCGTCAGAGGTGGCGCTTTACCTTTGGCGGTGGGCATTTGCTTGATAATTCGTCTGATCGTCGATAATTCATTGCGTGCCAGTATGCATCTGATGCATCAGGTTTTAGCTGACTGATCTTGAATCTTTGGCACTTCTTCACATATCGTGCAACATATCGATATAGGCCAGTAGTAGCATAGTTTGATTTTTGCGGGGGTTTTTCGGATGTACCAGCCTTCGGCTGATGTAGGCGATCACCCTCTCCGCTCCTTGGTTCTGTTGCGTCAGTACGGCACCAAGCCGAAGTCGCAAGCAACTGTTTGCAGGCTGATATTCTCTCCGAAGTCAGGGCAAGTGAGTGCTGTTGATTTGGTGAGTCGGGTCTTCAACTCTTCAAATGCCATCTGCTGATCTCTCCCCCAGTCCCATTTCTGGCCCTTCTTCAATAATGACGACATCGCTTAGACAATGGCAACGAGCTTTCGGGACGAACCGTCGATACCACGAATCGATTCTCAGACGACGGCGTAACGAGCGACACGTTGTTGGTGCATGTAGTTTACGTACGGCTGCGACTTTGTTGGGGTCTGTGTGGTTATAGGCAAAAGCAAATGGTTTTATCTCCGGTCCGATGACACTATCCAGTCCCCGGATGTGGTGGATTCGCAGAAAGTGGAAAAGCGTCGGGGACGGAGTTTCCATTCAGCTGCCGATAGTCGATACAAATCCGAACGTCTCCCATGTTGATACCTACCAGCACTATAACATAGGTGCGCCGTGCGGACTTGTTCATCGATGATCCACTGCATGGTTGGCTTCTTGAGATAATACCTCTGTTTAAATGGCCGATCATCCAATCCTGCTATTACATGTTCTCCGATATGGGATATTGGCAACGTCTTCTGGGGTCCCGCTTGCTCTCGTAGCTGTGCTTCCCGCTATCGCACAATGTTCAATGTTTCTCGCTAGTTGCGTGAGCTGTGCCAGCGAAGAAGCCTCGTGCCTTCGGCATCAAGTTCTCGTAAGTTCTGTCCAGATCTTGCTCCTCTGAAAAGCTTGCCCTCTTCATAGGTCGGCTCCACTAGGAATCTGGTCCGATCTGGTCCTCCAACCTCTAGAAATATATAGATAGGGGGCAAGAAGAACTCCAGAAACTCCCGGTTAAAGTACGTCCAGGTTATTCCCTGATATCGGCTCTCGCGGAACCAGTCGCTGGCACTTCTTGTCAGTAAGTCCAATACTGTTGGGGTGAGCTGGCTTGAATCTTTGTGTCGCACTCTCCTCCACCAGTTCGATGAAGCTCAGCGGAAGTGGAGTGTGGCCGACAGATTCACAAGCGAGAGACTGCAACTCGTCAGCACTTGGGAAATATGGTCCAGTGGTTACCGAAGTTAGTGGCTAGTTCTTGGCGTCGTGCTCAGAAGAGTCGTCAGAGGTGGAGGGGTGAGACCCGCTGACGCTCGTATAACACGTGCCAAACCGACCTTAACCTCCCTCCGCTAGCAATTGCACTTTCCCCTTTAACCACCAAGCGGAGGAACATTTTACATTTAAGAACAAGTGGGGCAACACATGTCACTAAGTTGGTGTTAGTTTGCTTACTACGTTGTGCTCTAACCAGCGGACTCGCGTCTCGAGTCGCCTCCTTGACAGAGGCGCAGCAGAGAGCGTACAGGCGGCACTTGACCCCTTGGTCCAGTCATATGTCCATGCTACCTCCCCGATGGCTCGTCACTCTTAGATATGTAGTGGCACGCGTTTGTCGTCACTTGTGGCGGCCTCAATGTGGGTGTTGCTGACGCTGGTGCGGCCGCAACTACTGAAGCTGCGGCAGTTGCGTTTTCTGTCGTGGCTGTTACTGTTGCTGTTGTCGCTGGGGACCGTGCCTGCTTTTGCTGTTGCCGTGGTAGCGGTGTCAGGTGTGGCCCCTTTTTCTATTGTTGCTGCGGCTGCTGCTGGCCACGCATTGGCGATGCTGTTGATGATGTTGTTGTCGTTGACGATGCTCGCAGTGGCGGCGCTGTTGCTGTTGTTCTTTCTACTTCAAGGCTGTTGGGGCTCGTTGACTGTTGTTGCTGTCGCTGTGCCTTTTTAGTCGCCATGTCAACTTAAGGAGAAACTCGCGTCTTATCTTTTGCCCAAGATAAATTACATATTCATAACTCCGAACATTTTTAAATTGACCGAAAAACAATGATCAGCGCTTTTGTTAGAGACGGTTTTGCGCGGTAGCAGCGAATGGCAAATTGATCTAGAGATTTAATAGAGATTATTATATAATCAAAAGTTATTATTTAAAACAATTGCATAATAAAATTGTGTTTATTCCAACTTTTTCCAAATTCGATTAATTAAAACGAAGAATGGATCCTGTCAGGGATCGAACTTTCGACCACAGCATTCGTATTCAGACGCTCTAACCCCTGCACCACAGACTTGGATTAAATTAAAAAAGTACAATTATCTCTTAGTTATTTTCATGTTAAACTAAATAAATTGAATTGTTGCTTACACAACATTACACATACAGATTTGCTATGTTGTTAGCAACATTTTTACATTTTGTGCAAGGTTCTTAAATTCACATCAAAACGACTTCCGTGGTTTTACCTACTGTGAAAATATTAGAATTTGTTTATTGTACAATTAAAAAACTTCACGGCGGGCACGCCTTTCTCTCTTCCTTGCGTGACTCAAACACTGCTACTTCCAACATAGAGGCCGACACTCTCAGGACTATTACCGCGATCGGCTTCCAAACACAAACTTAAGCCTTTCAAAATATTTTGGTTTCAATGCAAAAACAGTTCGTTGTTACTTATTCAACATTACGCATACATATATATTTTAATGTAATCAACATTTGTTGTACATTACAATTTCATTCTGCAACTTACTTAAATTGACAACTTTTTAAAAAGTAAAATTGCGATAGAATAGAGTGAGACTTGAACTCGGTAGTCCGGTCGACTAAGAGCTTGTAACTCTAGCCCCTTTGCCACTACCGTCACTGCGAGCCGCGAGGCTTAACGCTAATACATTGCATGCATTGAATTTTCAAACTGTGATTAAAGATAGTTAGAGTTTGGCTGTATCAGTGTCTATGAACAACTTTATATATATAGATATAGGTAATAGCCAGGTGGCCCCGCAGCTTCGGCAGCCTCCTGCTGAATTATTTCTCCACATTATAACTTTTACTTATTTAGTTATTTAGGCCAGTAAATAAACTATATTTCTCGAAACTCAAACTCGTGTTTTATTTATTCTCTTCGACAGCTTTTAGGTTAAGTGTTTATGTTTTGATTCGATACAATCGATATGATATTTAAAGCGTCCTCTGACTTGGCGGGTAATTTTGAAGCAAAGATAAATGGTGTTTTTCTCCTTCAGAAGAGTCCAATCTTGTTGCAAAGAATCCGGAGACGAGTATTGGGGATCGGCTTCGTCATCATATCTGCGAGTTGTTCCTCAGTCGGGATTTGTTTGATCCCAAATTCTCCCTCAGCAATTCTTTCCCTGATGAAGAAATGCTTGATGGCTATGTGCTTGGTCCTGCGATGGAATTCGGGGTTTTGGGCCAGCCTCATGGCAGCAGTATTATCAACCTGGAGAATCGGGGCTCGGTCCAATCTGTCGATTTCCTGAAACAATCTTTTAAGCCAAATTATTTCTTTTGCAGCTTCATTGGCTGCTACGATCTCAGCCTCTGTAGTAGAAATGGCCACCATGGCCTGCCTTTGACTTTTCCATGAAATTGCTCCTGAGGCAAACATGATGATGATCCCTGATGTAGATCTCCCAGTCTTCGTGCAGCCACCAAAGTCAGCATCGCTGTAGCATTCGAGGATTCCTTTCTTCTATTTCCGATAGACTATCCCAACGTTGATTGTTCCGGAAATGTAACGGAAAACCCTCTTTACTTGTGCAATGTTTTCTTTTGTAGGATTTTCAAGCGTTCTTGAAAGAAATCCGATGCTAAAAGCCAAGTCTGGCCTAGTTCCAAGCATGAGGTACATGAGAGCTCCGATGGCTTGGCGATAAGGGAACGCAGTCGTCTCTGATTCTTTCCCTGCTGTCGTAATTTCCAAATTCTTGAGAAGTGGGGTTGAAACAGCTTTGCAATCCGAGAATCTGAATCGCTCCAAAATCCTTGTGGCATATCCTTGTTGACTAATTTTTAGTCCATTTTCTTGTTTCTTGATTTCGAGACCCAAGAAGCACTCAGCCTTGCTTGAGACAATTTTGAACTCTGATTTTAACTCGTCCAAAAATTCTTCCAAATCTTGCGTATCTGTTGCTGCGGCGAGTCCGTCATCTACGTAAACAACGAGTAGAATCTTTTTGCCATTTCTTTCCCTGACGTAGAGACATGGATCTGCCTCGCTGACTTTGAAGTTGTGTTTCCGCAGGAAACCTCCGAAGCGTTCTTGCCAACATCTCGGCCCTAGCTTAAGCCCGTAGAGACTCTTCTTCAATCTGCAAACAAGCCCCTGTCCTTGCTCGTATCCCTCAGGTTGTTGCATGTAAATTTCCTTGTCGTCCAATTCACCGTATAGAAAAGCTGTCGAGACGTCAAACTGGAACAAAAACATATCATTTTTGGCTGCAACGCTCAACACTGAGCGGATTGTTTCCATTCTTGCGACAGAGCTAAAAGTTTGGTCGTAATCAATCCCTCGTCTCTGGGCGAATCCTTTGATGACCAAGCGAGCTTTGTATTTGTCGATACTTCCGTCGGGGTGGGTTTTGACTCGATAGACCCACTTGCACGGAAGTGCTTTCGATCCTCTGGGGAGTCTTGTCAAGTTCCAAGTTTCATTCTGATGTAAGGAATCAATTTCCCTGTCCATTGCCTTTTTCCACTCGACGTTGCTGTTGATGGCTTCATGGAAGGAATCTGGACTCTCCAGCACAAAATTATCGGCTGCTGCTACGTAGTCATCCAGATGCTCCGGTCTCTTCAACTTCGAACGATCCCTCAACCGCATTGATTGCATTTTTCTCTTGTTGTTTTCTTCGTCAAAGCTTGTTTCTACTCCAGTTTCGTAATTGCCTTCGCTTCCTGTTTCGGCTGTGTCTTCTTTCAAGTCTTGCTCCTGGAGTGTGTCTTCGTCCTCGCTCTTTGGCAAATTCGCGTCTTCTTCTTCCAAAATCTTGGAAAGGTAGGTTGACGCCTGGTTCACAGTTGCTGAATTTCTCTTGAAATTTTA
This sequence comes from Drosophila immigrans, assembly GCA_963583835.1. Taxonomy (NCBI): domain Eukaryota; kingdom Metazoa; phylum Arthropoda; class Insecta; order Diptera; family Drosophilidae; genus Drosophila; species Drosophila immigrans. The sequence continues at coordinate 1,774,417 of OY757145.1, forward strand.
CATCCCTCGTGCTTCTCTGGTAAGTAAATACGATACCTCCTTTTCAGCTTTTTCGTCCATCTTCTTCCTTTTTTGGCATGGAATGTGTCCATAGCACGTCGATCCTACGATTCGAAGATGTTTGATTCTTGGTTTCTTGCCCAGCCAAAGTTGGTAAGGGCTCAGACCCTTCAACGAAGATTTGCCCGTCCTATTAAGAACGTGGACTGCTGTGCTGACCAACTCGGCCCAAATTGCTTCTGGAAATTTTATTTCTGGATAGAGTACTTGAAAGTTTTCGCCATTTCGACTATCGTTCGATTCTCTCTCTCGACACCACCGTTTTGTTCTGGAGTATACGGAGCGGTGAGTCGAAAAGTTATACCAGCTTCCTGAAGAGTTTCTCTCACTCCTGCACAGTTGAATTCTCCTCCATTGTCGCTCAGGAATTCTCGAATTGTGTGCCCTTGTTGCTTGGCGTGAGAAACCATGTGTTGTAGCACGTCCTTGACCTCTGATTTCTGCTTGACGATGTACCCATATCGAAACCTGGTGAAATGATCCTTAAAAACTACTAGATACCTCTTCTTCTGGAAAGAATCCTCAAATGGGCCGCAAACATCGCCTGACATCAATTCTCCTGGCTTCGTCGCTGGTTTCCTCGTTCCAAATGGCAATCGATGCGCCTTTCCAAGGATGCAAGGCTCGCAAAAGCTACTCTCAAGCTTGACTTGAATGCCCATTTCTCTTTTGAGCATGTCCTTGATGTGGTTCTTGTCCTGATGTCCCTATCTCTCGTGGTAGAGTTGGAGAATTGAAGTTCCTGAAGTTGCGACGTTGACATCGACGTTTCGTTCTGGAAGTATGGGCTCGATCGCTGCTCTGTAGTGTTCCTCCAACTTCTCTGGCTCCAACGAGGACAGTCTTGTCGTTTATTTTGAGGGTGCACTCGGTTGCTGACGACTCGAAACGACTACTTGGATTATTGTCTTGGGCAGCCAAAACTGAAAACAGGTTCTTCGTTATATTGGGAACAAACCATACATTTTTCAAAGAAAGAAAAAGAATTTTTCCATTGACAATCGTTTTGACTTTGATTGTGGCTGGCCAAGGTGGCTGACAAGGTTTCATCTCCAGCTGCTCTGATCCAACTCGGATTCTCAAACTTCTCAAAATGCTCGAAATACTTCGCAGTCTTCACAACGTGTTTTGTTTCACCGTTGTCTATCCACCAGTCGACCTCTGAGTTTGCCTCTGCTGCAAACACGCCATTGTGGACTGAGACGAGAGTTAACGTTGGTTCTGCACAATTTCCTTGTTCAGCATTCTGGTAGTTCGGCTTCGGACGTCCATCCTTTTTCCATTTTATGCAGTTCCTGATCCAGTGCCCCTTTTTCTTGCAGTAGCGGCAGGTATCGAATCTCCGACCAGATGCTCCTGAATCCTGGCGATGCTCCTTTTTTGCTGTGGTAGAAAAAGCCTCCTGGCTTTCCTTTTCGTCATTTTCTTTTGTTCTAACATTTCTCTCAAACATGACAATTTGATTAGTTAATTCGTTAAAAGTCTTTTCTTCTTTTGTCAAGAGCATCCAACTTTGACGGAACGTTTCAAAGGTTTTCGGCAAAATATGTAGCGTTTTACAAACAAGTATCAAATCTGGCAGCTCAGTTTCATTTTTAGCCTTCAAAGCTTGATTTAAATCGTTTCATAGACTACGCAATTTTGCTATGTGGGTTGATACATCGTTACCTGGATTCCAAGAGAAAACGAAAAACTCGTTGCATATCCTGAATACCTGGTCCTTCGCTGTTGCTTCAAACTGATTTTTCAGGGCTTCCCACGTATCGTGTGCTGTCTCCTTGTCCATGATCTTCTGGTACACCGTTTCCGTGACCGCAGTGGTAATCATGGATTTTGCATAGCTGTTGGCCTTACGAAAAAAGTCGCTCTTCTCCTTGTGCTTCTTTTCATCTGCTGTAGAGGCACCTTCTGGCAATGGATCCGGTTTGACGATCTTTCCGTCCGACGCGTCGAGAGCACCGTCGTGATAATCTATCAGGTCCCTAATTTTTCTTTTCCAAATCGGCCAATCGGTCGCGCCTGAGAGCTTCGTGACGTGCTTCGCCAAATCCATCGTAATCGAGCAAAATTTACTTTTTTCTTTTACTTCAAACTGAACAAAACGTTCCTGGGCCCATAACCTATTATAACTTTTACTTATTTAGTTATTTAGGCCAGTAAATAAACTATATTTCTCGAAACTCAAACTCGTGTTTTATTTACTCTCTTCGACAGCTTTTAGGTTATGTGTTTATGTTTTGATTCGATACAATCGATATGATGTTTACAATCGATATGATGTTTACAATCGATATGATATTTAAAGCGTCCTCTGACTTGGCGGGTAATTTTGAATTTGAAACATTTATCTTCAACACTCCACTTCCCCAAAAATGAGTCAATACAAATAAAAATAGAGGTACAAGTAGGAATGTGCAAAACAGCATCAATTTCGTATCGCGATATGTCCCGATATCGATGTTTCCGATGTATTTGTAGATATCGCCGTTACGAATGCTTAAGTTGTCTTTTTTTTTTTAATCGCAAAAACAAACTAAGTAAATTATCTGAATAATATTAAGAAATTCAATTTATTCAAAAACCTCTTACATTGAACGTTACGGATCATCAAATCATTAATATTTTAACCCAACATCGATATTTTACATTTGAAGCATCAAACATGATTGACATCGATAAGCAGTGTTTAAATATAGTTAGAGTAATTATTTCAGAAAATGGCTCTTATCGTAGCTTTGTGAGTTTGCGTTGATAGTACTATAGCTGAGTCAGTGTCTACGAACTTTTTATACCCGCTACCCATAGGGTATTATAACTTAGTGACAACAGAAAATGTATGTTACAGGCAGATGGAGGCGTCTCCGGCCCCATAGAGTATATATATTATTGATCAGTGTCAAAAGACGACACGATATAGCCATGTCCGTCTGTCTGTCTGTATGAACACCTAGATCTCAGAGCCTATAAGACATAAAGACTCAAAATTTGGTACATAGGTTCCTGCATTCCTTACGCAGATCAAATTTTTTTCATAAGTTGGATGACACGCCCCCTTCGCCCACAATACGCAAAAATCTAGAACAAATCACGCTTGTTTTTGTAAATCGCGCACAACTCCAAAAGCTCTTTGTGAAATAATGTGTAATTTGGTAAGCCATCTGTGCTTAATACTCTGAATATACCTTTTAATTTTGGTAAAAATCTGATTAGTGGAACAAAAGTTATTAATAATAGACCTAGAGCAATTTTGGTATGCATAATAATAATTATAGTCTCAATGATTCCTGTAAAATTCGTTGTGATCGAATGAAAACAAGTAAGTTATTAAAGAATCAATTTTATAGGCGAAGTTGCTTTGTTTGTTTAGCTGACAGTGTGACCATGTCGGTATGTTATGGATTTCTTTCAAATATATACAACAACAAAATTTGTGTATATTTCTTTGGTATATTTTTTGTTAAAATATCATTTAAGTTTTTTGTTTTCTCTCGAAATGGGTTGCGGGTATCTTACGGTCGAGCACTCTCGACGGTAGCTTTCTTACTTCTTTTTTATACTATTAGGAAACTTAACAAGTTTCCTTAATATTTCAAAAATATTTTCGTGCTCTACATAACTGGGTAGCGGGTATTTCACACTCGGCTGTAGATTTCTTACTTGTTAACATAAAATGGAAGTTCAAAGTTTCAAAGTTCATCGACATGACCAAGAAATGCTAAGCAAACGGGAAGAAGTAATCTAATCCAACAAAAAATATTATCAGCTATTATTGATTAAGCTAATCTAACCACTTATTCTTGTACCTTCGTATGGTTTTTTTAAGTTAAGGAGTGGCAGCTCACGCTTGCCTGTAATAGTTATATAGAGTTCAAATACTCCACTGTCTTTAATTTGTGTTTCTCTTAAATGTAAGTTCCAGGTCAAATTTTCCTGTAAATTAGTATAACCGTCGTATAAAAAGATCGGATTTGTAGCCGCTTGCTGCAAAAATTGATGTGTTCAATCGTGATATTTTTGCTCGCAAGTAAAGTAAATTACACTACACAACAGATCAAATTAACTGAATTCGTTCTTGTTGGATTTCTTTACATTTTTACACTGAGGCAGGTAATATCGTTTAATGAACTAGATTTTCTGATTTTGTGACCTATAAAACTATTTTATAGGGTAGAATGTTATTATAACTTAGTGTCATCAGAAAATCTATGTAACAGTCAGAAGGAGACACTCATAAAGTATATACATATATTCTTGATCAATGTCAAGAGACGAGACGATATAGCCATGTCTGTCTGTATGAACACCTAGATCTCAGAGACTATAAGATCTAGAGACACCAAATTTGGTACATAAGCTCTTAAGAAAATTTCTTAGTGTAATGATGTGTAATTTGGTAAGCCATCTGTGCTTAGTGATCTTAATATACCCTGTAATTTTGGTAAAAATCGGATAAGTAGAACAAACGTTATTTGTTAAATTATTTATCAAAAATTTTGTCTCCGACTCAAATGGACGTTTTAAGTGTGTGAATGACCTAGAGATATGAATCTTGGCAACAGTACGCTTGTAGGTCTTTCGCAGATCAAGTTTGTTTCAGATTTTAACCACACCCCTTTCCGCCCCAAAAACTGTACAAGCCCTAATAATAGACCTAGAGCATTGAATTTTGGTATGCATAATAATAATTATAGTCTTAATGACTTCTGTGAATTTGGTTGAGATCGAATGAAAAATTATATTCAAAATTCACTTGCAGCTGCTTGCGCTTTGTTTGTTTATTTGGCAGTGTGACCATGTCGGTACGTTTTTTTCAAATATATACGAAAAATAGAAATTTCAGTATATTCTTTGGTACATTTTTTGTTAAAATATCAGTTAAGTTTTTTGTTTTCTCTCGAAATGGGTTGCGGGTATCATACGGTCGAGCACTCTCGACTGTAGCTTTCTTACTTGTTAAATATTGACAAAGAAAATGTTTTATTTTTTTAGTTTTATAAATGTTTAAATGTTAATTGGGTCGGTGGGGTGTCAAAAGCACAGGGTTACCCGGAATCGAGTGTTGTCGAGTCGACATCGATAGAGAATTGCGACGACAGTATTGCTACACAATTTAAATACTGTTATTTTTACATTTCAATTGAATACAAATGTCTATGATATTTACGATTGCAAGGAGGATGGTATTTCTAATAAAGTAAATTTCATCTGCATAATGAATACTGGAACCGTAAGAACAAATTTAAAGTATTAAGATGCTGACGGATAAATGGACACAATTTGTTACATAAATTGTACATCGCCTAAAACCAATATATCCATTTTTAATGGGAGGGATATCAAACTGTTCAAAGGGAAATAATTTAAGTTAAAACATTACAATAATAATCTGCATTTTAAATAGTATAGTTAGACCAGTATAATACTTAGAAATATTGGTGAAGTGCTGTGATCCACTTTTTATAAATATAATGCATAAAGTTCAAACGTCGTTACCTGAATGTAAATTCGTTGTTCTTTATCCTTATCCTTAAAATTTACATACATATTTTTGTAATTGATTACCTGCACAATATTACATACATATATATATTTTCATAAATTAATAATCATCCAATGTACATACATATATATGTAGTGGACGAGCTACTTTAAAAGAAATACAAATTATTACAATACGTATGTACATATGATATGATATATGGAAATGCGAAGTATATACATTAAGTTTAAAGCTTTTGCAGTGCTCGGTCGTGCTTTTGTTACGCTGCTTTTCTAAAATCCGTAAATTACAATCGCAATTTTCACAGTTTAACAGATCATAGTGAATTCTACATCAAAACATAAATGAATATTTAAATATAAATTCGTGTATGGCAATATAAATAATAATAAATATAAAATAAAAATACGTAATATAAATTGATTCTTTAATTTTGGTGTCTGCAAGTTTAATGTTTCTCGCATTAAATAATTAACAGTCTGTTGTAAATAAACATAAATCCAAGTATACAAGAAAAATAACGAAGTATGCTTAATTCAACGAAACAAACACAGATTCACATTTAACGTATCAGCTGATTGTGTCTGACAAAAAGCTGATTGCTGCAAGCTTAAAGACAGACGTATTTTGTACGGTCAGTAAATTAATAAACAAACATCGTTAGCTGCATACATTTGTGTAGATGCATGCAAATAGTTTTAAAAACATTCAGATGTTCTTAATAAAAGTGCGTTACGTACTTATCAAGTCCATACTAAGTCCATATAAATACAAATGTATTTGAAATTATTAATAAGTGCTGCAATGTACATTTATACGTATGTATGTATGTACATACTTTCATATGTTTCGACATATGTGAGCATTTGTAATAAAGTGTTTCAAAGGTCAATTGTTCTGATAATCTATCAACTTCCGTTGACTAATCTTAATATTAATTGTTCTCTTTTACCATTCTGTTTCTAGTTTTGTTACCAAAGTACATACATATGTACAAATATATAAAGTAAGTGCAAATATCTAAATGTAAGTAATGTTATCAGTATGTACGTAAATATAAATGCATTCCTTCAAAAAAAGTGCATCATCAATTCGCACATTATATACATATGTACATATATACATGTATAAAAAAACAATACACCTTAAAGTACGAGGTACTAAAGTTACTTATGTATGTACATTTATATGTTTAGCTCATATATATTTATACTCGCCACCCGTAGGGTAGAAGGGCAATAGATAGAATAGAATGCCAGCTGAAACAGAAAATTATTTATTTTCCATTTATTACATTTGTTTCATTATTGTTTTTATACCCGCTACCCATAGGGTAGAAGGGTATTATGACTTAGTGTCAACAGAAAATGTATGTAACAGGTAGAAGGAGGCATCTCCGACCCCATAAAGTATATAAATTCTTGATCAGCGTCAACAGCCGAGACGATAAGCCATGTCCGTCTGTCAGTATGTCCGTCTGTCCGTCTATATGAACACCTAGATCTCGGAGACTATAAGAGATAGAGCTACAAAATTTGGCGACAGTACTTTTATAAATCCTACGCAGATCAAGTTTGTTTTAGACGTGTTTTATAAAAACAAGTAAAAAAGCTACAGTCGAGAGTGCTCGACCATATGATACCCGCTATCCATTTCGAGAGAAAACAAAAAAATTCACAGAAATCATTGAGAATATAATTATTATTATGCATACCATAATGCTCAATGCTCTAGGTCTTTTATTACGTCTTTTACAGGCTTTTGGGGCGGAAATGGGCGTGGCATCCAACTTTTGAAATAAACTTGATCTGCGTAGGACCTATAAGAGTACTGTCCCCAAATTTGGTAGCTCTAGCTCTTATAGTCTCTGAGATCTAGGTGTTCATACAGACGGACAGACGGACATGGCTATATCGTCTCGGCTGTTGACACTGATCAAGAATATATATACTTTATGGGGTCGGAGATGCCTCCTGCCTGTTGCATACATTTTCTGTTGGCACTAAGTTATAATACCCTTCTACCCAATGGGTAGCGGGTATAATTTTGTTTGATTTGGGCTTTTTATACCCGCTACCCATAGGGTAGAAGGGTATTATGACTTAGTGCCAACAGAAAATGTATGTAACAGGCAGAAGGAGGCATCTCCGACCCCATAAAGTATATATATTCTTGATCAGCATCAACAGCCGAGACGATATAGCCATGTCCGTCTGTCCGTCTGTCCGTCTGTCCGTCTGTCTGTCTGTATGAACACCTGGATCTCAGAGACTATAAGACATAGAGACACCAAATTTGGCAAAAATGTTCCTTCATACCCTACGCAGATCAAGTTTATTTCAAAAGTTGGATGCCACGCCCCCTTCGCCCACAATAAGCATTTATCTAGAAAAAGTCAAGTTTTTTTTTATGTAAATCGCGTATAACTCCAAAAGTTCTTTGTGTAATGATGTGTAATTTGGTAAGCCATCTGCGCTTGACACTCTTAATATACCCTGTAATTTTGGTAAAAATCGGATAAGTAGAACAAAAGTTATTCGCGAAATTATTTATCAAAATTGTTGTTCCCAATGCATATGGACGTTTTAAGTGTGTGATTGACCTAGAGATATCAAATTTGGTGACAGTATTCGTGTAGGTCTTACGCAGATCAAGTTTATTTAGATTTTTGCCACGCCCCTTTCCGCCCCCAAAAACTGTAAAAGCCGTTATAATAAACCTAGAGCATTGAATTTTGGTATGCATAATAATAATTATATTCTCAATGATTCCTGTGAATTTGGGATCGAGTTAAAAACAAGGAAGTTATTAATGAATCAATTTTATATGAAAAATTCACTTGCAGCTGCTCGCGCTTTGTTTGTTTAGTTGACAGTGTGACCATGTCGGTGTTGTGGATTTCTTCCCGCTATTTTCAAATATATACAAAACACAAGTTTCAGTATATTTTTGGTATATTTGTTGTTAAAATATCATTAAAATTTTTTTTGTTCTCTCGAAATGGGTTGCGGGTATCATACGGTCGAGCACTCTCGACTGTAGCTTTCTTACTTGTTTCCATTTTGTGGTGGCGAAAGGAAGTGACTTGAACATATTGCAAAAGCATGAAATAATTTCTGTACAACTTTAAAGTTGACATCAATAAATCATATGTTTAATTTTATTATTATTTATTTGCAGGACAATAAGGCTGTCGTGATTGCGATATTTTGTATTTCTTCGGATAGTTTTACTATTATATTTGTTGCAAATGGCAGTACTATCAAAATATGTCGATCGCATCGCGGAGAAATGTGAACAATCTGGACTATCAATTCAAGCATTTAGCTATGCTCTAGTGGGCACAGCATTATTTGCATTAACCATTAAAGTAACAGCCCCATATATAAGAAACCCACAATGTTCAAAAAATGGGAAAATTATCGAAGGAACACTCACGCCATTAGCAATCGATGGCTCTGATAATGATCTAAAACTGGCCGAGGCCGAAAAGCTGTTGGTTGAACAGCAATTGAAAAATAAAAATTTGCAAATGATTGAGCCGGGCTTAAATAAGGAATTCTTAAAGCAACTCAGAATGCTCGTTCAGATAATGATTCCTCAAAAGCTATGCTACGAAACCGGACTCCTAGCTATTCACACATTGTGTCTCATCTCCCGTACGTTTCTCAGCATTTATGTGGCAGCATTGGAGGGAGCGATCGTTAAATTTATCGTTCGCAAGGATGTAAAACAATTTGCTCTTGTATTGCTTAAATGGTTTGGCATCGCGATTCCAGCAACATTCGTCAACTCAATGATACGATTTCTAGAAAGCAAACTGGCTTTAGCTTTTCGGTAAGAATACAACTATCAATTGAACAATTGTTTTTAAATTCACCTTCATCAATGAAATATATATTCATTCCTTTTCATGTAAAACTAAATAAATTGAATTGTTGCTCACACAACATACATATTTGCTATTTGGTAAGCAAAATTCTTTCATTTTCAGCAAGATTCTTAAATTGAAACATACATACATATGTATGTGATGTCAATATAAAAAAAATAAAACTTCATCCTCAAATAAAGCCTCCATCTGTACCCCGTCGCTACAGCCTTGCGGCTCTTACATAAATATTTTTTTTTTTCGTTTGGCCTCCCACTGCAAACCCACGCCGCATCCTTTTGATATTTACGTGCAAATTATTTCTCCAAAATAAATGCTCTTAGCTTTAATTCAAATAAGTCAATACAAATGAAAATAATGTAGTCGTAATAAGTAGTAATAATAATGGCAATCTTCACCGGGGATCGTACCCGCAATCAAATGCACATCAGAGTAACACTCTACCATCGGAGCCAACGCAATCCTTGTAAAAAGTTCGCTAAGTTGCAAGCTTGTTATGACACGAGCAACAAAAGTCATCTTCGTTCTCAAGACTTTCGTCTCGGAAGAACAAAACCGGCTTGCGTTAGCCACTTGTCGCGCAGTTGCAAAACTTCACACGCATACGCATACTCATATGCACCAACGTGTACATACACACACGCATACATAGAAACGATAGCACAGCGCAACGAAATACACCCATGCTCATCGTTCCGCAGTCGATCCGCGACTGAAGTAAATTCGATGCTGTTCTCTGTGCACTGCTGCCGCTGTTAGAAATACGAAATCAGCCGCGCACTCAGCGGATGTTGTATTCGCTTGGGGTGCTAATAATGCTGTTTCAAGTGAAATCACTATTTTGGCAATTTGACACATCTATGTGTTCTTTTGTTAATGGTGGTAATTTATTAAGAAATTCCTTTAAGTCTAAAAGCTTTCCTTATATTGAACCTTACGGATCATCAATACATCGAAGCTTTAACCCAACATCGATATTTTATTTGGAAAACATTAATCAAGAGCGATATTCTTCCCTAAATAAACATTTCTATCGTGCGTTGATAGTACTATAGCTCTGTCAGTGTCTACGAACTTCTTTATACATACATAAGTATAGATACAACCAATTGGTATAAATTACAATTTATTTTTTTTTTTATTTCTGTTGAAAAGGACTCGCTTGGTAAGGCATTCATATCGATTATACTTTAAAAACCAAAATTACTACAGGGTGTCGAATTTGGATGGACGCATTGAAAACGCCGACCACAGGTATGTTAATTCAACATTTTAAAATTAACATTGACCATATACGGTTTTATTTTCATTTTAGACTTACCGAAGATATTTCAGTTTTTGCAAGCTCGGTAGCTCATTTGTACAGTAGTTTAACTAAGCCATGCTTCGATTTATTGTTAATTGGCTTAGCGTTAATGCGATCATCTAGAAAAATGAAAGCTAATTTTTTAACAGGTACATATCAATGTTATGATGTCATTCAGTTGATTTTTTGTTCTATACATCTTACATTATTATCTTCAAAAAGGTCCTGCGCTGTCGATTAGTGTAATTGGATTAACGGCCCATATATTACGGGTTCTGTCACCGAAATTTGGACAACTCGTGTCGGAAGAAGCGAACCGCTATGGCTACTTGAGGCATATACATTCTCGTATAATAACAAACGCAGAAGAAATTGCCTTTTATGGTGGACACAAGGTAAGAATACTAATACTTAAACAAGAGGTAGACGTAATGTTTATACCCGCTACCCATAGGGTAGAAGGGTATTATAACTTAGTGCCAACAGAAAATGTATGTAACAGGCAGAAGGAGGTTGAGACGATATAGCCATGTCCGTCTGTCTGTCTGTATGAACTCCTAGATCTCAGAGACTATAAGACATAGAGACACCAAATTTGGTACATAGGTTCCTGCATTCCTTACGCAGATCAAGTTTATTGCCAAGCTGGATGCCAATCTCTCTTCGCCCACAATATGCATAAATCTAGAACAAGTCAAGATTTTTTTTATGTAAATCGCGTATAGCTCCATTCTTTGTGTAATGTAGTGTAATTTGGTAGGCCATCTGTGCTTAATACTCTTAGTATATATACCCTGTAATTTTGGTAAAAATCGGATAAGTAGAACAAAAGTTATTTGTTAAATTATTTATTAAAATAAATGTGCCCTAGAGATATCAAATTTGTTGACAGTAATCGTGTAGGTCTGACGCAGATCAAGTTTGTTTTAGTTTTTTGCCACGCCCCTTTCCGACCCCAAAAGCTGTAAATGTCCTAATAATGGACCTAGAATTTTGGTGTGCATAATAATAATTATATTCTCCTTGATTCCTGTGAATTTGGTTGAGATCGAATGAAAAACAAGGAAGTAATTAAAGAATCAATTTTATATGCAAAATTCACTTGCAGCTGCTCGCGCTTTGTTTGTTTAGTTGACAGTGTGACCATGTCGGTATGTTATGGATTTTTTCAAATATATACAAAAAACAAATTTCAGTATATTCCTTGGTATATTTTTTGCTAAAATATAATTTAAGTATTTTGTTTTCTCTCGAAATGGGTTGCGGGTATCATACAAGAAGATACGAGAAGCTCTTCCAGTTGATACTCGTGGAACAAAAGCCGTGAAATAAGATCAGGATTGAAATACTTAATTTTGTTCAACAATTAAAATTTATAAATTATAACTAACTAAATACATGCACGTGCATCTAAATGGTGATACAAGTGCTGAGTCATTTGCAAAAATCTTACTCACCATCGGTGACGGACTATATCCAACAGTTGAAGGTCAAATAAGTATCCCTTCACGATAGAACCGTTTCAATCAATGATTTACTTTTGCAATCAATAATAGGTCAAGGGATTACATACAAATCCATTGATACAGTTATCGACACTGAAGATAAGGTGGATTATCCTGTTGAATTTTTAAATAAACAAAATCTACAAGGACTTCCGCTTAAAATTGGGGCACCAATTATGTTAATACAAAATGTACGTCCGCTAAAACTAAGCAATGGTACCGGATTGCAAGTTAAAGCCCTTCATAATGATGTTATGGCAGCTATTGCATTACTAGTTGTGTCAAAGAGCAAATCGTATTTATATTACCAATTTTATATATTATATTGGACGTAGACGTACATACTATGCACATTCAAGTAGAAAATACATGATGAAATCTATTATAGTTATAACATAAAACTCTAAAAGGGTCATGCAATGCAAAATTAGATCTACACAGGGGGAGAGCAAGCGGAATGTAACTACGGGTTAGTCTGGATGAAACGGAAAATGTGTATAAGGATAAAGGGTCTTAGTTATATAAGGGTCATCAAATTCCTTTGACCACCTCTTAATGAAACTGAGAATAGACATAGCTTTATTGACCGTTCTAAAAATGTGTTCTGAAAATTAAGGTTTATGATCTTAGAGAATACCTAGATCATCAACAGCAGTAAATGTTTTTAAATCGTTACCATTCAGTAAGTAAGAGGCCAAATGTGGATTAACTCTGGATACATTATTACGCGAGATTGCTTCAAAACAGTAGGTAGATCATTTATGAACAATGTGAAGAGTAAGACTACCTTGGGGAACTTCAGAGGTAACTCGGAATGTATTAGAAATAAAATAATTAAAAATAAATGTTTTAGGTTTTTTGGCTGAGATAGCTTGAAATCCAGCAAATCAAATTATTAGGAAATCCAATTAAGTCAAACTTATATAACAAAAGAGAATGATTAACTGAGTCAAAGGCTTTACTAGAATCGGTATAGATGACGTCAGTTTGTTCGTTTTTAAGGAAACCCTTGCTAACGAAGAAAGCTCCAGAAGATTAGTAACAGTGGATCTATGTTAAATAAATCCGTGTTGGATTTACAAATGTTGTAAATGGCTTGTTAATATCTTCTCAAAAACTTTTGGTATAGCAGACAATACTTACATCCCTTCTTATGGAGAGGAAAAATGAAAGACTTCTTCCATAAAGAGGGAAAAGTCGATGGCTTAAGCGATAAAATAATTTCAGCAACGGTCTGCATAAAGCCTCGGCTCCATACCGAAACACACAGCCGGGAACTCCATCTGGAGCGGGCGAAAACACCGGCTTAACCATTTTAAGATATCGAATCAGCGACTCCTCACTCATTAAGGGACATTAAGGATAGGGGGCGTTAGAGTAGGAAGAAGAAGAATAGGTTGTTTGAAAAAAAAAGCAAATAGATCAGCGATCGCGAATTTGCTTTCGAATTTTCGTAAAATAGACGGTGAGGATAAGGGGAAGACTTACGCTTAGTGTTTACAAAATTAAAAAACTTTCTTGGGTTTTCAAAGAAGTTAACCCGACAGCGAGCTAAGTAATTTTTATAACACACAGCGTTAAGCCTATCAACCTTAGCAATCTTTAAAATTACCATATAGGTTTAAGAGAGTGCACTCTTCCTTAACTATTTGTTTTGCTTTTACGATAAACAAGTCGCACGGTCAAACATTAAAGCTGGCTGGACAAGTCCTAAGTGACCCCTGTTTTTCACATGTTTCCTGTTCAAAGGTTAGTCCCCCTGCAACTTAATAATATTGGCTCCTGATGGCAAATAGAAATTTACCGAAGTTTTACAATAATTAGTCTACGCTTAAAGGAAATATGAGGTGTTATATATCTTTAGGAGTCATTAAGTTTTAAAAAAAGTGCGGCAGTCCTCTGCCTCTGTGCTGGTGTGGAAATAAGGCATATTTTATTTCAGTTGTTATTAAAATGCAATCATATTTTTAATTAACCAATTGTATTTGTATCAATCTTAAATTAAAAATTACACAATTCTTAAAATATTTTTCATATTTAACCTACAAAGCTATATGAATTTTTTAGAAGAAAATTAGTTAGGCCAACTTAATAAAAATAAAAATAATTATATTGAAAAAGGTAACGCGGATAATTCAATATTTCGCAAAATGACTCCCCAGTGTTGACCTTATTTCAATATCTCAGTTGTGTAAAAATTATTTCGCAAAATGACTTCTCAGTGGGGTCCTAATGTCAATATCTACGTTGTGTGAAAATTCCAGTATCACAGCTTTTAATGTTTGGGCTATGCGTTGGTAGTACAATCATTATGTCATTAACTTTTCTTCAAGGTAATAGTACACACGAAATATAATTTTCGGTTTTTTGTTTTAAATAGTCGCATAAATGTTGCACATTCTCTTAAAATTGCAAGCGGGTATCTCACAGTAGGGGACTCTCGGCTGTAGCCAAGTAGTTAAGTGTGAATACCTAAGTAAGAAAACGTAAAATATCAAGTGAGAAAGCCGCAGTCGAGAGTGCTCGACCGTATGATACCCGTATGATATAAATTTTTTCTATATTTCTAGGGAACGTGGCATCCAACTTTTGAAATAAACTTGATCTGCGTACACAATACAGGAACCTATGTATCAAATTTGGTGTCTCTATGTCTTATAGTTTCTGAGATCTAGGTGTTCATACAGACGGACAGACGGACATGGCCATATCGTCTCGGCTGTTGACACTGATCAAGAATATATATACTTTATGGGGTCGGAGATGCCTCCTTCTGCCTGTTACATACATTTTCTGTTGGCACTAAGTCATAATACCCTTCTACCCTATGGGTAGCGGGTATAAAAATTAAGAACACATGTATTTCGAAGTGTACGTAAGTGTCATCAGTAGTCTCTTAACTGACTTGCGGTCTCTTCCTTTGTCAACTGTTCCTTCTGTTATTCACCAATAGCAAGCAGTCTCACAAGAGGCTTTTGAAAAATTGTTGTTAGATTATTTGAGTATTTTAATAAGGCACAAATGTATCAGTCGACTCGACAAGATTCGAGATGTCTGATTTCGAAAAGAACAAGAGGAATAGTTAGGACTGGGAGGGGTTGTTAGGCTAGTGGAGGAGAGAAGGTTCCTTTTTATCTGGATACAACTGGCCAGTCCTGTTAGGCTACGGTAGCCCTTGGAACCAACCAGTAGAGTCCAGAAATAGTGCCAAGCTTTCCAGGCGCATGCTTACAAGACTACCCAGTTCATCAAAGAAAGGATTGCGCAGAAATTGGGTTATCTTTCAATGATGTGCGGGGCAGTCGCAGAGAAAGTGTTGGGCACTCTCGATTTCATCTTCATTCCCGCTGCTGCGACAGAAGTCTTGTTGTGATCCACAGCACCGTTGAGCCATGCGGCCGATGTAGCTGTGTCCCCCGTTAAGTCTCCTTTCAGTATCCTTATATTGTTCTTTGTGAAGTGTAAAAGCTCAGATTTATGCCCAGTGATGCTGTCTAGCGTCTAGCGGGCACGGTTCTCGTGGAACATTTAAGTGCCAATAGGACGTACTGAAATGGCCTCTTGAAATCGGTCACCGCGAGACTTGCTTAAAAACGCCGACCCTAGTCGAGCACACTCATCAGCCGCCTTGTTACCTGGTACACACATTGCCCTGCTGTTTCGATAAGAGTGCTTTTAACGGTCGCTGTCACTCTTTGTAGCAAACAGACGTGTTTTTTTGTGCGCCCCGCAATTTTTCGCTTTTTCTATCTAACAACCGGTGTTTAATAAATTTTCTTTAAAGTAATTACTTTAATTGTTTGCTACATCGCGTCTCTATCCTGTGATAGTGCATGTTATTAGTGTACATAATAGTGAATTACATTTGTGCTTATTTTTGAGATCTGTTTATTTCTACATAAACTGAGTTCAAAGTTTTGTTGTTGTGGTAAGCATTAGATTATGCTGTCCTTCCCGCTCTCAGTGTGACGGTTTCTCTCTCAACAACAGTATTCCGTTAGTAGCGTTCTCTGCTCTCACTGCTTGCTCTACTGTTTTGTTGTTGTTAACATATTTCTGTTTTCAATCTGTACAGTGGGCATAGTTCCTACTATTTCAAAGTAAATTTTTTTTTAATTTTGTAAATTTTTAATTTGTTAATTTGTTTGTGTGTTGTCTGAAGAGTTGCCAGAAGCAGATCACGGCTTTGCAACCCAGTATGTCCTGCTGGCTCTGTGATAACGTAGTACACGTAAAGTGTGTAGGTTATTCAGGGCTAGTTGCAGATGCCATTGCCAAGAGAACTGGGCTTAACTGGTGTTGTGAGTCATGTCGAGAAGTGGAGTGTGAAATGCGGATGTTTATGAGACAGACAAGAGTTGGTTTTAAAAATCTGATTGGTGGCTTTCATAAGTTAAACGATCAGTTTAGTGCTTTGAATTCTCAGTTCAATAGTTTGAAACTTATGGCTGAGTCTCCAAAGCGTAAAAAATCAACTTCTTTTGACTTACAATTATCCAAATTTTTACCTCTATCAACGACTGACCCACCCACTACACCGTTGGTTCCACAGTTAACCTCGTTTGCTACCCCAGTACCTCGTTTGCTAGTAGCAACAACCGCTGCGGAAAGCATTCCCATTAGGGAACCTGCTCCACCGACATTAGTTAACGCCGAAGTTGTGTCTGAATTGTCCACGGTTCTCACTAGAAGTAGAGGCTAGCCGAATCCTAATAAAAAAATTTCTTCCGCACCTCCTCCAACTGTCGGATCACCGACTTTATTAGGTTCCAAAGATAATATACCAAATATTACTCCTTTGGCTCCTAAACCATTTGTGGGGGTTCCACCAATGAAACAGATTTTTGTTTCAAGGCTTGCCCATGATCTCACGTCAGATGACGTAAAGGCTTTCATTATAGCCAAAATTAAAAACGCCAATCTAAAAGTGGAAAAATTTAAATTTGCTTATGATAGACAAATTGCATCTTTCAAGATCAATGTAGCACCTGAACTTTTTGAAACCATATGCTCACCAAGTTTTTGGCCAGAGTATTTGGTGGTAAAAGAGTTCAAAGCTAAAGTTAAAAATCGGACTCCGATTGGCTTTTACCAAATGAACCTGTACAGTCTCAATCTCAAACTTCTTCTTCTTCATCTTCAAAAAACTAATTTTATCATTTCTTGTAACCTATCAATATGTGCGTGGTTTGCGTAGTAAAATAAGTAAGCTATACGTCGACAGTTTCACTTTTTCTACTGATGTAGTTGTGATTTCGGAAACCTGGTTAAGTTCGGATATTTCTCATCCCGAACTTTTTCCGTCAAAGTACACTATTTACAGGCAAGATCGTTCTTTCCGAAGAGGAGGTGGTGTTCTATTTGCAGTAGACTCCAACTTCTCATCAGAGCCAATACATTATAATAATCCTAATAATATAGAAATTCTATCTATAAAAGTAAATTTTCATGGTGTAAGTTTATTTCTTACTTGCTCATATATACCTCCGTCGTCCGATTTGTGGAAGTAGTCTTTCATTATTACTCTCCATAAGAAGGGAAGTAAGTCTGACGCCAAAAACTATGGAGGGATATGTAAATTGTTTGCTATACCAAACGTTTTTGAGAAGATATTAACAAGTCATTTACAACATTAATGTAGTTCTATTATTTCCCCCTACCAGCACGGGCTTGTGAAACATAGATCCACTGTTACTAATCTTGAGCTTTCTTTGTTCGTTAACCAGGGTTTCCTTAAAAACGAACAAACTGACGTCATCTATACCGATTTTAGTAAAGCCTTTGACTCAGTGAATCATTCTCTTTTGTTATATAAGCTTGACTTAATTGGATTTCCCAATAATTTGATTTGCTGGATTTCAAGCTATCGTAAGCCAAAGAACGCAATAAGTTTCTTTTAATAATTTTCTTTCTAATACATTCCGAGTTACCTCTGGAGTTCCCCAATCTCGCGTACTAATGTATGCAGATGATGTTAAAATATGCCTGCAGTACAGGGATTGGCCATGCCATATCAAGTTGCAGAGAGATCTTGACTCTTTCCAGTCATGGTGCAAAGTGAACTTGTTAAATTTAAACTGTTCTAAATGTGTTGTGATGTCCTTCTATAGAGTTAATCCACATTTGGCCTCTTACTTACTGAACGATAACGATCTAAAAAGAATTACTGCTGTTGATGATCTAGGTATTCTCTTAGATCATAAACTTAAATTTTCTGACCACATTTCTAGAACGGTCAATAAAGCTATGTCTGTACTCGGTTTCAAAGGAATTTGATGACCCTCATATTACTAAGAACCTTAATACATCACTTGTTCGTCCGATTCTGGAATATGGTTCGTGCGTATGGTCTCCCAATATTCTGTGCACCAGGATCGCATTGAATCTGTTCAAAAACAGTTTCTCTTCTTTGCTTTGCGTGGCTTGAACTGGAATGCTGAAGTGAGATTGCCGTCATATAGTAGTAGACTTCATTTAATAAAACTACCTTCTTTAGCTAACCGTAGAATAATGCTTGGCATTTTATTTATTTTTCATCTTATTAATGGAGATATTGATTCTTCAGAATTTATATCGCGACTAACCTTTTCCGTTCCATCTAGACTAACCCGTTCCATCTAGACTAACTACATTCCGCTTGCTCTCTCCCTATGTAGATCTAATTTTGCATTGCATGACCCTTTTAGAGGTTTATGTTATAACTATAATAGACTTTATCATGTATTTTCTACCGCTAACACTGCTTTTAATCTTAAAACTTTATTTACCTAATAATTAGACTGAATTTAGCTTATAGTAATAAATTACAATTTTTTCATTCCACCCGTTTCTTTCTTATGTCATATCCTCTATTTCTATTTTATGCTATCCGCGTTTTTTTTTGCTTGCCCGAATCTATCCTGTCCGAACGCGAATCGTGTCGTTCGTCCTGCGACAGCGCCTCTCGGTCGGTTGGGCGGGAGTAGGGTTTATTGGGATCCGCGCGTAACAAGCATTGGCTTGGTATCGCTTGGGCCACTTGATTGTGCATACAATGTACGTCAACGTCCAAACGGTAATTGGATATCATCGTCAATCGATAAGTCCTTCGGGCCCAAACAGCATTGATCGCCGTTTCGCACACTGCACGAGTCAGGAAGACGAAAGGAGAGCTGATTCACAAGGTCTTCGCAGAAGACAGCCGATCCGGTGCCTTCCGTCGTCTTGGGCCCGTCCCTATAGATTTACAACTCATTTTGCTTTAAGGGAGATTCTAGTGGTCAATCGAATCTGTCAGGGAATCCAATAGTAAACCTATCATCCCACTTATGTTCTCGTACATAGTCATTCTCTTCAGCAACAGTCATTCCTACTGAGCGTGAAATACAATTGTGACCTATTGCACCAGGCTTAAGGAGTAAAACGAAAGGCAGTCTAACCGCACTCCTTGATGTCATGAACGTGAGAAAGACTTAAATGGGTTCCAGATCGAACATCACATCACGCGTTGTTTGAACGGTTGAACGAATACATCCTGTCACACCTAGCCATGGTAGTCTCTGTACTTTACGGAGATTGCTTATATTGGAGTGGTGTGTCCCGCCTCTGATCTGACAATGACAAGATCTGACAATGCAGTGTAGAACCAATAAATGATGTACGGTTGCAATCCCCATCCTTTACCAAATATTTTTTTGCAGACAAAAAAGGCTTGTAATGCCTTCTTCATCCTCTCCTCCGAGTTTCTCCCCCAGTATTACTCCAAGGTATCTTTTGATGTCTTGAGGTCTGTTTCTCCCAATGGCGGAAGCCTAATGCTCGGTATCTTGTAACTTCGTGTGAACAAAACCAGTTCAGTCTTGAATGGGTTGACCCCAAGACCGTTGTGTATTGCCCATAGCAGGGTTATGCTTAATGCGCCATTTAGTTGTTTACTGACTGTTGGCAGGAATCGGCCAGTTATCACTAGAACACGGTCGTCCCCATAAACAGTCACTCTGTAGCTCTTATTCTTCAGTTTGAGAAGAAGGTAATTTAGGACAAGATTCCATAACAAGGGACACCCCGTCGCCCTCCTCCTGATGGTCGAAGCGCAAAGTTGGGCGTTAAGCATTCTGTGGCAAAACCTGTTGCTAAGCCATCGAGTGATTGTCGGGTGCGAGCCTATGTCTGTCTAGTGCTGTCGTTATGGACTCGATACTGACATTGTTAAAGGCACCCTCGATGTCGAGAAATGCCGCCAACGTAATCTACTTCCTTTCAATGTGCTTTCTATTGTGCTAATCACCTCGTGCAGAGCCGTCTCAACTGATCTACCTTTAAGGTAGGCGTATTATGACTTGCTAAATGTGTGAGGTGTTAGCTTATTTCGAAGATGAAGATGAAGGAGCCATCTCCGACCCCATAAAGTATATATATTCTTGATCAGTGTCAACAGCCGAGACGATTTAGCCATGTCCGTCTGTCAGTCTGTCCGTCTGTCTGTCGATATGAACACCTAGATCTCAGAGACTATAAGACATACAGACACATAGGTACATAGGCTCCTACATTCATTCATTCACTCTTAATACCCTGTAGTTTTGGTAAAAATCTGATTAGTAGAACAAAAGTTATTTGTTAAATTATTTATCAAAATAGTTGTGCCCTATGTTTATATGGACGTTTTAAGTGTGGTGAATATGACCTAGAGATATCAATTTTAATGAATGTATTCGTGTAGGTCTTACGCAGATAAAGTTTTTCTCTTGAAATGGGTTGCGGGTATCTTACGGTCGAGCACTCTCGACTGTAGCTTTCTTACTTGACTGTTTATTATTTAACACACTTTATATTAACATTCTTCGTAGTAGCATATTTCTTACACCTGGCATATTTGGAATGAGTAATAAAGATTAAAAAAGCATAGAATTTTCGTATTTGAAAATCTCAAATAAGGACATCAATAATTTTGATATATTGTATTTTAGTTTTCGTTAATGTCATTACATCACGAATTTTAAAATAAGTGTAGTGTAGTATTAGTAATCTTTATACATGTGTACGTGACTAACTAAAAATTTGTATTATTTTTGCTATTTAGGTGGAGCTGCAGCAGTTGCGACAGGCATACAATCGCTTGGTTACCCAAATGAATAATATATTTACTCAGAAGCTGTGGTTCATTATGCTCGAACAATTTTTTATGAAATATCTTTGGTCTGGCACTGGCATGGTGATGGTGTCTCTACCAATACTAACTGGTGATACAGCTGCATTCTCTTTCCCCCGCTCATCAGTAACAACAACAACAACAAGTGAAACGAGTGCTTCCCATATTAGTGAGCGAACACAATATTTAACAACAGCTAGAAATTTGCTGATTTCAGCCGCCGATGCCATAGAACGTTTAATGTCATCATATAAAGAAATTGTTGCTTTGGCCGGCTACACTTTTCGAGTGGCAGGAATGTTGGATGTGTTTGAGGAGACAGCTCAAGGCATTTATAGCAAGGCATCGGTTGCTGAGCATCATCAAGAAACAAATGGAATCATTGAATATCGAGATGGCAAACCGATAGCAAAGGGGCGTATTATCTATACTGATAGCAAAGCAATGTCGATTAATTTGCGTGCAGTGCCGGTTGTGACACCCAACTGTGATATCGTTGTGCCAAGTTTAACATTATCCATTGAGCCAGGCATTCATCTATTGATAACAGGCCCAAATGGGTGTGGCAAGTCAAGTTTGTTTCGCATTTTGAGCGGATTGTGGCCAATTTATGCGGGTGAATTACATATTCCGCGCCCTGTTGAAAAAAAACCGTGCATGTTCTACATTCCCCAACGTCCATATATGTCCATTGGCAGTTTATGTGATCAAATTATATATCCGGATACTAGGGATGATATGAAACGGAAGGGAATCACTGAGAACGAATTAAGGAACATTTTAAAAATGGTCAGCCTTGAGCATATTGCGCAGCGGTAAATACAATTTTAAAATTCATTGAAATACTCGTATTACTTTACCTCAATCAATACTACAAAAAACAACAGTCATCTCATTCATTCTATTATATTCTTTATCAGTATTAACAATCGAGTTCATTTAGCCATGTCCGTCGGTCAACCCTTTCGCCTATTATCTGTATGAACACCTAAATTTCAGTTTATTAGATTATATTTAGAGTCTTGACTAGTTATGCTGATTGAGAATATATGTACATTATGAGATCGATTTTTCGTTTTTCCTTCTTCACATATTTTTTGACTGCAATATGTAATGATTCTCTTCAACACTATATACATATGCACATATGTATATATGATATTTTTATTTATTTAGTGACAACTTTGAAGTGATACGAGATTGGAAGGACATTCTATCTGGAGGTGAAAAACAACGAATGGCCGTAGCGCGTCTATTCTATCACAAGTTAGTATGATAACAAATCATATTTTATGATCTGTGTTATATTATATTTATTATTATATTATTAAATTATTAAACTAAACTTACTTTGAGCAGACCACGGTATGCCCTCCTCGACGAATGTACAAGTGCAGTATCTATTGATGTAGAGAGCTCAATATACGAGATAGCCAAGAGCATGGGTATTACACTACTTACGATTACACATAGACCAACCCTCTGGTAAGAATCCTTGTTGTCATTCCTATAATTTCTTAACCCTTTGACTATAATTTGCTTAACAATCTGTTTTATAAAGGAAATTTCACACTCATATTCTTGAGTTTGACGGTCAAGGAAATTGGAAATTTAGGAAAATGGATGCAGATGAACAACAAAAAGAGGAATTCATTTGATAATTGTCACGCTGTGTATTAGCATTAAGCATATTGTAAATAAAGTCCTCACTTTAACGATGTATACCCAGATTTTGAAATATATGAATGCAAGCATATTTTGCGCAATACTGTGTTTCCAAACTAATAAATTATTTGTATATGTCCCTAATTATATCAGATTG
Source organism: Drosophila immigrans (assembly GCA_963583835.1). NCBI lineage: Eukaryota > Metazoa > Arthropoda > Insecta > Diptera > Drosophilidae > Drosophila > Drosophila immigrans. The sequence goes on from OY757145.1 coordinate 1,797,632, forward strand.
AATTGGCTTGAATTTCAATGCAACTACGCGTCTTTTAAGTATACTTCTTTTATTTATAAGATTATTCCGTTTGTTTACAATATTCAATTATGCAATAAAATTCACAATATCTTCCTAAGTTATTACATGTTTATGCTTTTCTCCATCTGTATTATAGTTAATAATGTGATCCTTGTTTATTTTTCAATAAGATCGAAATCATCAACCATGCGTAGACAATTTCACATTTACGTTAGGGATATAAAGTTACATGTTTAAATATCTAAATATTAATGTATATGGTATGATGCAGATATATTCATTCATATGTGTGTTCAAAATGTATTTTATTGTCACGGAACCCACAATTTATTGTCAATTGTTTTCTAATACATTTTGTATTTATGTTTATTAGCTATAAATATGTCTACACTCTTATATTTTATGTATATATAGAAAGTATATTGTTCTTTGTCTACTATAAGCAAATATCTTACACAATTTAGTACAATAACCAAATCAAGTTAAGTAAAACCAGACGTATCCATCAGATAGATCAATATTATTTAATATGTTTATCTTATTATGATTTATATATATACTGATTTTTTCTATGATAATTGTTTTTTAAAATATTACAAATTACCACAAATATATTTCAAGTATTATGATCTCAATAATTGTTTGGTAGTGGATAAGTACTCAATTTTTAGCCTCAAAAAACCGTATATTCTTTTTTTGTATTTAAATAGTTTAAGTTCGATATGTTAAATTGACATTTATTTCATATGTACGTTTACGAATTATATTGAAATATGTTCTCAAATAACTAAAATTAAAAATAACAACCGCACATAGGAAATATGGATATGGTATGTTTAAGTTAGAGTTTAAATAAAAATATGTAAAAATGTATAATAAACTACCTGAGGCTAATAGAATTTTAATTATTTTGAGAGTTCGTTTGTTGGATAGTTTTTATCTCTATTTTATGCTCTTGATTGTTTATGCTATTTCGTTAATATGATTAAGTTCAGGCACAGTTAGATCATACATACATACATAGCCAAATGGAAATAAATATGTTGAGATAGGTTTGGCCAGCGTCTGTACTATATATGCAAAAACTATTCTACATACGAGTAGTTATTTCATCAATGAGTGCTGTGTCTTAGCTATGTTTTAAATCAACCAATGAACTTATGCTTAATCAAAATACTATCTATTCACGGACATTACACAGCAACTTTCTCTTTCTTGAATACTGAATACTGTTGATTGTTTTTTCTTGGAAGCCTTTGTTAACTTTTAAGCCAATGCAAAAAATCAATTTAATTTTTCTATAATGAAATTATAAATTAATTTAACTGTAGGTATAGATGTGTATATAACAAAATAATACGGGTGTACAAGTGTACATTTTCTGTAAATAGACAATTATTTTACCATTGTTAGTTCATCGTAATAAATTCATTTGACATATTTACATGTATTTTTTGACCGAAAACTAATTTAAACAAAAATAGAACAAATATTAGAGCACAACATAAAATACTTTTTGGTAGCTTTGTATCACCGCTCTTGATGACTTTCTTTGTGAGCAGAGATTTCTTTAATTATAATCGTAAGAATTAAACTCATTATTTTTTATTTTGGACCGTGCAATTGATTGATCATTATCGTTATCGGCATACAATTGAACACTAACACTGGGCTTTATAATATCATATTCAATTGATTTCGATGGTCTTAAGTAGTTCTCTGTTAAGTATGCTTTAAGAGTTACAAACTTTTTATTCGATCCCAGTTTTCTATTCTCGCGATAAAAATATTCGTCGCCGTGAGTATTCTATAAATAAAATTGTGAAATATTTATTTACAATGTACAAACAAAAATTAAATAATTGTGCATAATTTAATTTATACCTGTTTAAAAAGAGAACGATTTCTTTCCCTGAAATGGGATTGTCGAATTGGATATGTCCTTGGTATGCCCATTACAGCACGTTCTGCTAAATATTCACTGAAATTCGAGTCTGTTGAGGGAATCGAGGTTCGTGCGTTCGTATTTGCCTGGTTAGACATTCTTGAAAAGTCAGCTTCTTTACGCCTTGACCCAGTAGCATGAGTTCCTACTCCAAAATAACTTCCAATGCGTCGTGTTGATGCTCTTCCACCAACGCCGCTTCGATTTCCAGAATTTTTAATGTTTTCATTTTTGTAATCAAATGATTGGCTGTTTGAAATAGATAGGCGACTGCCGGGTACGTATTGATTTCCACTGCTATCTGGACTGCGGTTCTCATCCATCAGAAACGAATCAGCTAAGTTAAAAAAAGGTGCTTTGTAGGCGTCCTGTATGCTAAAATTAGCAAATAAATTCATTATTTTTATTTTTTAGTCTGCCGTCCTGAGCAAAAACGAAATGTGTGAATTTGGAGCTTCACGTTTCTGGGATTTCTAGAAACGGTATATGGACCGGACAGACATAGAACAGTTGTTTGGAATAACATTTTTTTTTACATTTAAAATTGTAAGACTGAATAGTTCGAGTTAAAAAGTAATACTTATGTAAACTTTAACTAAAATTCGTATCCTTAAATGAAGGGCTTTAATTTGTCGCCAGTGTGATAAGTCAGTGTCCACTTAAAATATGAGAATTTGCTCTGAAAACTAGTTCAAACTTTTCAGCAATTTCTTACTTTTGACCATTTGCAATTTCCTTGAGTACAGCTGCTCGCGCTGCCATTTCCTCTGTACGTCGTTGTTGCGTTAATTCTTTGGCTCTTTCCGTCCAGATGAGTTCTTTAAGCTTTTGAAAGCTGCCCTGAACTGCCGCTGAATTTTGACTGCCATTTAAATTATCGCCTGAGTTATTTGGTACACCCATATATCGATTTTTACTTGTCCGACGAGTTGACGAGGAAGACGGCGAAAGAGAAGATGACGATTGGGAGGCTGATGTAGTAGTGATTGGTCGTACTTCCGAACTATATAATCGAGTCTGGCCAGGATTCAAAATGTTACCATCGATGACAAGACGCTGACGTTGCTCAAATCCTCCTTCGCCACGTTGAGGAATTATTGGCTCTCGACTAACGACTCGGCCAAAAACAGGTGAGCGGGCTCGTTCCCGTGACCCCATTCGAAGTCTTAAATTGAAAAATTTAACAGTACAGATTTGTGGCATACGAACATATATACTCTATTAATTGTAGAGAATACTTACGATCCAAACAATCTCGAATTGGAGTAAAGCGGCTCCCAAACATTATATGTAAAAGGGTCGCGATATGTTGGTATTTCATTCGTTATTTCTGCTGCTCGAGATTGTCTCTTAGAAAATCTAAATAACATTTTTGGGGTTTATCAAGCATAAATATCTTAAATACGACAAATCGTTGTATATGGTTGATTATGTGACAAATAAGTATGAATCTGATTTTGGACCCACGACTTTATATCGACTAAACCAAAGTTGATTATGATCATTTGAATATTAATCAAAAATTAAACGTGTCAAAATAATAATATACACAGTAATAAGTATAATCTTAATTATACCTGAAAATTGTATAGTTACAATGAAAAATCCCTAATTTGCCTGAGCAATTAAAAAATATGTGTGTTACTTATATGTTATTTTTTTTTGTCATATTGGAATTATTTAAAGTTGAATAAACCCTTTATATAAACTATTTTTCAATTTTATAAATGCAATGATGATACAAATGATGATGAGGTGTAACAGTTTAAATTGAAATTGTGAATTAGGAATACCAATAACTTACATCCACATGGCGCGAAGTTGTTCACACGATGGCTCCTGTGAACTAAGCGGAAATGTTTTTGGCACAAATACTTCACCAACGGAACTGCGACCACTTCTGTCATCTGTTACCAAACCGTTATTGTCGTTTGTATTTCGTCCATTTCCGTTGTTATTTACTAATTTATTGTTTTGCGCACTTATTTGCACCCCATAATCTCCATTATGGTTACGTCCATTTAAAAAGCTACCATTTCCATAAGCTTGACAAATTAAGATGACTAATGTGTATATGTGTACATGTTTGATCTTAAAATGTATAGATAAATAAAGTAAAGGAAAATTAAGTTTCAATTTATTTATTCATCACGTACATATATTAAAGATAAAAAATCAAGCAACTGTCTATTGTATACATATGTAGTTGTTTTTTTTTTTTTAATTTAAATCGCCAGTAGTTTTCTGCGTTGATTGAAAACTAACTCTAAGACATTTTTAGTTTGAACTTGAACATATGGAGGTTACCACGCTAACATTTTTTTTTATAAAATACAACACCAAGTACATATTTCACAAATCATCGCTTATATTTGTAAGTGAAAATATTGATCGTCTTACTTACCAAACTTGAAATAAGAAACATTTTAATTTATTATCCAATAAATATCCACTAATGCCAAATTTATTAAATTATAAGAAATCAATTTCGGTAGTTCCAATACATATGGAGTTGTATGTAATCCAGTATTTATATGATCTGAAGGGTAACAAATTGAAATTTGAAATAAATTAGTGTATTTCAAAGACATTTACGAAAAGCATGCACATACGATAATATTATACTTATAAATCTATTGCATAACTAAAATAAAAATATCGAAAATCATCATGAAGTGCTCCCAAACCATTATATAGTAAGCATGTCTATACATACATATGTGTGCAAGTAATAAGTCTCAATTAATTCAGATTTGATTTGTACAATTTATACAATAACAGCAGTGTACACAAACAAAAATTAGTTGATTTGTTGTTCGTTGGGGCACACCTTTTCCGAAAATATGGATTTATATGTACATATTTTGTGTCCTAGCTATAACATTCACTAATTGACTGACCACTGGCCAAATTGTAGCTAGAAGGCTGCAATTTTAGAAAAATAGCTAACGTGATTTGATGCATTTGAATGCATTTTCCAAATTCCTATTATTACTGTATCAAATCAACAATCAAAATTTGTGTGGCCGCAAGCAGAAAAAAAAATGTTGCTTTTGGCTTTTGTTGCCGCTCTCCTACACATGTAAACTCGCAGCATTTACATAGGCTTGGCTTTTGGCATTCGCAATATAGATAATAGATTATTTGTATACCTGCTACCCATTGGGTATTACAACTTAGTGGAAATAGAAAATGTATGTAACAGGCAGAACTAGATATCTCCGACCCTATAAAGTTGATCAGTGATAACAGCTGAGACGATATAGCCATGACCATCTGTTCATCTGTCTAAATGACTCCTTGATCTCAGAGACTATAAGATCTAAAGATCTAAAGATTTCAAATTTCAAATACATATACATATATACATAGGTAGAATAAGACAAGGTTAGGAATATATTACTTGCATACCCCCTATCCATAGGAACAGCGTCAACAGGAGGGACCATATAGCCATGACTGTCTGTCAGTCTGTATGTACATACATCTAGATCTCAAAGACTAAAACCTAGAGACACTAAATTTGGTGACAGTACTAGGCTATGTCCTAAGCAGATCAAGTTTTTTGCATTTAAGCCACTCCCCTTTCTGTGTCCGAGCTTAAATTTAAAGCATAAAAAGCTCAAATGATTTCTAAAAAGTTGGCTGTGATCGGATGAAAACCATAAATGATACCGAACAAACAATTTTATAGGGAAAAATCAGATTGCAGTTCGTTTTGTTGACATTGTGACTGAATCTTTCTTAGTTGTTTAATTTTGCTTTAAATATGTTCTAATAATATTTTCAATTTAGTATGCAATATAGATATGTATTTGTTGGTTGACAAAGACGAAATTTATTTAAATAAAATTTAACCAACATTAGGCTTAACTTTGTCTTTGGAATCTTTGTCTTTAATGGTGACAACTGCCTAGGTGCTCTCGATCTGGACAAGCTCAGCTGAAAGACGTATCAATACAATTTTGTATATTCTTTTTTTTCAAACATTGAAATGAAAGAAAATCATATACATTTTTATTAATACGCACATTAAATGTTACTTGAAAAATATTTAAAGCTTTAAATAAATGTATTATTTACAACCATTAAAGCTTATCGACGACAAACACCAAACGTGGTTGGAAACAATTTTGTACAAATACGATACTTTTTGGTATATTTTTTTAAATATTAAGTCTTTATTTTCTCTACTACTACTACAACATTCAGTAAAAACAAAACAACAAAAAAACAAAACGTAACAGGGGCGAAGATGCGGGTCAGGTTGGCTAGTTGGTTATAATTTCACCGCTCATCTGAATAAGTTATCTTAGGACATAAAATCATTCAGTATTTGCAGGTGGCTTTGTCATTGGAAAGTTTTGTATATACGAGTAGTAAATGTAAATATTGGCACATAAGAAGATTACAAAGAATAACTTCTAGAAATATGACTGTAAGTAGTAGTCTAAGTTAATTTTGTGCAAGTGCTGGATAAAAAATTTAACATTTTGTGCATTTAGTTGATAGAATCGTGAATTGTCGTGAACGTGGCTTTACTGTTTAAAAATTTGAATTACTTTTCTGTGTTTTTTTTTGGTATTTTGCTTTATTGAATTTCCAAATAAATAAGTAAATTAGAAGTAGAAGTCGAACTCGAAGTAAGATGCACTTCGCTGACAGTCGCATAGCATCGCAATTTGCTGTAGCCTTAAGAGCATGTCTTAAGTGCGTTGTATGACCGTGAGTCTCAGTCATAATTCAAGCTGTTGGGAAAGTTTAATTTCACATTTACATGTTCTTCTTACTTGTTTCTTATATCCCAACGATATCAAATGTTATAAATAAAAATTTAAAAAACTATATTATTGGTACTAAAATGTTTGAATATTTCCATTCATTGCATATTGTGAATTTAATTAATATAAGTATAATTAACCATACAAAACATCAAAAATTATTTCAATATTATTATATTAAAAACTGTAAATCGAATTGATTGACAATTGGTTGACAATGAAAATATAAAACTACAAAATAATAAAAAAAAAAAAACTTAAATTTGTGATGTACCCATTTAATAATTAGCCAAATGATGGACCATTCAGAAACTGTTCATTCATACATGAAAAGCTTCACTTAAAGCTCACAACTATGCTTACATATGTACATATGTATATATATAAATACAACGCGTTCCACTCCCAATGGTTTGTGTGGGTGGGATTACTCGGTATAAAAGTACAACGTCGGTACATACATATGTACATAGATGCTACAAGCATTGATTATCAAGCTTTCTTCAAATATGAATGAATGTATACTATATACATACATACATACATATATATATATATTTTATATTACCAAATATACACATATACGTATGTATGTACGTTCGAATGATAAATATGTATGCTCTTTATATCGGGATGTTGGTTTACAAACATTGTCCTTCATTTAATTTAATTTCAACAACCTACTTACATTTATTGTCACTCTATAGTATATTAATGAATTACTAAAATTGCTATGAATAGGTAGGATTTTTTACACATTCAATAATATGTAACTACTTTATGATTTCGATTTGCATTTTTTATATTTATGCAGCCTATATGTGAGTGAACTGTTTCGACACGCCACGTAAACTAAACTAAATGTTGCTTCCTATCATGTGGACCTCGACACAATATCCACACACAGCATCCCTGACAAAACCAACAAGCTCCCACATTCTACTTAACTTCCATTTGCTCGGTTTGAGTTTCCAATTCGGGTCGAGTTTGTACTTGTGTATGCCTTTGTTCAGTTCAGCCTACACAAATGTAAATGCATATACATATGTAAATATATATTTAGGAAAAAGTGCGCGCACTCATTTACGTCATAAATTAAATTGTTGGCAACAATTTTTGGTAAGCATCTGCAGATAACTTGTTCGAAAATAAGACCCCAAGTAACTGTATTTATCTAATCCTGTTACTAAATTGACTGCCGAAATGTATCGATAGCTATTTTGAAGCTGCCATACAATTTATAATTCTAAATGTTGTGTATACAGAATATAATTGGCAATAAAACATTATCCAATTTAAAGACATATCTTTTGAAAAACTTTGATTGATATTTAAAACAAAATTAAAATAGGCGCCAAGACTTGTATGCTATTTATATTAGTTTATCGATAACGATTCCTACAGCAGTTTAGAAAATTTGTAAATGAAAACTAGCTAATATCTGATCACATAATTTAGCATTATACAAGAACATTTTACAATTATATCCAAAATACACAGTTTTATTGATGAAATATTATTTTGCTAAAAATAAAAATATACCAAACAGTTAGAGTTGGTTGGATTTGGGATTTTTTAGGCCATTCAAAGCGTTTGGTTCTTTTGCTTGGCAAATACATAAAAATGTCGGATAAACAATTGATAAATATCCAATCAATCTCTTTGTAAACTACAAACATAATTTAAAAGTATTGTGTCTGTTAAATAGATAACAATATTATAAAGAAAACGAAAGAAAAGGGCAAATGTTAGTAATTTATTGATTTTTGGCAATTCCTTGGTGACTGAAAAACTGAAATGATCCTGTGTTTAAAAGTATATGTATATGTATATTTCAATGGAAATAAATATATTTGAATTCAACCATTTTGTTGAGCAATCGATTTTAAAGTGCACTTCAATAATAAAACAAATATATATCTATTTATATAAATATGTGTGTGTATCTTGTAAAATGTGTATCACAAGAATTCATGCACAGACTCAAATGTATTTAGTATGTTAGTTAATACACACATCCATTAACACATGCATATACATACATATGTGTATATATAACCACATATATATGTGTATGTAATTACATATGTATATACATTATACTTGCGCTTTAGGCTCTACCTGCATACATAAATGTACATATGTATGTACACATGTACAGCTCAATGGATTTATCTGCAAATTAGGAATCATCATCTGCGTGATAAATGCATTGCTTTACAGATTGAACACGATTTTATTTTGATGATGAGTTTTTTAATTTTCTCGGATCTATAACATAGCTACAAATATGATGCCGCAAAGTGTCATTGCTTGCGTCCACTTGAGCATAATAGTCAGCCTTGCGCTTGGTTCATTAGCATCTGCATCCAACAATGGAATGGTCACTTCAAATGAAAACGAGGAAGAATTCCTAACACAAAGAGGTTTGTTCGTGTTTGCAAAAATACTTTACATGCTGCATGCTTATAAATATATACATACACACATATACATATATATTTTTTGTAATATCTCTTATATGTATGCTCTTTTGAAATCCACTTTTTTATTCAAAATAACATAAACAACCGCTCAATTTGAAAGTATAACGAATCTAAAAATCTTAATGTCACCCTTATTAAGTGTTTTTAAAATTTTTCTGTCATCTAACAGAAAAATATAATAATTTTTTGTCCGATTTTAAGCTGGAAAAAATAGTGGTTATTCAATAGGCATTGTCTGATTAATTGGACCCAATTTAATTCCCATTTGACTGTTGGAATGAAAAGTTCTTACTTGGAATTAAAAATTCAAATTCTGATAAAAAATTGTGCCAATAATTATTATTAAACATATTCCAGAACTACTGTTCAGTAATATTTTTGCTTTAAGAAAACTTTGTTGTCTACTTGAAACACAAATACAGATTGATAAAATAAAGCCAGGAAATTATACAAGATGGTTCGAACTCTTTCGTTATGCAACGAGGCTCCGATTTCCAAATTCATATGTTAAAGTGGTTTTAAAAAGTTATCATTGATCAGTAAAGTTATAGTGCATTCACATTTTTTCACACAAAATTCCTAAATTTCGAGAAACCTAAACAAAAGATGGTAACCATGGGATGTTCTTTTTGTGTATTGATGCACACAAAAATACCCAACTATGACAAGCAACCATAAGATACTTTTATACCAAATAATGAACCTCAAAATTATATAACAGGTGGAAGGAAAATACCTCCGGGTCCTTAGATTATAAAACGGCGTGATTATAATAAACTAATAAGTCAGACGTCCGTTTTTAGCATTTAACGTTTCTGTTAACTGAACACTTTTATCATACGACAGCAATGTCAACATTGCAAGATAACACATCAGAGACAATACTCGAAAGCTCCTACGAAGATCAAGTTTATTTGATGAAATTATGGAATCTTAAGTTTTGGTCTTTTTTTGACCTCACAAACAACAATAAAATATTACAAGAAATTTAAGAAAACATATTTTTTCTTAAAATTCATTATATATTACAGAAACTATACTCGAAAATTCGTATCATGGGTTAATTAGAGAAAATGAGACGTTTGTGGAGATTACACCCTTAATTAAAGTTGATGAAGAGAAAATTTGCAATTTTCGCATTCTTAAGAAGCCATATCATGAAATTCCTTTCCAAGTGAGTATTATAAATAGCAGTATTAAAATCAATTGTATAAAAAAATAAATTTTAAATTTTAGATCGAGCTTGTCAATAATTTGGGTATACTGAAAGCAAGACGAACCCTGAATTGTGAGAAACGTAAAAGTTATCATTTTGAAATTGTTGCGATTTATTGCGATGGAATGCCATCCAATTCAGCCAATGTGCATATCACTGTTATTGATATCAATGAGTATGCACCGACTTTTCTACAACAATCTTATGTAACGGAAGTTGACGAAGGGCGATTATATAATGAAATCATTCGTGTCGAAGCTACGGACAAGGATTGCACGCCTCTCTTTGGCGACGTGTGCAAATATGAGATATTAAACAGTGACGAACCCTTCACCATCGATAACGAAGGTTCCATAAAAAACACTGAACCCCTTTCGCATAAAGTATCCCACAATCATATTCTATCTGTGGTCGCCTTTGATTGCGCCATGAAGGAATCAACACCAATAATGGTCAGCATTAAAGTGCGACGCGTTTGCGACGCTAAATTCCTTGGTATTCCGGAACGCATTGATTATACTGTGAGTACTTACATCTGAGATCGAATTGTGTCTGTAACTTCAGTTGAATATACCAATACATTTAAAAGAAACTCAAATGTGAATGTTTAATTGGTTTTTCATAATATATATGTTTTGGAAACCAAATTTTCTTTAAGGTTTTTAACAGATTGAGTTTTTTTTAATATTTGATTTTATATTTTCCAAAACTAAGAAATATATCATTATTTTCAAGAAAAGCATGCAAATAACTATTTACCATTTTTTCCTTAAGTTCTGCTCGCGAGAACAACCGGAAAAAAACATTCCCCTTCGTTTGGACTTCGTTTCTTTTAGTTTTTGTTTTCTGTTGAGCGCTTTACGTTGAGCTGTTCCTGAAACGTTCTGTTATTGAACATCGTACAGTGAGAGATACGAGTGTCGCTCGCACAGGGAGACTTATTAAAAGACCGATTGACTGAAAAAGTCATCGCAAACGGACTATTCCCTAATACAACTATACAAGGTAGTCCCTTCGGTTCTAGACCGTCAACGACACTGAAGGAAAGTGCGAGTAAAAGGGAGAGGGATATCGCTATCAGTGTCGTTGACGGTCTAATACCGACTGGACTACTTTGTAAAGTTGCACTATGCACACACACATGCGCAAAAGACTTTTTGAATCGTCGTTTAAAACCAATCGGTCTGTGAACGCCGAGCCAAAGAAAGCAAAAAAAAGAACAGCTCGTCGGCTGAGTGCGAGCAACGTTTTTGTACGAACAATTCAATCGGTTGCTCTCTGATTGTTTGCCCAAAGTCTGAGAGAAAAACACAAATCGGTCAACAGTTATTTGCGAGCTTTGTTTTCATGTGCTCAAAGTGTAAGCTTAAACCCAACATAGATTTTCGTGAATCGGTCTTTTTACAAGAAATGATAGGTTAAACGATTAATTGAATCCAATTCAAATATAATTTTATATTTATATACTAATAAATTATAAGTTTATCTAATAAAAACATTTTTCTCCTTGAAAGAGATATGTGATTATTTTTAATAGCAATAGTTATGAAAGATAAAAATCGAACCCAACGAAAAAAATGTCAATATATAAATGTATTAAAATCTATTTAAAATCTAGTTGTAGGAAGCTCTACTCAAGGTTAAGTGTCCATGTACATGCTTATGTAGATACATATTCAAATTATTTATTTTTGATTATTCCCAGTCTGGTAGTACTGAAAATTTGCAACTATTTCCAAATGCTCGATTGGATCTCTGCAATATATTATGCTCTGCTGAAGACCTCACAATAAATACGACTATTGCGCTAAAGGTAAGCCCAAATATAACATATTGTAGCTATGTATACAAATCTAAGTAAAATAATTTATAGACCAAACACATATCGTTTGGATGTGATCGAGATATATCCAACTGTTCGACTAATTTCAACTTGAAGGATCTTTTACCACGAGATGCTGATTGGACTAAAGAGTTGAGTTATGATGAAGGGCGTGAACCTATAGTTCATTTCTCTGGATCAACAGGAGCCGTTGTGCCCAATAATTTAATAGGACATCATGATTTCTCCCGTCTTCCATTCAGCATCATTACAATTTTCCGCCATAGTAGTCAAAGCTCGATGAATAAACACGTTAAGGAGCACATAGTATGTAGTGCTGATGATCATAAGATGAATCGTCATCATATGGCGCTGTTTGTGCGCAATTGCCGACTCATTTTGCTGCTTCGCAAAAACTTTAGCGATGGTGATTTAAATATTTTCAGCCCTGCTGAATGGCGATGGAAAATACCGCAGGTGTGCGATAATGAATGGCATCATTATGTCATCAACATGAATTATGCGTCCAAGGTTGAGCTATTTATTGATGGCATACGCTTTGAAAGCTCTATTGAGGAGCAACGCCATACAAATCCTGAGGTGATCGATGATTGGCCGCTCCATGCTGCACATGGAGTGAATACAACGCTATCCGTAGGAGCTTGCTATCAAAGCTCTGAAAATCGTTTAAAACATGGTTTTAATGGCGACATCTCGGAAGTGAAAATATCTTTAAACAGTGTACTTTCTGCCGAAGAAATTAAATGTGGCACAAGCTGTGCTGAGCATTTGCTGTCATCCACAGAACTGCAATTGGACCAAGCAAGCGATTCATCTGATGGTCAAGTTCAGGTTAATGCACAAATGAATGAAATTTATATTCAATCGCAGAGCAAGCATCAAATTGAGCAATTGATGCGGCGACTTCAATACATCAATGTCAAAAAAAGCCCCACAATTGGTCGACGCAATATTGAAGTACATACAAAAATGCAATGTGCCAATCATAGTACAATTCGCCTCGCCACAGTTGAGACATACATAATGGTCAATGAACCAATCATTGCTCCAGCAGCAGCTTCTACGGAAAATTTCTCTGCGAATGTAAGAGGAAAGCCTCTCTCCAGTGATTCTAGTATTATTTATAAAGTCGACAAACTCGAGTCTCAAGTGAAGCCAGACAATAAGATGGCACCCAAATTTTCCGCAATACCAAAAATTACAATTACAGGTAATAAACCAATATTAACAAAAATAATAATAACATAAAAAGCTGAATTCAACTTATTTTTATAATTTGGATTTATTTATTTAACCTCAACTGTAGGTAGTAGACCAAAATTAAAATCAAAATTTAAAGATGAAAAAATAGTATCAATTTTGACCGTAAAACTTGGCAAGTTCTTGTTTTCGTGTATTCTTGGTGTGGCATCTAAATCGAAAATAAAGTCGATCTGCGTAATAAGGTTACTAAATTTGAGGACAGATAGACGAACGACGTAAAATCTGATTTCACATTTAGCACCATTATTGATCATTTGGCTCATTTATACTTTTAAACATCGACAGCGCGTAAGAAGCAGTAGACACATGAACGTGTCAGTTTTGAGTCAATTGAGGCAACTACTTGTTGTATTGTTAGTGATTTAGATTTATTATCTGAAAATTACTTGCATGTAACTTTTGAATGTACCGTTTACATGATTGCATCTGGCAGATAAAATATATACCAAAAAAAAAAAACTATATATATACATTTAAATATTTATAATCTTTTTGAATCTCAGGAGCCCAAAACAAATTAGTGTCGTATCAGGAAATCAAATCGGGAGTTCGTATTTTGGATGGAATTCACATTGGCTTCTCAACGGATTACAATTATAATAAAAAGGTAAACGTCAAAGAGAAATTGGATTCGTGCAACGTAATTGTATTTCCATCACTGAATCCGGATCATGAAGAGATTGAAATCGATGGCGATGAATCGTTGTCATCGACCATGGATATTCGTACAAACATCAATAAGGATGGCGTCGAAATGATCGGAGCTGATACAATTATAAATTATTTAAGTGTATTGCGTGCTTTGGTTTATAGCAATAAAAAGCCAGCTTATTACCTAAATCGTGTTTTTAAACTGTCTTGCATACAGTTAAATTCACAATATAAAAACGTCGAATATACGTTAACATTAACCGTCCTACATCCAAAACAATCACTATCGAAGACCACAAATTTACCATCATCATCATCGATGCCAATTACAAGTGCAGATGCAAGCAATAATAACTTATTAGCATCTTTTCAAAATAGTCCCCCAAGTGGAGGTGATGCAGATCAAACGCAAAGTAAATATAAAAGACATCTAAATGTTTTGTTTGCGTCTATATATTCACTATCTTGCAGATGCGAAACTTTTCTCATATTCCCTATTACACACTAATCTTGTTCAGGAGCCAAAATTACACGTCCATTCGATTGTGCATAGAGGTTAGTTCTGATTTAGAGTACTTTACCAATACAAATTTTTAATTTTTTGTAATTTTATTATTTTAGCTGAAGCATCGCATCCAACAATGCTTATTATTCTGATTTGTGTTTTTGTCGTCGTGGTGATTTGTGGAGTTTCGATTGCACGTTTGAAGAATAACCAAAAGTATGCGGATCATCACCAGCCTTTACCCAAGGTAAAATCGTTTTTTTATTTTTAATAACTTCATTTCAAAATATAAGTAATTTTTTAGTAAATTTTTTCTCCCATGATTGTATTACAAAGTCAGAATATAAACAAGTAAGAAAGCTACAATTGAGAGTGCCCGATTGTGAGATACCCGTTTTGTGAGAATCCAAAACTCTTATAGCCTGTTCACATTGGGGGAGCGTCCCCGTTTGCGTCCAAAATACATATACCAAACGCGCGTTCGATACCATACAAAAGCATAGGCAACTCTTAGGCGAGGGGTGGGAGAGAGGAGAGAAAATACATCCACGTGCATTGTGGACGCGGGAACTACCAACTCGTTTAACGTATTTAAATGTTATTTATTAGCCAGCTTGCCACGCTGATTTAATCTATTTTTTCCCTAAAAATTAAAGAACATAGCTTTCATTTAAATTAGTTCAAGCTTGATGATTTGAAAGTTATTGTTCATTAAATGCAATCAATACAAATCAAAATAGAATTGCATGGTGGGATGTATCGATATCAATGTTTCCAATATTTTTGTTGATATTGGTGTTGTGGTGCTACTCGCTAGTGTTGTGGAAACATTGCCCATTTGGGTGAACATGTTGTTCTTTTTTTTCAAAAGAGTCAACTCACTCATTTTGCTTACTTGTTCAGTACTCATTGCTCAGTTGCTCACTTGTTCACTACTCAATTCTACTCACTACTCAATTCTAACTATTCAAACAAAAATACAATACGCTACATATGAGTTTTAATTTGTTATTCATATTTGTAATATTGGTAACTCAGTATGTTAAAAGAGCAAAATTAATGAAATTGTCAAATTAAAGTTTTTTCATTCTATTTAGAACGCTGCCAAACTTTGGGATTTGGGCATTTGGCTGGTTGGTTTCCCAAATTTTCAAAATGGTTCCAAATATCACTAAATTTTCTGATGCACAACATAGTTAAAAGCCCAACAAAATTTCGCGGCAAGTCAGAAGTAAGAATTTGAATCAAAACAATCGCAGAGTTGAACAAAAACGCGAAATGAGCTACGCAAAAAAACCTCAAAAAAACTAATTTGTGCGTTGATCAACCATCTCATTTTTGCGCACTCTGAAAACAGTGAACCACGGAGTAACTGAATTGAGCAAGTGAGCAAGTGAACAAAAGTGAGCAAAAGTGAGCAAGTGAACAATTAAGAACAAATGTGAATGAACATGTTCACGCACTCAGTTTAGTGAACAACTCTTTTTTGTTCACTCACTCATGACCAACCCAACACTACTACTCGCTACCCGCAAGCGAAGTTCAAGACACACACATAATCATGTCGGTAATGCGAGCGCTTTCGCTTCGGCCTTGTTTGAGTCTTTTAGGGACCGAATCAATTTGCTACTCATGACTCAACTACTTGTGCTTGTCGAGTGTCTTGCATTTCGGCAACCGATCATTCTTGCACTTATGACGAAATCGAAATCCACCCGAATATGTCGTCATTGATTCGAATGGTTAGCCAAAATATTAAATTTTAAAGCCAATAGTGTATTATTTTAAATATACCATGTAAAAATAACTAGTATGAAATACGAAAAACCCATAAAACATAATATAATAATAATACAATTTTTCCTCGAATTACATATGTGTGTCTCTATCTACGCATTCAATTTTCGCGAGTCCTTGCGATGGGTATCAAAACATTTATGGATACACAAAACATCCGCTCACCCATAGGAAATATTACGAGTATTCATTTCCACCCCTCTTGCAGATAATAAAAATGATGCGGTGTTTTTGGCACTCGCACTCGCTAACTAAACACGAGTGCCAAATTATACCACCCTTATACGCACCCTTAAGCAAAATTCAAGACACACACACACACACATTATTGTCGCGAGTATTGCGAGTGCTTGCGCTTCGGCCACTCGGTCACAACTTGTGTGTGCCTTTTCGGGACCGAATCAATTTGCTACTCGTGGTTTAAACACTCGTGCTTGACAAGTGTCGTGCATTTCGGCAACCGATCATTCTTGCACTTGTGACAAAATTCGAAATCCACCCGAATATGTCGTCAATAATTCGAATGGTTAGGCCACCTTCTTTCTTGATCGTAAATGATTTTGCGTCGCGACGCAGTTGTTCGTGGTGCCTTTTGCATGCTTTGCACTGACTTTTTTTATGGAATTTCCGTAAATTACAGATATCTGCAAAAACCCTTTTTATTATACATATACATTTACCAAAAGGTCATAAACATACAATTTTAAATTAATACAGGTAGATTTTCAGTACCTTTAAAATATTGATTTTCTCTTTTACCACTGACTGAATTTAAAAATTAGTCAATAAAACAGGTAAATTGAAGTTTAATTCAAATTCAATTATTACGGCTTTTCCAGTTTTTGGGGGAGGAAAGGGGCGTGCCAAAAATCTAAAACAAACTTGATCTGCGTAAGACCTACACGAATACTGTCACCCAATTTGAAATCTCTAGGTCATTCAAACACTTAAAACGTCCATATGCATTGGGGACATTTATTTTGATAAATAATTAAACAAATGACTTTTGTTCTACTTATCCAATTTTGACCAAAATTACAGGGTATATTAATAGTATTAAGCACAGATGGCTTACCAAATTACACATCATTGGAGTTCTACGCGATTTACATAAAAAAAACTTGACTTAATTTGTGCATATTGATTTATGCATATTGTGGGCGAAGGGGGCGTGGCATACAACCTTTGAAATAAACTTGATCTGCGTAAGGAATGCTGGAACCTATGTACCATACAGTGTTCATACAGACAGACAGACGGACATGGCTATATCGTCTCGGCTGTTGACACTGATCAAGAATATATATACTTTACGGGGTCGGAGATGCCTCCTTCTGCCTGTTACATACATTGATAAAAGCTTTAACACATTTAATTTGTACCGTTTTGTATTTTTATTGCGATTAAATATAGATAGAATATGTATTTTACGAAATGGCTTCTTAGTGAACGGCTATATGATAATATCTTCGGCGTGTAAAAATTGCAGCTGTGGATTGGTAGTATAATCAGTCAGTCTACGCGTAACTTTATATATATAAAGGATTATCTAAAATCCCTAAATCCTAAGTTATACTAACTACACATCTATAGAATACTAGCCATTTTTCCACGCAGCTTAGCCCGCGAACCACTTTTTATCATTTATTTTAGTTTTTTGTTGTTGTTGCCTCCCGCTGAACCCTCCCGTTGAAGCCCCTTGGTGTTTTCATGAAAATTATTTCAGTTCCTTTTAAAATTTGAAAAATTTTGGCTGTTGCTGTTTTAACAAGAAGTATGGATCCTGTAGGGGATCGAATCTTCAACCTCAGCCTCCGCAATCTGATTTTCATGTAAAACAAAATTTTTTTGTATTTTCTCCAACGTTCTTTAATTGAAGCATATGTTATGTCAGCAGCTTTTCGGTTCATATGTACATGAACATTATTTTTTCCGTTTATGAAATAATAGCCAGCAGGCCCCGCAGCTTCGCCAGCTTCCCGCTGCAGACCCATGGTTAATATAACATACAATTTTATTATTAAGATTGATAGATACGAAACTTTAATTTCCTCACACTACGAATCTTAATCCTTTAAATACTATCAATCTGGCTTTCTTTATAGGTTTCTGATGAAGGTTTGATCTGGGATGATTCTGCATTGACTATTACTATAAATCCAATGCAAACAGATGTTGCATCTGAAGATAGCTCGGACTCGGAGAATTCCGATTCGGATGACGAAGAAGGTATATATGCAGAACAATAATTTGTTTTTAATGTAAATTCTTAGTTTTTTGGATTGCTTGTACCCGACAGGTATGAAAGATGGATTCGCCCACATCAATCAACTTGAATGGGATAACACCAATATGTTTTCATCAGCAAACTAATGCGTACCATGCGTGTAAGACGATTAGGCGATTATCAATAAAAAGTTACAAATAATTATATGTAAATGTGCTTTTAAAATATAAAAATTACACAATTTACTTATCCTAAAGTTACCCGGTAATACTCCTCAATAGGGTGCCAGCACAAAGGTGCATAATATACAGACGTAAATCAAAGTACTAACCATGGCTGTAAAATAGAAGAAAAATGTGGAACAACATTTTGGGGGTCCCAAACATTCCAAAATTATCTTGCTTTGTTTTTGTAATAAATAATTCAATTGAAATAATTTCCAATTAAATTATTTGAATTTCGTCGTATTAATGTTGTAACTGCGGAAAGATTTGTTATTTTATTTAGATGTAATAATATTTCCACGTATGTAAAGTATGTCTCTAAATGCACAGGTTGTTTGATAATAAAGGTATAGCAATTGAGTTAGTGGGTTCTTAAATACTTATAAGTACTTTCATTCATATCAAATCGTTGCATATTAAATGTGCAAATATGCGTACATATATTCTTGAACTGTAACTAGCATATAGAACAATTATAGAAGTCAGTGGTAGAAAACAAGTAAAGTTATACCCACTTAATACATGGAGAAAAGAGTAAACAAAAGTAGGTTTTTTTTATCCCTTTCAAAAATAAGCAGTCTTAATTACAATATACATACATACATTTGTGAATACCTAATTTTATTTTTATACCCGCTACCCATATTGTAGAACGGTAGTATAACTTAGTGCCAACAGAAAATGTATGTAACAGGCAGAAGGAGCCATCTCCGTCCCCATATAAATTCAAATGCAGCTGAGCGCGCTTTGTTTGTTTAGTTGAAAGTGTGACCATGTCGGTATATTACGCATTTTTCAAACAAAAAAACGAATTTTGTTATATTTTTATTCAAATTTCATTGACATGTTTTGTATTTTCTCGATATGGGTAGCGTGTATCTTACGGTCTGGCACTCTCTACTAAAGCTTTCTTGGTTCGAAATGTGTTTAAAAATTATTGTCCTCCATCGACATCTGCCATTGCGGCAGATCGGGAACGATCTAAAGTGCTATCTTTAATTGCATATAACCTTTTATGAAATATGTTAAAAAATACAAAAAAAAAACGATTAAAGAATATGATGTTCTGCACAGTCGAAATTTCATTGAACGAAATTAAATGATTCGGAAAATATTATCTCCTCTCCAAGAAGGTGAGAAAAAGTTGGCAGCTCATCGCTACGGAGAGTTGGTCAAAAGTATTTACACAACGAGAATTTTTTTTTGTTTTCAACTTGAACTGCTTATTGCAGAAGCTACTCAACTCCAAAATCAAAGTTATTGTCGTGTTCTTACATCTTTGGAGAAGCAAATTAAAGAAAAAATAATAATAATAATAACTGTTCATGGGCTTAAATTATAGCGACTGAACGGATGCTTATCAGTTGTCAAATTAAATTGTCAAATTGTTATTGATATGGAGATATCCCATTTGGTTTAGCATAGAAATCCCCAGAACATCACCGTGCCACCACCAAATCTATTCAATGGCTGGACAGCCAAATCCTTTTGTTTTTATACCCGCTACCCATAGGGTAGAAGGGTATTATAACTTAGTGGGGACAGTACTCCTATAGGTCCTACGCAGATCAAGTTTATTTCAAAAGTTGGATGCCACGCCCCTTTCCGCCCACAAAAGTCTGTAAAAGCCGTAATAATAGACCTAGAGCATTAAATTTTGGTATGCATAATAATAGCTCAATGATTCCTGTGAATTTGGTTGAGATCGAATGAAAAACATGGAAGTTATTAAAGAATCAATTTTATATGCAAAATTCACTTGCAGCTGCCCGCGCTTTGTTTGTTTAGTTGACAGTGTGACCATAACGGTGTTGTGATTTTCACCCGCTATTTTCAAATATATACAAAAAAAATAGTTTTAGTATATTTGGTATATTTTTGGTTAAAATATCATTTAAGTTTTTTGTTTTCTCTCGAAACGGGTTGCGGGTATCATACGGTCGAGCACCCTCGACTGTAGCTTTCTTACTTGTTTTTAGATGCATAAAACGCTTTCCAAATGATCCCTCAAATTGAAATGCAGCTTCATTCATTTCATTAAAACGTTGAACCAAAAGTCGAGAGGCTTCTTAATGTACTCCAACGCAAATGCAAGACGTTTAGATTGGTTGGTTGGGGTAATGTCAACCACTTGTCGCACAACATAGGTGTTAATTTCCACATCTTTTAGTCTGCGACGTAGTGTGGCATCGCTAAGTGTTTTTCAAATTAAATTTTTTGCTTGCCTGCATTGTTTCTCGTCTAAAGCATTGGCTTTCGGCCAGTTCTTTTTATATTTCTCAAACTTCCAACTGTGTCCATCTTTTTTACTAAATTGTACACAGTTTTCCGGGAGATTTTGACAATGTTAGCCAATTTAACAGCAGAGGTACCAGTTTTAATTTGGCTGCAATTTTGCTTCGCTGCGTAAGTGTTAGCTCCTTGGTTTTAGGCATTTGACTCAATTATTATAATAAATAAATTAATTTATTAAATTTTTTATTAACTAAGAGAGCTGCAACCGAATAATGCTTCAATCCTCAGTGCACAACAGAAACTAATCTTGAATTTGCGTTGAGTAAATAGTTTTGCTGCATATTAAGAGTGTGTAAATACTTTTGACAACTGATAAGCATCAGTTCAATCGCTTCTCTTTTGCGCACCTGAACAGTTATTTTTTTCATTCCTCTTTCGTGTGATTCTTCATAGATCAAACTATGCAAAAACCACAACTTTTTTTAATTTCACCTCCCACAACAACAACACGAAGCTCCGATTGAAAGGCATGCAGGTAAATGTTCGTTGTGTAAATAATTATGACCACCCCTGTATATGAAAAGACAACTCCGTCTCCATAATGTTAGTCTTATCTGCAGAACATTCTAGAAATCTAGTGTAAGTGCGTCTCGGAGACTATAATGGCTAACACAGCAAATTGGGTCCATAGATATCGGCACTCATTACACCGATCAAGTTTCCCCTTTGCAATGTTATGAAAAATTTGTAAAACAATGTATACTCGATTCTCTAACTATGCAAATTAATTTTATGGAAATCAGATCAGCAAAACAAAAAATATTTGTTAATCTCGTTTCAGTTTTTATACCCGCTACCTATAGGGTAGAAGGGTATTATAACTTAGTGCCAACAGAAAATGTATGTAACAGGCAGAAGGAGGCATCTTCGACCCCATAAAGTATATATGCATATTCTTGATCAGTGTCAACAGCCGAGACGATATAGCCATGTCCGTCTGTCTGTCTGCATGAACACCTAGATCTCAGAGACTATAAGACATAGAGACACCACATTTGGCACATAGATTCCTGCATTGTGTACGCAGATCAAGTTTATTTCAAAAGTTGGATGCCACGCCCGCTTCGCCCACAATATGCATAAATCTAGAACAAATCGCGTATAACTCCAAAAGTTCTTTGTGTAATGATGTGTTTAATGATGATGGTAAGCCATCTGTGCTTAATACTATTAATATACCCTGTAATTTTGGTCAAAATTGGATAAGTAGAACAAAAGTCATTTGTTTAATTATTTATCAAAATAAATGTCCCCAATGCATATGGACGTTTTAAGTGTGTGAATGACCTAGAGATATCAAATTGGGTGACAGTATTCGTGTAGGTCTTACGCAGATCAAGTTTGTTTTAGATTTTTGGCACGCCCCTTTCCTCCCCCAAAAACTGGAAAGCCGTAATAATTGACCTACAGCATAGAATTTTAGTGTGCATAATAATAATTATAGTCTCAATGATTCCTGTGAATTTGGTTGTGAACGAATGAAAAACAAGGAAGTTATTCATGAATCAATTTTATAGGAAAAATTCACTTGCAGCTGAGTATAAGAATATACTTATAAAAATATTATCCCGTTAGTTCTATTGGAATTCTGTTTACATTTTCTGTTTTCACTAAGAATCTACTAAACAATTAAGAAAGCCATTGTCGACTGTGCTCGACCCGCTACCCATTTCAAAAGAATCCAAAACACGTATATATTTGTGAAGAAAATATACCAAACCAATTTTTTTTATATATTTAGAGAAAAATCCCAATATACATACATGGTCACACTGTCACAAACGAAGCGCGCGCAACTGCTATTGAATTTTGACCTATAAAGTTGTTTCTGGAATAACTTCTATGTTTTTCATTCAATCACAACCAAATTCACTGGAATTCAGGGGGGCGGCAAAAATCTAAAACAAACTTGATCTGCATGCAAGCATAACTAGTGTTTTAAACAAGTAGAAAAGCATAATATAGTTATAGTTATTAAAAAATCAATTTTATAGGCAATATTCACTTGCAGTTGTTCACGCTTTGTTTGTTTAGTGATTCAGGTCCATTATTACGGCTTTTCCAGTTTTTGGGGGAGAAAAGGGGCGTGGCAAAAATCTTAAACAAACTTGATCTGCGTAAGACCTACACGAATACTGTCGCCAAATTTGATATCTCTAGGTCATTCACACACTTAAAACGTCCATATGCATTGGGGACATTTATTTTGATAAATAATTTAACAAATAACTTTTGTTCTACTTATCCAATTTTGACCAAAATTACAGGGTACACTAAGAGTATTAAGCACAGCCTACCAAACTACACAACATTACACAAAGAACTTTTGGAGTTATACGCGATTGACTTTTTCTAGATTTATGCATATTGTGGGCGAAGGGATCTCAGAGACTATAAGACATAGAGACACCAAATTTGGCAAAAAGGTTCCTTCATTCCCTACGCAGATCAAGTTTGTTTCAAAAGTTGGATGCCACGCCCCCTTCGCCCACAATATGCATAAATCTAGAAAAAGTCAAGTTTTTTTTTATGTAAATCGCGTATAACTTCAAAAGTTCTTTTTGTAATGTTGTGTAATTTGGTATATATATAATCTGTGCTTAATACTCTTAGTATACCCTGTAATTTTGGTAAAAATCGGATAAATGGAACAAAAGTTTTTTGTTAAATTATTTTTTAAAATAGCTGAGCCCTATGTATATGGACGTGTGTGAATGTATATTAAGTGTGTGAATGACTTAGAGATATCAAATTTGGTAACAGTATTCGTGTAGATCTTACACAGATAAAGTTTGATTTATATTTTTTGCTACGCCCCTTTCCGCCCAAAAAAACTTGAAAAGCCGTAATAATAGACCTAGAGCCCTGGTATGCATAATAATAATTATAGTCTCAATGATTTCTGTGAATTTGGTTGTGATCGAATGAAAAACAGGAAAGTTATTAAAGAATCAATTTTATATGCAAAATTCACTTGCAGCTGCTTTGTTTGTTTAGTTGACAGTGTGACCATGTCGGTATGTTACATATTTTTTTCAAATAAAAAAAAAACTAATTTATTTTTGAAAAGTTTTATTATATAACCATGTAGTAATTATTTATATATATATTTATTTTTTTTATATAATATATTTGGTATAAAGTTTTTTATAATCGACACTAGTAATATTTTTGCCGTTAATGCCGATTAAAGTATGTTTATATGAAATGTATTTTAAAAGATATACTTTCTTACGAACACAATGCGGATATTTACTATTGATACTATTTATTTTAGGTATTATATATGTTACGAATTTTTGTCTTACAGTTTTTATAAGAAACATTTATAAAATATTCGTTGTAAATATTTTAACTGCAATCTACACATTTTATGTAAAAGCTTACATTATTTTCATTCTGGTAAAAAAATATTTTCCATTCAATCTTGAGTACATGGGTACTCAATAATTATGAATAAACTTAAATTTAAATGTATGTTTTTGCAATGTTAAAGGTAGAAGAAAACAAGAATATACAAAAATAAATAAATAATCAGGTAAAAACCATCAGATTTATATCATTAAGGTATTATTTGTAATTTGTTTATAACCAAATTCATTAATTTTAAAATGTTTTAAATAAGAACGGAAGTTCATTACATTTAAAAACAAGTTTATTCTTTGTATTCATTATCATCTACTTTTATAATTGAAAATTTTGTATATCTCTTAAAGTTAAATGCGTACATTTTTATGGTTTTTGATATCTTTAGACAATATTCAAACTGTCTTCTAATTAAATAATATTTATTATTTTAAAAATATGTTTTCTTGAGTAATTATTAAACTTCATTTAGTCTCACTCATATTTCGCCTTTTTTACAGTTTTTAAGTAACCAAAAACAAAGGACTTAAAATTAAAACTCTGTAATTAATATTCATATATTTAAAAAAATATATATATATATATATATAAGTTCTTGATAGACAGGGGTAATTCATAAATCCTTGCTCCATTTTTTACGTAATAATAACTTTGTTTATTAATGTGGTATATTTACGTATGTTTATAAAAAAAAAATCCATAACAAAAGCAATACTTACATAAATCGTTGTAATAAAAATGTAAAATGTAAAAAAAACTTAAAAAAAATCTCTTCAATTAATCTGATTCTCAGCGCGCAAGATACTATTGGTATGGGCCAAACTTCAATATGATTGGCTATAAATATATAAGTCTTTTTATTCACATTAATAGTGTAAGCAATGTATAAATTATAAATGTTTGTAGATATATGTACGTTTGTATGTGTATGCGTATTAGTCATATATTTAAATAATTAAATATAAGTATATATGGTAAATATTTAGTATATGCTCGTATATGTGCTTCACTTAATTTTTCTGCTTATTTATCAGTCATCTTATCCTATTACATTAATATTTGAATTTGTTCTGACGAAAAAGTATAGTGAACTAAAAACTTATTGAAAATACTCTTAATATTAATATCAGTATTACACACAACTTTACTAAATTGGAATATAAATATTTTCGTTTGAGTTAAACAATTTTGTTTATTTTGTTCATATATAAAGTCGTTGAAAGAAATCAATTCTAGAATAATTTAAAAATTGACTTAAAACATTTTTTCATAAAATTGTACGCCATATATATATATACATTTTTAAAAATAAGTCATTAAGTGTAAGATATATACATAAAAGTGCGAATGAGCTGCATTTTTCTGGTTAAACAATTTATAATATTTCATTAAACCCTGTTGTGGCATTGTGCAACGAGTGTCAAAATAAATTTTTGTGATTACTCATCACTATTTGGTAGTCCTTTGAAGTTGATCAGATATTGAATTCAAATCAATGATAAGCCTATTGTTTACCTTATTAGTATATCTAATTTACTAACTTAGGAAATGTGGAACGTATGAGTATATAATGTCCATTGATTATATTTTTAATTTAGGTTATGTTATATCCAACAGAATGAGAAAAATTAATGACATTCATATGTGTTGCTTATTTTTGAATCTATTAAAAGATTATAATCTGCTTTTCAATTATATGTTTTAACAATAAAAGCTGAAGCTATTCATCTATGTTATTTTACCCTCGCAGAATATATATTATTCAATCTCGTTTTACTTGTCTACCTTGGAAACATATATATACATACATATCTTATAAATTTTTATGGGGCGATGGTGAAATATATTTTAAATTCAAATATAAATTAAATTCTACCAATAATAGTTAGCCACTTGAGATAAGGAACATTCTGCAAGGGTATTTACTCTTTAGCCCATACAAAACAATCTAAACTTTGGTACAGTATTATACTTTCTTTGAGTAATATATTTATGTTGTATGTGTGTATGTAGAATTTTAAACAATATACGAGAGGAATTTGCTAAACAATAATAAAATGTTTGAAATATAAACTATGGTTTATATAAACCAAACCGAATATAATATCGGCTCATATTATTAGAAACATTTAAGCTAAAATCCGCATAGCATGGTAGACAATGGAGTGGCAAATTGGGCATATAGATTCCATTGAGACGCAGATCTGATTGGCGCAGTCCATGCAGAACATATTATGTCCACAAGGAACTAAAGCTGTGGTCACTTCTCTCTTATTGCACACAAAGCATTCGCGATGTACATGATGCATTTTAATAGGGCTTTCTGTCGGACGTAGCACTAGATTGTGACATGATGGCATATCTTGAGCACGGCTCTTTGTCGAAGTCTTTAAAATTTGTTGTTCGGCAAGAAGTGAATCTGTTGGACTAATTGAAGCAGTTGGCGAACAATGCGAATGCGCCGCCGTCGTTGTAGATACATTAACATTTACTGCAGTCGTTGGCTGATTCCAGATGCTTGGCGAATCACCAATGCCCTCATCTACATCAATGGAATCGCTTAAATTCTTCCAAATATTCAAAAGCTCGGGTGGTGTATTGTTAATACTATGACTGCTATTAGCACTATTGTTTGTGCTTTTTGTTGATGTTGTCGATGAGGCCGATGAGCAGGAACGCGTCAACATATTTGCCGAGCTTAAATGACATTGAGCAGCAACATTCGCGTTTGCATTCGATATAGTTGATACAGATATGGTTGCGGGCGGACAAAAAGATAAGCTCTTGTGGCTAGTACTACTATGTGTTGTATTGCGATATGAGGAACTCGCCTTCAATCTATTTGCCAAATTGTTGTTGACATTACTATTTTCGTTCAATTTATTCGAGGGATCGCTAAGACTGTTTGTAGAAGGTGGCAAAAGTGATGCATTTACAACAGTCGCAATATCGACTAGTTCTGCACTTTCAAAGCAATTTGACAAATTCGAAACGGTTGAAGCCGTAACTGAATTCGCAATGTTTTGTGCATTATCGGCACAAGTATAATTACACGATGTCGTATCTGAGTCGATCGCATAAATAGATGATAGTATGTCCGAGTTAATGTCATCATTCAGTATTTGTGTTAGCGTATTAATAGTATTCAGTGTTGTTGTATAGTCAGTCGACGAGTCTAAAGATTCAGTGCCATTCTCGCTGCCCTGTGTACTATTGTTACCCGTTCGCAGTGCAATGTGCGCCTCAATTTGCTTGCGTGCCGTTTCCACGTTCTCAGGCAGTCCAGTTACCTCAAATATCGGCTCTTTTTCCCTTGACGGCGTTACAATATACGTTTGCGTCTCCTGTTGTATATGCTTGATGGTTGCTCCTTTAGGTCCAACCACTAGACCCACAACTCGATATGGCACACGAACCTGAATAGTTATCTGACCCGGCAAACATGGAGGACCCGACTGGGTGCTGCGAGCAACAATTCCGATGCAAGTGTTTAATGTTGTGCATGTTGTACTATCTGCTGCAAGACCACCACTGTTGCATCCTTCCATTGATGGTTTACGCGAAGCCCGAATTAAACTAAAGTGATCCGCTGCTGAGAGTATTTCCCGTTTAGCCTTGTTCACATCCTCCTTGCGTCCTGTTACCACAAACACAGGTTCTTCGCCTCGAACTGGAGTTTTGATATAAGTATTTGTTTTCGCTCTCAGCGCTTTAATTTTGCATCCTAATAATAAGAAAAGCTACTTTATATTTTAGAAATAAAGCAATTGTTTTACTATAGTCGTTTTAGAGATAATCAGGGATACAAACATAAAAATGAAACAATCGAAAGTGCGGTGAGATACTCGGGACCCATTTTTAATGAATACAATACAAAATATGAGCGTTTGTAAACTACAAGAACCAAAATTGTAAACCGAACGGAAACAATAACATTACAGTTGTTGTTGTAATTGGTCGGGTAAAAAATACTGAAATTGATCGCCCGAAATCATATTTTCAAAACAATTAGCTTTTATAGTTTCTGAGATCCTGGTATTCATTAAAACAGACGGATACGTTGTATACAAACTTAATGGGTGGGAGAAGATGTCTCCGTTACAAAGTTATAATACCCTTCTAAATATGGAAAACGGGTGTCACAAAAAAATTTTAAAAATTAATGATCAAACATTTATCCAGATAATTTCTAGTTCGCTAGATTCTATAAAACTATCTTATCGAAACATGTTTGGCATTGTCTTTGAAAAAATTACTTAAGAAAATATGTAAGTTTATGAATATTGGCAATATTTGCTTTGTTTATCTTTACTTTTATAATAAATTATTCTCAAATTTTTAATAAATTGAATTTTGTTGTTTTTTTTTTGTTTTTAATCTAAAACCAAACTCAACTTGTGATCACTGCAACCTAATATTACGATATATTGATAGAAAATAAACATTGTTGTTGATTTCTCAAAGCTATTTTAGCAAGGCCACTGTCGCATTAATGGGAAGCCATAATAATTTAAGTACAAATTTTAATTTCGTAATTAAGTAAATAAGAAATTGTATATCTAATATAATCTTAGGACTCGTATTCTATACTCGGCCGTGAGTTTGTGGTTTTACCTACCTTGTCGACCTACAATTTCGGCAACATGTTCAGAGCTCGGTACTGGAACACATTCCGTCATGTTTTGCGACTTTTTGGATCGATCATCCAAGCTGGCGGATGGCACTAAGAGGCAAGATCCTGATCCAGGTCCATTATTTATAGGCATCTCAGTCTTAGCAGCATAAGCGGCAGATACTAAATTAATAGACGCCAATTCATAATCACCCTCTGTGGCTAAGGGATGAACGAAACTATTTGGATTCTGATTGTTTTGGTGTTCATTCAATCCAACCAATGATAATTCCAATGCTAATTGCAAGGTACGTGGATCTTCCGATAATGGGATTTGATGTAGTTTTTGTTGTTGTGCTTGAATCATTTGATGATGGTTATTCTGATTATTAATTTTATGAAGTGCTGCATCTGTAGTTATGTTAATATCATTAAGCATTTTTGTGTGCGGATTTACTGAGGCGGCATTACTAGACATTATTACAGAGCATCTATTTATTGTTGTTGTTGTTGATGATAACGATAACGATGACGTTGATGATATTGATTGTTGTTCTGATAATCTCTTAAATTTGGATATTTCAAATTAAATTTCTGACTGCACATCAGTCAACAGGGACATAGAAATATCGACACTGAACATGGATAATTATTGTTTTTGGATGTGGGCGATGTACATAGCAGCGATGTAATGGATATAGCTCGTTGACATCTGCATACATATCACTATAAATGACTATATGTTGTCGTTTATCATCGATTAAGCTAGCCTTTGGCTTCGATGATGTCTCTGATTCGTTAATAAGCAACAAATTTGAGAGACACATATGCACAGTACAACAAATATTTCAATCAAAATCCAAACTCCACTTTTTAAAATTATTATCGATTGTTTTCATTCATAGTTGTCATTCTTATACATAACATACATACATATATATTTGACTTTTTTGTTTTTAAGAGTCCGAAATTCTTTAAATGGCATAGGTATTAAGATTTGTCGCTTCTTGTGATGGGTTGTGCTCACCCCTTTCCTTTACCCTTCTCTCTGTTCCTGGCGGACATCTGCAAAGAATAAATATACTGAATTGCATTTGGTATATTTAGTATACATACACACATACATAATATGGATAGGCATGTACACCTGTAAAAACACACCCACTCTCACACATACGAAATCTGATGTGCATATCTACTTACATGCGCTCTATGAATGATTTCCAAATGGCAAACCTTAAGTAATTTTAATATTTATATGATTTAATGCGTATAAAAACATTACATGCAGATTGGTTCAATGTACAGGTTTTCTCTGTAGTCGGTAGCTGTGTTTATCTGATTGAGAGGAGACTGAGTTTTATCATGTTTCAACCATATTGCTTACCCAATACTCCGTGTTGTTTTCGCCCTCTCGTAACATCCCCTAACATTTATTGTGTAAATGTTGTATCACTCACCCTATATTACATCTCTCGAATTTGCTTTGCATTGAAATACAGTGCCACTAATTTTAATGAATTTGACTTTTAACACAAAAAAAAAAAAAATTTATATATATACATTTTAAATCAATAATTTCATCTAGCCCTAAATAATACACCTTTTCTGATGTACATACATATTCGGTGTTCTCTCTCTTTACATTGTGCACAGACACAACTACATTTATTCATATACTTACGTATGTATACATATATAATTTTATACAGATTATCTGTACAGCAATGTGCGTACACGATGTATGTATTAATGTATATTATGCGAACATAACTATATAAGTATGTAATCCAAACTCAGTTACAGTTACACCCATTTTCAATGAAAAATTACATAGCAAAGATACACCCATACATAGAATGTTCATACATTTATCACCGACTTATATTTATAAAAAAACTTTTCGTTAAAGGCGGTAGAATATTTAATGTTCATACTCTTGTACGTAAATATTGTAAATTCCGGCACTCAATTCACGACACCGCCTCCAGATTTTAATACACATATGTATGTGTGTATATCATATATGTATAGAATAAAAATAATATTAAGGAATACCACTAACAGCATTATACACATGTTTATATCCCATTCACATTGCAATGGCTTCGATGCAAAAGATTCCTCGCAGTTAATTACACTTTTTACTAACGTTTCTGTAGTATTTTTTAATGTTTGCCGGCATTCGCTTTGCACCAACAACTTCAACGTTTAACAGTACAAGCGATGAAGAAACATCGATGGTACAATCGATGCATCGATGTTTTTAAAATTTTGTAATCATCGATTTTATATGGCAATAACCGATTATCTTTGCAGTCAAATAATATAAATTTATTATTAATCTTTTTGTTTTATATTTATGTTATGATTTATTTACTATTTAATTTATGGTTCTTTTATATCAGATTATTTCTCAAAGCCAATTTATAGCCTAGTGCCGCTTTGCACTAGCCACTGCAATAAATCTAATCAAACGGGCAATGGATAATTTTAGTGTGACCGCTTACACGTAATTCAGATGAGCGTATGTAAACAGACTTCCGGGACCAATTTAAAAATACACCACAAGAAAATTAAAAAGTTTGAATATTGGGATATATTTTAACGCAACATTGGCCCTATGTAAAATCCCATAAAAAAAACTATATATATTTATACGATAAAAACATATGTGAGTAAGTATTTGAGAATATTTTATCACTCACGCTATAGTGTATCGAGGTGAAACCAAAACTGAGCTCCCCACACCACAAAAAGCGCGCCAATGTTTGAATAACTAAATTAGTTGTGACGCCAATGCCCTAACTTGCCAAATTTTCCCATGGACGTCGTTCAAAAGTTCATCAAAATATTCAATCTTTACTTTTTCCAACGTTTTGTTATCGAGTTGAATTATTTTTTTGCTCGAGGTGTACTTTTAAACTGTCCGCCGAAGTTTGTTTACATACGATCCGCTGATCAGGAAAACGGAACCCGGTCAAATGCGATAAAATCATTAACAACACAATACATAGATATGTCAACTCATGGAGCGTTATTTATTAATTTTCAACAGCGTTATTGCAACCCCATTTCAGTCGTAGATCAAAAGCGCAATTGAGCACAAGCGTATTTCGTTGCACTGTACTTACTTTCTATGCATGCGTACGTGTACGTACAGCTTGCGCATATTTGTTTGCGTGAGCATCTGAAATTTTGCAACTGCGCGACATGCGGCTAGCGCTGCGCTAGTAGCGCAAGTCATTTTTGTTCTCTCAAGATGAAAGTCTCAAGAACGATGTTACTCGTGGCATACATGTTGACAATTTACCGGCGGCCGCGAAAGAAGTAAGAAGAAGCCATTTAAGGGTGCTACCCAGATTCAAGATAATCCCTTGCATTGATGAAACTTTTATTAACTTTTTTTTATTGTATTTGAATTTTATTATTGTTTTTATTGTGCCTTTCTGAAACCCATTTCGTACATATATGTCCGACTGTCTGTCTGTATAAACACCTAGATCTCAGAGACTATAAAACATAGAGACACCAAATTTCTTACATAGGTTCCTGCATTCATTACGCAGATCAAATCGCGTATAACTCCAAAAGTTCTTTGTGTAATGATGTGTTATTTGGTAAGCTTTCTTTGATGAATACTCTTAATATACCCTTTAATTTTGGTAAACATCGGATAAGTACAACAAAAGTTATTTGTTAAATTATTTATCAAAATAGTTTTGCCCAATGCATATGGCTGTTTTAAGTGTGTGAATGACCTAGAGATATCAAATTTGGTGCTAGTATTCATGTAGGTCTTACACAGATCAAGTTTGTTTTAGGTTTTTGCCACGCCTTTTTCCTCCCCCAAAAACTGGAAAAGAAAATGAGTCAATTTTATAGGCAAAATTCACTTGCAGCTGCTCGCGCTTTGTTTGTTTAGTTGACAGTGTTATTTTTTTTTTTTTAGGAGGAAAAAGCATAAAACGCCTGAGTCTGGGACATCCACCCGGTAAAAACCAACCTACTCTCCGCGTCCCACTCGTGGCACCACTGCTAGGTATTACTTCGCGAGGGGGAGAAGGCATGAAAGCTGTCACTAGGTACTATCTAGGGTTTGAACTTCGGTTTCGCAGTCTTTCAGCGTGACGCAGGGATTTGCCGATTTTTTCGTTTCTAAACTTATTAGAGTATTTAAGCAGTCATCGACTGTGAATGAGCTCACAATTTTTACCCGTAGCTCTTTACGTTCAGCAGAATCTTGGACAGACAAAAAAGACATGCTCTGCGTCTTCAGTGGCACAGTGTGTGCAATACGGGTTCGTCTCGTGCTTAAATCTATACAAGTATGACTTAAATCAGCCATTTTCCCTTCAGTAGCTGTGTCATTTAGTAGTCCGACTGTCCGTGACGCCTGTTCAACCATTTTCGGACGTCCGATATGATCGTACGCGTCCAACGTCCCTGCGAGCACTAAGGACTAGGGATGCGTCTTCCGGCACCGTTCGGAATGCGCTCATGACTCGTAGCGCGCATATCCTGTACGCCGCTTTGCAGCTGCGGCCGTATGTGGGGACCATCATTTCTGGTGCCCAGACCGGCGCCGCTCTTGGTTTTCTTCAATGCCTCAATAACTTCAGTAATTTCTACCCTTGGGACCGAGGCTGTGTACACGACTGGGTCGATTTGCACTGCTGGCTGCGCAGGGAATAACGTTTCTACGACGTCACCCAGTAGCTCTAAGCATTGTGGTAGCGGGCTCCTAGCAAGCTTCCCCATTACTAACTTGTAGTGAATCCGAAAGGTTGATTGTCGGCTTCTGCGCAAAGCCGTTCCCAACTCTTAGATTTGCTTTTCTTAATCATCTTTGACAGTGTCAAGCGTTTTCTGCGGTACGTAAGTCGAATTTCGCTGCCGCGCATTTGAAGCTGATGGTTATCCGGTTGCCTCCTCGCCTGCCTCATCACCCGTTGGTACTGCCTCCTGGCAGAGTGACAATCTGTGCGGGCCGATCGGCCCGCACCATCGGTGACTATCGGCGTTCCACCAGTCAACGGGTTTTTGCCTTCTTGCGACTTGTCGTTTCCTTGGCATCACTGCGTCACATGAATTCGTAATCGCTTCCATCAGTTTTCCAACCAGGTCGTCCACAGGTCCCGATGTCATGTGGTGGTCGAACACTGCTGCCCATACCAAGTGGGCGAGAGCCTGGGGAGCTCTCGGCTGCTCCCGGGTTATGATCGTGACTCACGCACGATGATCACTGTGCGTGTATAGGTCAGACACGTGCCATTGTGTGAACCTTGCGAGTTGTAGCAGCTGTACCAGTATATTCCTGCGATTTTCGATTTGGAGAAACCTTGTTCTGCGTGCCTGTCCGTCATCTGGGAGGGCGGGCAACCGCAACTCCATATAGCAGCGCCGCCTGACTGGTTTTGAATCCACACGCCTTCCGGTCTACTTGCATAGACCTCACTAAGCAAGGCATTGTCCGTGCCGGTATGGGTGGTATTTCCCTTGGCCGCGCGTGTGCATAGAATGCAGACTGGCTTTACCTTACATTCCTTTGACGAATGGTCTCCTCCTCCGTAGTTGAAACACTTCCCGGCCATATCCCATTTGTTTCTGAACCTAGCTGCTACATGTCCAAATGCCAGGCATTTGAAGCATCTCCGAGGCTCGACTTTTGTCCGGACTCGGCAAACCGCCCAGCCGATTCGGATTTTCTTTAACCCCGATAGGGCCGTTCCAATATTCGTCGGCAGTATCACCCTGGCGGTCTGGGTACCCCCGTAGGCTGCTCGTAGCTTAACTGAAAACTCATCCATGATGTTAATGGCGAGTTTAATCGATATTGATTTGAGGACATCCTCGGCTGTGGTCCATTCCAGAGATCGTCAACAAGCCACCGCAAAAATGTGTATACTCGGAACTCACGAGTATTTTTGCCATTCGAGTATATTTGTTACAAGTAGCAAAAATGAATGAGTATTTTCGAGCAAGTGTCTGGCATGATTGAGTATTTACGGGTGCGAGTGCCAATTTTTATGATCGGCAAAAGAGGTGGAAATTAATACTCGTAATATTTGCTGTGGGTATTTGATGCACAAGTATAGATTGTGAGCGGATATTTTGTGTATCCGTAAATGTATTGACGTTGTTGTTGGGTTAGCTAAATAAAAAATATAGTAACACACATACAAATTCAGTGAACAAAGGTTGAATTAAACTTCAATATACCTGTTTTTTGACTAATTTTTAAATTCAGTCAGTGGTAAAAGAGAAAATCAATATTTTAAAGGTACTGAAAATCGATCATCTATCACAGCTGCGTCGCGACGCAAAATCATTTACGATCAAGAAAGAAGGTGGGGTAAAAACACTCGAATACTTGCCTAACCATTCGAATTATTGACGACATATTCGGGTGGATTTCGAATTTTGTCACAAGTGCAAGAATGATCGGTTGCCGAAATGCACGACACTTGTCAAGCGGGAGTGTTTAAACCACGAGTAGCAAATTGATTCGGTCCTGAAAAGGCACACACAAGTTGTGACCGAGTGGCCGAAGCGCAAGCACTCGCAATACTCGCGACAATAATGTGTGTGTGTGTGTGTCTTGAATTTTGCTTAAGGGTGCGAGTAGCATTGCAAAAATTCATGAGTGTGAGTAGTTGACCAAAAACAGCCACCTTTGACTTTCTCTGGTCCATTCAGAGATATCCCTTATCTCCAGGTTAGTTGACCATGTCGGTATGTTATGGATTTTTTTTCAAATATTTACAACAAAAAAAATTTCAGTATATTTTTTGTTAAAATATCCTTTACGTTTTTTGTTTTCTCTCGAAATGGGTTGCGGGTATCTTACGGTCGACCACTCTCGACTGTAGCTTTCTTACTTGTTTGATTTGTCTCGAAGTGGTTTGCGGGTATCTTACGGTCGAGCGCTCTCGACCGAAGCTTTCGGGATTTTATTGTGAAGACTAATGCTACCTCATTACTGAGAAAACTACTTTGTATTGAATTCGTTAGGGAGTTCGATATAAACGTAAGTTTGTTAATTTTCTGCTCCAGTTGTGGGTTAACTATGACCTGTTGATTATTATTACTGATAAGATTATTGATATTTTCTTTTAACATGACGAGTTCGTCATGATCTGTGTTGCCTTCTATATACTTCCAGCCTGAACTTAACCAATTTAGGGACCTACATTTACGTTTGTTTGGGTAATCTGTTATTGTTTTGAATGCGTTAGTAGTCGCGATAATTTCATGATGTGTGGTCGATTATAACGGACTGTGATTTAAACCCTCTTCAATATGTCCGTTAAGAAGGTTCAAGGTTCTTGGATTTGATTCAGGTCTATTACATGTACTAGTTTTGTTTTGGATGTCCGTAACTTTTCCAGTCCCCTATGGATGTTCACTGTCTGAACGTTCGTGTAGTTTGTAATGTCCATCGTGCCTTCGGTTATTGTACATAGTAATACCCTGTGAATATTATGATGTGATGTTACTTTTATGTGCGATTCTTCCAGATTCTGTTAAAATGTTCGTATTTTTATCCTCTTTAACACATTTTTTCTGATAAGTTATTATTTCGTTTCTGGTTTTGTTATGGAATTATACGTTTTTATTTTGTGTTATTTTGAGTTTGTCGATACTGTCTTGTCAGGCCTGTTCATACTGGTCTGGGTTTGTCTCCTTCTGAAGAATACCTCTAATGGTCGCTTTTTGGTTGTGGAGTGAAAAGATTAATTCAATTCGTATATGGCTCTATCTAGGAGTTCTTCAAAGTTTCTATGGAAATTTTCTTTCTGTAAGCATCTCATCACTTTGGAGAGTGTCGAATGCAACCTTTCCACTTGACCGTTAACTGTACTCTTATATGGTAGCGCAGAGTGCATGCATTTTATAGACCTTGAATTGAGAGATTTCTTATTTTCTATTACAACGATCTTAGGAACTCCATAGATGAAAATAATGTCCTTAAGTGGTGTTTGAATGTCTTCTATCGCTTTAGAATTGATTATGCGAACCCTTGCTAGTTTTGAGAATTTATCTATTGCTGTAAGAACTAAATAGTCTTTGGTTGAGTAAATGACATTTACTAAATCTCGATGTGAATAATTTGACCGGGGTATTCTGGTACTGGAGTTCTTTTCAATTCCGGGTTAGGAGGATGTCTGTCATATTTAGATTCCTTACAAATTTTGCATTGCTTTACTATGTTGCTTATTTTTTTTTTTCATTCTGGGGAAGTAGAATTTTTCCGCTAATTAAATTTTATTTTCCCCGGCATTGTGGTGTGCTCTGTTATGGATTTTGAGGGTTTTGACATTTTTGAAGTATTTAGGATTTAATAGTTGTATTTTCCCCATTATATGCTCAGTTGTTTGGACGCAATTTATAACCGAAAGGTTGAGGTATTTTTTAAGGGCTTCTACTAATTATTTTTCATTAAATTCTTTTTGGTATACTTAGTGTCAGTGGAACGTAGTATAGAGAATATGTAGTCGGATTTATCTGATTTGTAAAAAAATATATTGGGTTGTTTAAAACATTAATGGGGACTTCTATACTGGGTATTAGTCCGTGAATTCAGCTTTCCGCATTATGCTGAGTTAAGGCTATGGAATTGATTTGAACTGGTTGTATTCTCAAGAGTGCGTCAGCTACAACGTTCTCTTTTCCTGGTTTGTATAATATTTCGTAATCATATTCTTCAAGGTAAGATTTCCATCTTCCGATTCTTGCATTTTCGTTCCAACTGCTCAAAGAGTGTCTTAGAGGTTGATGGTCGGTGAATATTTTGACTTTCGTTTTCCCATATAAGTTTTGAGAGATTTTAGTGACCAGATTATAGCCAACATTTATTTTTCATTAGCTGCATAGTTACAAGGACCTTAGCTCTTTTAGTGTTTTTGGGCAGGGATAGTTAGCTATCGCTGTGACTTTACTGGGGTTTGTTTCGATACCTCTATCAGGAATTACAACTCAATCAACTCCAAGTTTCTTTAATGGAATTCATCATCTTTACTATATATGATGATACATTCTATATACAGTCGAGTCGCGATAATTCGTACCCTGCTAATTCAAAATTCTCAATAATTCGTAATAATTTCGGTCTCCTTGAAAAAATTCAATAAGTAATTCGATCGGTAAGTCGAAGTCTCTCGTAATTCATATAAAATATAATCCCCGTGCCATTACGAATTATCAGGACTCGACTGTAAATGAAACATATTTCACCGCTATGTTCATGAAGTATGTCATCCAAAGCCCGTTGAATTATAGTGGGCGCGTTTTTGAAACCAAAGGGAAGTCGTGTAAACTCAAACTTTACGTTATTTACGGAATTACGCTTATCTCAGGACTGGGGTATTTGTTTGCGATGGTTGCTCTGTTTATTTTGCGATAGTCTATTACGACGCGACATATACAGGGGTGTCCGATGATGTTTGTATTGTTGCTTATACGTTGGTTGTGAAGGTCAGTTTCTCGTGTGGGTAGGCGAAGTGGTTTGAAAATTTTAAGAGTTGGTTTAGTTTGTTTTCCTGTGATTCTGACAGGTGGGTTGTTCTTGGACTATTGTATTTACTGCTTCGAATATTTGTTTTTTTCCTTATTCCTTTGGGTGTCGTTACCTAAAATACCATCAAAGGTTTCTAGATCTTTTAATAAGAAATATTACACCTCAACATCTGTTATGTTGAATAAGTTGGCAATTTTTTGGTGTGTCTTGCCAGTGTATTGCCTCCTATTGAGAGGGCATAAAAAGGTTTTTTATTTGGAACGGGGGCTTCTTCAAATTTTGGTTTGATGTAGTTTCTATTGGATCCAGTGTCAATGATAATTTTAATTATTTGGCCGCACCTCAATCTACACGTAAAGTATGGGAGAAAGGAACTCTTTACTCTACAAAATTAATTGCAGAGAGGTCATAAAATTCGCAAGTGTCGTCATCATAGTTGTTGTCGTATTGTTCTATATTCTATTGTTTTTTCTACGTCTGTGTGAGTCTCGTATTCAGCGACTGCTTGTTTATAGCTACTTGTGGTAGCGTAAGTTTCTGTAATTTTGTTTCTGTCCTTCTGGTATAGGACCGGGATTCTTTTTTCAGCTTTAAATCGTGATCTGTTCATGTACAGTCGAGGCGCCATAATTCGTAATGGCACGGGGTTCATATTTTTTACGAATTACGCGA
Organism: Drosophila immigrans; assembly: GCA_963583835.1. NCBI lineage: Eukaryota > Metazoa > Arthropoda > Insecta > Diptera > Drosophilidae > Drosophila > Drosophila immigrans. The sequence goes on from OY757145.1 coordinate 1,837,056, forward strand.
GACTTCGACTTACCGATCGAATTACTTATCGAATTTTTTCAAGGGGACAGAAATTTTTACGAATTATTGAGAATTTTGAATTAGCGGTACGAATTATCGCGACTCGACTGTAGTTGACAAATTTTGTTTGGACGCTGGAATCCACATCCATTGGTTCAGGTTGGAGAATTGGGTGCAATTCTCGATGTTTTAGGAATAGCTTGCACCGGGCAACTTTGTTTTGGTCTTCTTGGAATCTTGCAGGTGCACTCGGCGCGTGCATGAAGTTGGTCAGACGCTGAGTCTGCATATTGTGGGATTTGTAGTTCGAAATGTTTTGAGTGTTAACTTACATGCTTGTAACTTTGCGAACTTTTTATAAGGATTGTGTTGGCTCTGATGGTAGAGTGCTGGTCTGAATTGAATTTGGTTGCGGGTTCGATCCCCGGTGAAGTTTTCCATTATTATTACTATTCATTATATTTTATATACTATTTTTATAAATTTTGTAATATTGAACTTCAATTTTTAAAAAATATACGTCTTACTATTTTGAGATATATACATTTGACATTTTGGTATACTTCCAAAATCTTTTAAAAAACACGAAATTTGTACAAAAGACGTAATGTTTTTTCCGAGGTTTCCAAACAAAATTTTCATCATTCGAATGTCCTTCTCCCATAGATTAGAAAATAAATAATAAATATAATATTTGTCGGGCAGAATAATATTACACTTATTAAAAGGTAATAGTAAAGTCTCAAAATTAATTTAAATCAAACAAAAACAAAACAAGTAAGAAAGCTTCAGTTAGAGAATACCAATCACCTACACATATGATATTTAAATATTTTGAATATATACTTATGTACATATATTACGCTTATCATATTATAAGCCATATTTATACCAATATACCGTATAGTATGTTTTCTGTACAAACATATAAACCAACAGAACCCATCCAGCTGCATCTGATTTTTGCCCAATAAAGTCATTTCTATAATAAATACTATGCTTTATATCCTATCACTATAGTTATAAGTTTGCATACGAAAACTCAAGGCTAACTTTATTGGTAAATATTATATAGTGTATTACAACTTAGTACCAACATAAAGTTCATGTAAAGGCAGAAGGAGGTATCTCCGACATCATATAGTATATATGTATATTCTTGATAAGTGTCAACAGCCCAGACGATTTAATCATGACGATTTATTCAAGAAACAAGTTTATAGGGCAAAAACCAAATACATCTGCATGGGCACAGTTAGTTTAGTTGACAGTATTCACCGTGTGCCGCATATTATGGCTTTTGATATTTTTCGATAAAAATATATATGTTGGAATTTTAATTTATTCAATCAGTTCAGGGCGCTTTCTAAAATTTTTAAAGCATTTAAAGAAACTATGGACGATAATTGTAGCGATCACGATGGCCTTATGGTTTGGTATGTAGGTGTTCTTTAGTTTCTTTACTAGAAGTCATTATGAAATGGAAGTAAACAAAATGCTTTAGAAAAGTTGAAATTGAGTGCATTTGATTTATAACATTACTCCATGCATTTTACATTTTATTAATTAATTTGTTTCAAAGCTGCTGTTTACTAATTAATATTTAAGAATATATTGCAATTGAAACCAGACATCAACACATATATGCATATATACCTAATAAGATTATTTTATTTTACATTTAGGTTGATGGATTTTAAAAGTTAAATATATACGTAAATATATATGTAGTAAATAGTTATTGTGTTGGAAATGGTGGTTGTTGGTGTATCAATTGTTGATGATGACGTCTTTCACGTGCGCGTTCTATGTGGCGTTTTCGCTCCTCTTTTGTCCAATAACGTCCAATCTTTACCTCTGATATAGTATCATCCTCTGTTGTGGTTATTTCACCATTGCGTAGATTCTTTCTTATGCTCATGTGCACATGATTCCTCACTGGACGTTTCACAATGTACCGTGTTCCATCAGGCCGGCGTTTCACTTTCCATACCATTGGAATTTCTTCCGATACATTTTCCGAATGCACAAGAATTGCGTTTTGTTTGGATACTCCTGACACAGCCTTACTCGATACCTATTTGATATAAAATACATAATTTTTTTTAATCATAGCTGCTCAGTATTTCTTTTTCTAACGAAGATTACAAAAATGTATTCCAAGTCAAACCAACTTTTGAACTTCATTATTTTTAAAATGCATTATTTTTACAATTGCGCCAAGCCTTCTAAATTCCTTTTGATTTGTATTATTTAATTGTTATTTTAAGGAATTTATACCAGCTACTCATTGGGTCGTAGTGCCAAAAATGTTTGTAACAGGCAGAAGGAGCCAACTCCGACCCCATAAAGTACATATACTTTTGATTAGTGCCAACAGCCGAGACTACAGGCACAGAAAATGTTTGTAACAGGCAGAAGGAGGCATCTCCGACCCCATAAAGTATATACATATATTCTTGATCAGTGCCAACAGCCGAGACGATATAGCCATGTCCGTCTGTCTGTCTGTCTGTATAAGACATAGATACACCAAATTAGGTACATAGGCTAGTGCATTCATTACACAGATAAATTTTATTTCAAAAGATTGATGCCACTCCCCCTTCGCCCACAATATTCATAAATCCAGAGCAAGTCACGTTTTTTTTTATGTAAATCGCGTATAACTTCAAAAGTTTTTTGTGTAATGATGTGTTAATTGGTAAGCTATCTGTGCTTAATACTCTTAATATACCCAGTAATTTGGTAAAAACGGATAAGTAGAACATAAGTTATTTGTTAAATTATTTATTAAAATAGTTGTGACCTATGCATATGGACGTTTTAAGTGTTTGAATGACCTAGAGATATCAAATTCGGTGAAAGTACTCGTGTAGGTCTTATGCAGCTCAAGTTTGTTTTAGATTTTTGTCACGCCCCTTTGCGCCCCCAAAAACTGGCCGTATAGACCTAGAGCATTGAATTTTGGTATGCATAATAATAATTATAGTCTCAATGATTCCTGTGCATTTGGTTGTGATCGAATGAAAAAAAAAAGGAAGTTATAAATGAATCAGTTTCATAGGCAATATTCACTTGCAGCTGCTCGCGATTGTTTGTTTTGTTGACAATGTGACCATGTCGGTATATTATGGATTTTTTTTTTCAATATCTACAAAAACAAATTTCAGTATTTTTCTTTAGCATATTTTATGCTCAAATATTATTTAAGTTCTTTGGTTTTTTTTTGTCTTGAAAGCACAGTCTGTTGTTTTCTTACTGTTTTTTATTAAATTAGTTACACTCTTGGATTTTTGCGAATTCTAAATGAGTGTGTGCCTTTCCGTAGTTTAATTGTGTTAAAATTGTTGTTGCGACAATTGTACGCATTAGCTCTTAATATGCACTAAAATTGGTACTATGGTTGATTTTGGTCAATTGTTTGTTTTCACGCGATGTGCCGCATGCGACATCTTCTTCCACAACAAAATAAATACATTAATGATTAAAAGAAGTGCATAAGAAATATTTTATTATATAAGGCTTGGGAGTGTGCTAGTGCTTGAAAGCGTAAGCTATTTAACCCACGGTCGACATTAATAGTTAATGTTTTGAAAAAGTTTAATGAATGGTACTATAAAATAGTCATACCTCTTGGCTACTGACAAAGCGATACCTGCTCAAATTTGGAGCATTAAATTGTGGACATGGTTGTCCTTGTTGCTCCTCCATTGGCTTTAATCTCATTATTTTCGCGTCTGATTTCGCGCATAAAGCTCCGTTATGTGGCTCGTCTGTGTGAGATTTATTGTGAATAATATTTGCTGAAACAAATTGAAAATATGAAATCATATCAATCACCGAATAAATAAATATTACAAAAAAGCTTACCAGTATGTTGTTCTTTTTGCGGTAGATGAGTTGAACAAAGTATACGAGTGTTTTTACCAAATGGCAACATCAGCATGCTTTTTATGGGGCTCGTTAATAATGTGTCTTTGGTTGATGAAGCGTTTTTACAGGCACCAGAAATTATTGGATTACTTGTATAATTATCATTGTTTAGATTTGTTATCGAAGGATTTTGTCGTGGGGACGCACTGTTATTCGAGCCACCTGTATTATAGGCACTTGACGAGTTGTCAATTTCTTCTTGATTTGGATTTACGATTAGACTTAGATTTGGATGATTGTTATCAATGTTGATATAACCGCAAGCACTATACGCAGCACCACTACTACTTGAGGCACTTGTGGTATTCGTTAATGTGCATACACGATTTGAAAACCGATTTTGTGGTTTTGTTGGACGTCCAGATATAGTATGTATAGATCTCGAACTGATTTGTGACTTAAGACCAAGCCATTGAGCTACTCGCTGGGTTTGCTGTTGCATTTCCAACACATCTGCCGATGAGCAAGAGCCCAATGCGGTCATATAATTCGAGCTCTGATATGGTGAACAGTAGAGCGGCTCCGATTCGGAATCTTCTGGAATTGTTTCATAAATATGTTCACTTTCGTCATAGCCATATTTTGCTGGTTTTGATGCTATATCTGCATTTCTAGCTGAAAGGTTATTCGCTGATAATTGACATGAACAGTCAATGTCGGATTGCAACTTTGAGTTACTTTGCGACGGCAATTTTGTTGGATCAATGACATTTTTATTTTGAGCTACACAAAGTTTCACATTGTCTGCATCAACTCGACCTGATTTGTAGTTGGTTTCATCAGTAAGTGATTCTTTGACGTCGGGTACAGACTGTTGGCGTTGCGTCAAAATAATTTTATCTAATTTATCAACAACATTTGTGTAATCGTCAGGCAGAAATCGGTTTGCGTATTCAAAGTTGCTATCAATATCATCATCATCATCATCGTCATCGTCATCATCTTCATCTCCCTTCACATTTATAGAAAAAAAAAGGATATAACTTGATTAGAATATGTAATTCAAGATATTGATAACTTTAAAGTATTTTATTTTCTAAAATGGGTCCAAATTTCAATCTGCTCGTCCATTGTAGAATAATTTCCAAGACTATGACCACAATTTTCAATAACAATATGTTTACTTAAATTTCTCGATTTTTGCAAATTCTCGATTAAATTTCGATTCGTGGATTTCTCAAATTAACTTTGCGTAGGACATATGGGAGTATTATTACAGAATTATATTTATCTATTTTTATAGTCACTAAGGTCTATGTACATATTCACACAGACAGGCATGCAGACTATGAATATTCCAACCTATCGCACCTTGTCGGATGCGATTCCTTATTCGTTTACAGACAGTTTGATTTATCATGTATTTAGATGATGAATGAATAGTCTCTCTTCTTGTTCTCACAATTTTTTCCAAATTAAAAAAAAAAAAACCATACCTAAAATAATTTTTACAATCATTCAAAAACAAAAAAAGGCATTTGATATGTTTATTTCATGACACTTACGGGATATAAAATACGACTGACAAGCAACGTTACAGCTTTGCCGTTCTTTGAGATTTGTGATTCGGCGTGCGTTTTAGTTTTAATGTCAATACCGTTAATGCGTAAAATTTGATCGCCACGCCTTAAGCGACCATCGACGTCAGCAATACTTTCGGATTGAATATCACTAATGAAAACATCCTCACAGGCATCGTGATCATCTGATATTATCAAGTCTGTATTATTACTGTTGTCGTTGCATATCACAGGCTTAATACTTTCATCGAAGGCATTAGAACAACTAATACTTAATCCTAAATTACCGCCAATCGAGTCCTTATTACGAAGCGTTATTTCCTAAATCAATTAGAATTAAACGTTAAACTATTTTTTAATTTATTTTTTATTATAAAATTACTCACCTCAATGTCAATTTCTGGTTCCAAACATTGTTCAAATAAATGGTGCTGTTGCTCTATAAGACGATCAGCTATCGATTGCACTATATCTTTTTTGTGATCGATATTCTCCTTAATTTCAAAACAATTTTCGTTCGCGGTTTGTGTTCCTTTTGATACTACGGTGATGGGTTCCACATCCGTCAATAATGGTTCCGAATCGATATTGATATTGTTAGATGCACGTAAAGTTAAAACAATTTCATTTTTTGATACGAGGGGAAATGATTTTGAATTGGTGTTTTGTTGTGAGGCATATCTTGCTGCATCTTTGGATAATTGTTGTAAGTTTTCCAATTTTGCATAAATATCTAGCTCATTTTGCTCTGCACCAGAAAGTTGTAAGTGGTTTGCTTTTCGGGACAATTCGACTACTAGGTTTTCATTAGCTTGAAGGAACATTTGAACCACCTCATAACTAGACAACGATGAAATGTCGCTACCATTGAGCTGAAACAAAGTTTTGTTGGGTTAATAAAGATCAAAATTTGTTAAAGATCTAAATCTCACAGAAATTTGCAATGTGTAAAAGAATTATGAATATCGATATATTCAATATATCGATATTCGCTTGACAAATGAAAATATGTGTACATACATACATACATATGCTTTTACACCCATACGAACACATTTAGAAGTCAAGTATCTGTTGGATAAATTGGGTGTACTGACAAATGCAGTGCTCTTAAAACGTACCTTTAGTACAACATAGTCTAAGTCAATAACGTTAACACAATTATTAGAGCACATTTTGATAACAAATTACATTATATTACTTTCGATGCAGTGATGTAAATCCACACCCACATAACAAAACAAGTACAGACATCGTTTACCATTGTAATCTTAACCGCGTCTGTGTGACCAAAGCATGCATGAAGTAAAATATCCAAAATTTTTTGATATGTAGTATTTTTTGTTTGCAAATTATTTCAAAAGAAGACAAACCTTTCATAGTCTGGTGAAAATTGCACAATGTTAAAAACAGCTTAATTAAATAACATGCAATTAGAAATTGTTTGATTAAATCACTATAATAAAAATGATTTTATAGCACACTTTTGGGAGAATCGCAAATTCTCCCATTCTAGAATGGAATTTAAAAATGAAAGGCACAGCCATTGAGAAATTGAGTAAGAAGTCGCTACTCGTGATGCAATTTATTAATGCATTACATACTATGTCAAAGTTCTTTATGTCTCCCAAAAAAAATTTGGCCTACCAGACAGTTTTGCATTTCTATCAAGATTTTAAACGAATAAGCTTTTCTTATTTTAAAATTTTTTTTTGTATCTGAAATAAACAATTAAATATTTTTTGTGTACACATATTTTATGTTAATTATTAATATATACTTCATTTATATATGCTTCACAAGAATGAAATGGAAGCAAAAATAATCACATTGAAAAATAATATCAAATAATAAATTAAAATGAAAAATAAAATTCAAAATAATTAAACAAATTGTCGCGCAGTTGCAAGCATGCACGTACACATACGACTACATAGAAACGAAAGCACAGCGCAACGAAATACGCCGGTACTTATCGTTCCACATTTGATCTACGAAAGAACTGAGTCTGTGCGCTCGCTACGCGATTGTCTTAAAAAAAAGTATTAAAAATTAAATTACCCAAACAACTTTGTGTTATTGTATGTTATCATGGACGAGACTACCTTGTGTTATTGTTTCATAATGTCATGGGCTAACCATTCAAATCATTGACGACATATTCGGGTGGATTTCGAATTATGTCATAAGTTCAAAAAAGATCGGTTGCCGAAATGCACGACCCTCGACAAGCACAAGTGGTTGAATCATTGATTCGGTCTCTAAAACGCACACATAAGTTCTGAGTGAATGGCCGAAGCGCAAGCACTTACAAATTTGCATGAGTGTGAGTAGTGCACAAAAAACAGCCACTTTTGAAATTCTCTGATGAACACCTTAATCTCAGAGACTATAAGACCTTAGGATAACAATATTGGTGATGTGCGTCAAGATACACACATAGCTCTGCAACTATAGCACCGATTAAATTTCTTACAGCCGTTTTTTAGAAAACACCTTTTATCAATCAAACTAGTTTATTATATAGGTGAATCCACCAGGTGGAATCAGTCCGGAACTTTTACAGTGTTAGATAATACATATTGGGTTTTGGCGGGAAATGCGCCTACTTTAAATAAATTCAGAATATGGAGTAATAAGTAAATTAAACAATAAATCAATATAATAATTATATGTTTTATAATTTATAAATATAATTGTATACATTTAATAAAAACACTGCGTTTGAGTTAATTTGACCGGAGTTACCGACAAATCATTAAGTGAACAATAACAACTTACTATTTTCCATATTTTGCCAACTTGTCGGTCATGTTGCACTATACCAACAATTTTAAATTAAATAGGCTGGTATTTCACTTTTTATTTTATCAAAATCGCCAGTTAAAGTTAGCGTTTAAAATGGTGCCAAATTCCGATCTGCTCGTCCATTGCAGACTGATTTAAAATAATTTCCGGGAGTATGACCATTATTTTCAATAACAATATATTAACGTCTAACTTAAAATGATCGCTGCTTGTGAATTCTCGATTCAATATCGATTTGTGGATTTCTCAAATAAACTTTCTCTATTTCTTATAGTTACTAAGGTCTATGTCACACACACGGACATGCATATAATTTTATATACCAACCTAATGCACCTTGTCGGAGATGATTATTTATAATGTTTGATTTACAGTTTTATTTCAATAAATAAATAATCTCTTCTAGTTTTAGCAAAAAATTATTTTTGGCAATCATCTAAAAACAAGTATATATATATATATATATGTATATATATATATATATTTGAAATAAATCCATAACATACCGACATGGTCACACTGTCAACTAAACAAACAAAGCGCGAATTTTGCCTATAAAATTAATTCTTTAATAACTTCCTTGTTCACAAGCAAATTTACAGAAATCATTGAGACTATTATTATTATTATGGATATCAAAATTCAATGGTCTTAGTCTATTATTACGGCTTTTCCAGTTTTTGGGGGCGGAAAGGGGCGTGGCAAAAATCTAAAACAAACTTGATCTGTGTAAGACCTACACGAATACTGTCACCAAATTTGATATTTCTATTCACACACTTAAAACGTCCATATACATAGGGCACAACTATTTTGATAAATAATTTTACAAATAACTTTTGTTCTACTAATCAGATTTTTACCAAAATGACAGGGTATATTATGAGTATTTAGCACAGATGGCTTACCAAATTACACATCATTATAATGTATATACACACGAGTTTACACGTTTTAAATGTGTGAATGACCTAGAGATATCAAATATGGTGACAGTACTTACATACTTAAATACATAAAAAACTTGTTCCCTAGGTTTTATTTGCGACCGGCGACGAGCAGCTACATCCCTCGACGGACATATTTGGTATAATACTCAACACCAGATTGTGGGTATCATCAAAATATAATAAGCTGAAGGAACCATTTCGCTATGTTATAGATTTTTTTCAAATATATACAAACAACAAATTTCAGTATAATCTTTGGTATACTTTTTGTTAAAATATCATTTAAGTTTTTTGTTTTCTCTCGAAATGGGTTGCGGGTATCATACAGTCGAGCACTTTCGACTGTAGCTTTCTTACTTACGTCTCGGCTGTTGATACTAATCAAAAATATATATACAATATGGATCCTTCTGCCTGTTACAAACATTTTCTGTTGGCACCAAGTTATAATACCCTTCTACCCTATGGGTAGCGGGTATAATAAATCAAATAATAAAACTAGAACACAATTTTATAAATATAATTTTATTTTAATTTACTTATTGCTCCCGATTATGCAAATATTTAAAGTAGGCACATTTCCCGCCAAACTCAATGTATGTTATCTAACACTGTAAAAGTTCCGAAGTGGTTCCGGACTGTTTCCACCTAGTGGATTCACCTGTGAAATTAACTTGTTTAGGTGGGTTGATAGATGGTAAATTTTCTAAAAAACGGGTCTAAGAAATTAAACCAAAATAGGTTTGTAGGTTCCTTAAATATGAATCTTGGCATTGACGTTTTTCACTCATTCTGTATGGGGTTAGATGGGAGGTTGGTGAACTTATCGCCAAATATCTCGAAAACGGCTCTAGCAAAATCGGTGATATTTTGGGGATACATTAAAGCTACAGTCTATAACTTGTCATTAACCGATTTGGGCGACAAAGCCCCAGACCCGAGATATTGGCTAAAATGTATAACCTTATATTTAAAAAATACGAAATTTTGGTTTAAATAGTGCAAATAATTAGACAAACATGGTTTTAATAGAAAGATCATTAAATGTTCTTTCAGTTTTTTATTCAAAGATAATTAATTAAAGGCTCAAATACGTTACAAAATCATAAATATTCATTGGTTCCACATCCGATAGTTATTGTATCGATATGTGAGGCTATAGTTGCGGAGCTATCTTGACGCACATTGTTTACCATTGTAATCTTAAGCGCCTTTGTGTGACCAAAGCATGCATTATTTAAAATATCACCAATCTTTTGATATTTAATTCTTAGCAAATTGTGTATTTCAAAAGAAGACAATCAAACCTACCGTAGTCGTATAAGTTGCAGAATGTTAAAAACAACTTATTTAAATAACAAGCAATCGGCTATTATTACATTAATAACAATAATTTTCAAAATTTGCTGCGAAATGACTAAAATAAGAAAGCTTTTTTTGTACATGTTTAGGCGAATGGCATATTCTTCCATCTTTGATTTAAAAAAGTAAAGAGTGCCACAAGTATTTGTGGAATTGAGTAAGAAGTCACTACTCGTGATGCAATTTATTAATGTTATACATACTGTTTAATAGTTTTTATGTCTCCCTTCAAGGTTCATGCATGCGTTACGGATATTTACGTGAACCTTAATATTCAAAATATTCAAGCGGAAATTCAGTTGAACGCGAAATCCTAATTCAAAAATCTGTTGGGTCGTATATTGTATACATAGTGATATACATATATGTACATACAAACAAATATGTATATACAAAAAAGTATACCTAATTGTAGAGTTTTATTTATTTATTATCTAAGCTGTTTATAAAAACTTGTTTACTATGTTTTATTTGTGCCGAACGGCTACGAGCAGCTACATCCCTCGACGGACATATTTGGTATAACACTCAACACCAGATTGTGGTTATCATCAAAATATAATAAGCTCAAGGAACTCATTTTTGTAGGAGAACAACATGGCGTCGCCGATGTCGTTAGTGCTGCTAAATGTGTATGAGGATATTGCTCCAAATAACCAACACGGCAGTCGCCACTACAGAAATATGCATCAAAGGATGTGGGTGCAACCACAAAATGCCAGCCGAAACTTGTGAAGTTCACTTTGAGTGGATATCGACAGCAGCGCATATCATGATCGCTTTCAGTGCAGTCCATGAAAACGCTCCTTTTTCGACGGTGCTTTTTTTGTGAACCAATTTCAATGTGAACCGTCTGCAAAAATACCATAAATAAATACCATACAAAATACCAATATGTATACGTGTATACCAACGGATTTTTTGAAGTGTTATCCGTCGTCACGACTAAGGGTTTCATCCACGGTTCAACGCCTTTGATGACGATTTCTTGAGTTTTATTCGGCCTAGCATGATACAACATAGTGTTCTCTCCTGTTATGAACAATGGTTTTAAGTCAACGCTGATCCATTGACCCAATCCGATTGGAATTTTGTGACGAAATTCGAATATTTTCACTTTATGTGTATAATTTGTGCTATTCGCGCGGCGTATAACTCGATGCACAGCCACTACGATTTCTTTGTCCTGGTAGTCATCGTTAATTGCTTCAATAATATTCGGTTGATTCGCCCTTATCCAATCCAATCCACGCAGATATAAGTGCAGTTTCACATAAGATATCTCCGCATTGCTGTCAAATTTAAAGCGCAGTACGTCGGCTTTGCGGTTATGTCGTGTATGGGACTCTTAGAATAAAAAAAGGCCATTAATATTAATTAATAGAACAAATGTACATGTACAGACGTATATTCTTGATCAACGTCAACAGCCGAGTTAATATAGCCTTGTTCATTTACTTGATTGTCGGTAAGAACATCTACACCTCAGAGACTATTAGAGTTAGAGATACTAAATTTATTTGCCAACATTTGGAATACTTGCACACTGATAAAGAGTGTTTAAGAATTAATAACGTCAGGATAAACATTTGTATTAATTTTTTTTACAATGATATCTTAAATTCTTTCTAAAATTTAATTACTATCGGAAAATAAACTTGAACTGTAAATTAGATGGTAGGATTGAAAAAACCCTCCTTGACAATAATACTACGCTGTTATCGCAAATGAAATCATGGTGTCTTCTAGTCTATTCATATTTCACTGGGATATACCTCTATTTATACGCGCTACCCGTAGGATATTGTAACTTAGTGCCAACAGAAAATGTATGTAACAGGCAAAGACCCTATAAAGTATATATATTCTTGATCAGTGTCAACAGCCGAGACGGTTGAGCAAACTTGACTGTAGCTTTCTTACTTGTTCTTCTGTACCTTTAATAAGAAAAATTTTGGTTACCGAGGATCCACTGTCGATCAGGTCCAAAGCGACGGGCGATCCATCTACATGTTTACACTGAAAAATGTCCAAATAAAATGTTGATTGGAAAGTGACCGTGCACGAGGAAGCAGATGCATAAGATGCCCACACGTTTCACCATTGCTGAAAACCGAACATGAGCGTATTTGAAAACGTGCTCCAATTCCATCCCTATCCTTATTATTTGCATTATTTTGCGCCAATGTACAAACTATGTACTTATGTATATTACAATCATTTTAAATAACTTTTAATATAATTTTATATTATTATTAGACAAATGTACAAAACTTACTTAACTTGGGGTACTGGCCTTTCCATAATTTATCTATCTATATACATATATAACAAGTAGGAAAGTTTGAGAGAGAACAAAAAACTTAAATGATATTTTAACAAGAAATATACCAAAGAATATACTGAAATTTGTTTTTTTGTATATAGTCGAAAAAATGCATAACATACCGACATGGTCACACTGTCAACTAAACAAACAAAGCGCGAGCAGCTGCAAGTGAATTTTGCCTATAAAATTGATTCAATAACTTCCTTGTTTTTCATTCGATCTCAACCAAATTCACGGCAATCATTAAGACTATAATTATTACCACGCATACCAAAATTCAATGCTCTAAGTCTTTTATTACGGCTTTTTTAGTTTTCGGGGGCAGAAAGGGGTGTGGCAAAAATCTAAAACAAACTTGATCGGCGTAAGACCTACACGAATACTGTCACCAAATTTGATATCTCTAGGTCTTTCACATACTTAAAACGTCCATATGCATTGGGCACAACTATTTTGAAAAATAATTAAGCAAATTACTTTTATTTTACTAATCAGATTTTAGCCAAAACTAAAGGGTATGTTAAGAATATTAAGCACAGATGGCTTACCAAACTACACATCATTACCCTTTTCGAGTTATACGCGATTTACATAAAAAAAAGTGACATGTTCTAAATTTATGCTTATTATGGGCGAAGGGGGCGTGGCATCCAAGTTTTGAAATAAACTTGATCTGCGTAATGAATGCAGGAGCCTATGTACCAAATTTGGTGTGCTCGACCGTCTCGGCTGTTGACACTGATCAAGAATATAAATACTTTATGGGGTCGGAGATGGCTCTTTCTGCCTGTTAAATACATTTTCTGTTGACACTTAGTCATAATACCATTCTATCCTATGGGTAGCGGGTTTATTTACATGTACAAAATTTTGCAAGCAGGATTTGAACCCAGGCACTGACACACTTTGTGCCCTCTAACCACTGCGCCACCAAACAATTTTGTGTGAAGAGTTTCACTTATTGGTTGGGGTTTGCTTTAGGAATTGCGGATTTGCAGCATACTTTAGGTGCATTTTTTTTTTCAAATTTGAACTTTTTTTTATTACTAGCCAATTTATAAAAGTGCATCCAACTATTGTAAATAACATACAAAATGTTAAAAAGTAAAAAAACAAGTAAGAAAGCTACAGTCGAGAGTGTTCGACCGTATGATACCCGCAAACCCATTTCGAGAGAAAACAAAAAACTGAAATGATATTTTAACAAAAAAATTACCAATATACTGAAATTTGTTTTTTTTTTTGTATATATATTTGAAAATAGCGGGTATAAAAATCCACAACACCGACATGGTCACACTGTCAAATAAATAAACAAAGCGCAAGCAGCTGCAAGTGAATTTTGCATATAAAATTGATTCTTTAATAACTTCCTCGTTTTTCATTCGATCTTAACCAAAAATTTAAAACAAACTTGATCTGCGAAAGACCTACACTAATACTGTCACCAAATTTGATATCTCTAGGTCATTCCCACACTTAAAACGTCCATATGCATTGGGCACAACAATTTTTATACCCGCTACCCAGAGGGTAGAAGGGTATTATAACTTAGTGCCAACAGAAAATGTATGTAACAGGCAGAAGGAGGCATCTCCGACCACATAAACTATATATATTATTGATCAGTGTCAACAGCCGAGACGATATAGCCATGTCCGTCTGTTCGTCTGTATGAACACCTAGATCTCAGAGACTATAAGAGCTAGAGCTACCAAATTTGGAGACAGTACTCCTATAGGTCCTACGCAGATCAAGTTTATTTCAAAAGTTGGATGCCACGCCCCTTTCCGCCCCCAAAAGTCTGTAAAAGCCGTAATAATAGACCTTGAGCATTGAATTTTGGTATGCATAATAATAATTATATTCTCAATGATTCCTGTGAACAAGGAAGTTATTAAAGAATCAATTTTATATGCAAAATTCACTTGCAGCTGCCCGCGCTTTGTTTGTTTAGTTGACAGTGTGACCATAACGGCGTTGTGGATTTTAACCCGCTATTTTCAAATATATACAAAAACAAGTTTTAATATATTTGGTATATTTTTTGTTAAAATATCATTTATGTTTTTTTTTTTCTGTCGAAATGGGTTGCGGGTATCATACGGTCGAGCACTCTCGACTGTAGCTTTCTTACTTGTTGTATTTAAAATGATGTATTATGACATTCTGTCAGATTTGCGAAGCGGTCACGGGTCGCTGGTAATTCATATATTTATGTTGTTATAATACATATCACAATGCAAACAGGACTTTTAAACTTAATTAATCTCATTACATTTTTCAGGTTCACTTTAAATGTGAATATTATGATCTTTAAAATTCGTGTGTTACTATCTGAATTATTATTTTTATTTCCAAGGAGAAAGACAGTGATTGAATTTTTCATTAGGTTCATTATTTTAATAACATGGTGTTTCTAATATATCTAGTGTCTAAGAAATAGAGTTTAATAAAGACATGAATGGCTATATAATCTCGGTTGTTGATGAGCATATGCAGACATATAAATAAAAAGTCTACATTCTTAAGCATACTTACGTTCAGGAAATACATATATGCTGCTTATGTGTGATAAAATACTCTCATATTCGCCATTGTCGTTATCAATGATGGAATAATCACTGGTCATATGATTATCGAAAATGCTTGTTTTCTTTTCCTCATTGAGATCAATATTATGTATTAACTTGTAGTCACCAAACGGATTGGGATCATCGCTTTGCATTTCTTCCGTTGACAAATTTGTAGTGGGTCGAAACACATTTGAGTCGTGTGTAATATGCTGACTGTTTGTAGTAGAATTTGAGGATACTAATCTCGGCTTTGTCAATTCTGTACTGTTTTCATTTCTTTCGACATCTAAATGTTTTGCAGGTGCAGTTTCCACTTCTGCTTTATTATGTGAGTTCAAAAGCGATGCATTAAATTTCTTATAAAAATTTTCAAGTATGTTTTGTGGTACCGAAATTGGTTTAGTTATATTTGGAAGTTTTTTTAGATTTAAGCGCATTAAGATGTGCATTTTAATGGACTGTAAGCTATCTTGTTTAGTTTTCTCCCTCAATTGCCGCTGCAAAATCGTATCCCCATTGATCAAACTATTGCGATTTACGCTGACACCCTGAATTCCGTGGCCCGACAGCATTTTTTCATTATTATTGTTATTATTTTGGATATTATTTGGATTTGAAATTTTATTTGAAGTAGTAAATGTTTCGCTTTCATTTTTCGTATCCGTATCAAAATGGGAATGACTTCTGTTTGAGCTCCAACTGATATTTGCATTCAAGGCATTGGAATTAGCAACGATTGACTCTGTATTTTCATCCTGTGCAGATGCTAAGATGAGCATCATAGAGATTATGGCCAATGTCGCATATCGTACGATAAGCATACGGCAACGCCAGCTTCTAAATTTGATTTGCTGTTGGTCGGTTTTAGGGCAATAGCAGAACATGCTATTAGAAGGAAGTTTTTCAATAAAATTCTCAAATAAATTTGTTAAATAAAACTTTGAATTGGAGTCATCCTTAATAATTATATGATCGATTGAAAGTTCAACTAATTTTTGTTGTTCTCTTTTTCTATGATTCTTAGTAAATTGATATGTGACGTCAATGTTATCCATGTTGTTAGCAATCTGTTTATGCCTATAAATAAAAAAAATATATATATGTAAATCAAAAAGAATGTAGAATATGCAATAAATAATCATAAGTTTGTACCAATAGAAAATGTAACAGGCAGATCTCCGATCCAAAGAATTGTATATATTCTTGATTACCATAAACAGGTGAGACTGTATAACATATTATTGACCGTCTGTCTGTATGATCCATCTGCCTGTTACATACATTTTCTGTTGTCAATAAGTTATAATAAGTTATAGCGCAAGCCGTATTTGTTCTTAAACGAAAGTCTTGAGAACGAAGATGACTTTTGTTGCTCGTGTCGTACAAGCTTGCAACTTAGCGAAATTTCTGCAACGATCGCTTTGATTCTGATGGTAGAGTTTTGGTCTGATATTAAAAGGGGAAAACTGCACATTTGTTGTTGCTTAATTAATAAAACAAATCACCACAAACGACAATAACAAGAGATATCCGCTACTCGTTTTGGGAAAATGCAAAATACTTATATATGACAAAACCTTATATAAATACATGAAAATATTTAAAAACAAGTAAGAAAGCTACAGTCAAGAGTGCTCGACCGTATGATACCCGCAACCCATTTCGAGAGAAAAAAAAAAATTTTAATGATATTTTAACAACAAATATACCAAAAATATACTGAAACTTGTGTTTTGTGTGTATATATTTGAAAATAGCGGGAAAAAATCCACAACACCGACATGGTCACACTGTCAACTAAACAAACAAAGCGCGAGCAGCTGCAAGTGAATTTTGCATACAAAATTGATTCTTTAATAACTTCCTCGTTTTTTATTCGATCTCAACCAAATTCACAGGAGTCATTCAGACTATCATTGTTATTATGCATACCAAAATTCAATGCTCTAGGGCTATTATTACGGCTTTTACAGTTTTTGGGGGCGGAAAGGGGCGTGGCAAAAATCTAAAACAAACTTGATCTGCGTAAGAGCTACATGAATACTGTCACCAAATTTGATATCTCTATGTCATTCACACACTTAAAACGTCCATATGCACTGGGCACAAAAATGTTGATAAATAATTTCGCAAATAACTTTTGTTCTACTTATCCGATTTGTACCAAAATTACAGGGTATATTAAGAGTGTCAAGCGCAGATGGGTTACCAAATTACACATCATTACACAAAGAACTTTTGGAGTTATTCGCGATTTACATAAAAAAAAACTTGACTTTCTCTAGATAAATGCTTATTGTGGGCGAAGGGGGCGTGGCATCCAACTTTTGAAATAAACTTGACCTGCGTAGGGTATGAAGGAACCTTTTTGCCAAATTTGGTGTCTCTATGTCTTATAGTCTCTGAGATCCAGGTGTTCATACGGACAGACAGACGGACAGACGGACAGACGGACATGGCTATATCGTCTCGGCTGTTGACGCTGATCAAGAATATATATACTTTATGGGGTCGGAGATGCCTCCTTCTGCCTCTTACATACATTTTCTGTTGGCACTAAGTCATAATACCCTTCTACCCTATGGGTAGCGGGTATAAATATACCGAAAAGTATATTTGGAGTGGAATATACTATTAAAATAAACAATAATATATTGTATACGGCAAACCAGCAGATCAGATGCCACCGCAAAAATGTGTATTTTGTGTATCCGTAAATGTGAAAATATTCTGAGGATTTCAAAATTTCTCCATGTGGAAGAATGATCGGTTGCCGAAATGCAATCATGAGTAGCAAATATCTCAAAGAAGTTG
This sequence comes from Drosophila immigrans, assembly GCA_963583835.1. Classification (NCBI taxonomy): domain Eukaryota; kingdom Metazoa; phylum Arthropoda; class Insecta; order Diptera; family Drosophilidae; genus Drosophila; species Drosophila immigrans. The sequence goes on from OY757145.1 coordinate 1,855,351, forward strand.
GGTCGAGTAAAGTGAGATATTCAAAAAATTTTTATTGCAATCGTTTGTCCATCATTAGTTTATGATTGCCCAGGAACAGTTTCGTTTGCCCACCTCTAGTTACAAAAATTTCCAAAACTCGAAAATTTTCGAAAATTCAAAATGTGACATTTTGAAATTTTTTCAATGGCAATCGCTTGAGAATCGTTTTTCCACGTTTGGTCATATTTTGGAATTTTGAAATTTTAAATACTTTGGGAAATATTGAAGATTCAAAATTTTGAAAAAATGTTCATGACAAATAACCTAAAATCCGAATGGCCAATAATCCCCGGAAACCGTTTCGCTTGCCCACCCCTAGTTTGTAAATTATTCAAAATCTAAAATTGAATAAATTAAATTTTTGAGTTTTGACAGCATTTTCATTGAAATAGTTCGCTTGATACTCAGGCATGGGCATACTGACTGTTTAAGTTTTATTTTCGTTTGTCCGAGTATATTTTCGTTAGCCCATCTATCAGATTTCAAAAAAACCCAAACTTTAAAAGTTTATAATGTTTAATTTTTTCGAAATCAGAAAGATACTATCTTAGATAGGCAAACGAAAATATACTCGGAAAAACGATAAGCAAAAGTTAAAAGTCGAAAATTTCGAGTATTTTTCCATTCTGAGAGATGGGAAATTTCAAATTTGTCTGAAGTTTGTAAATTTTGTAAATACTTTTAGGTGGGCAAACGAACAATACAATCCATAACATACCGACATGGTCACACTGTCAACTAATCAAACAAAGCGCGAGCAGCTGCAAGTGAATTTGGCATATAAAATTGATTCTTTAATAACTTCCTTGTTTTTCATTCGATCACGAGCCAATTCACAGGAATCATTGAGACTGTAATTATTTTTATGCATACTAAAATTCAATGCTCTAGGTCCATTATTACGGCTTTTCCGGTTTCGGGGCCGTTAAGGGGCATGGCAAAAATCTAAAACAAACTTGATCTGCGTAGGACCTATACGCATAATGTCACCAAATTTGATATCTCTTGGCCATTTTAAACATCCGTATACATAGGGCACAACTATTTTGATAAATAATTTAACCAATAACTTTTGCTCTACTAATCAGATTTACCAAAATTATATTAAGAATATTACGCACAGATGGCTTACCAAATTACACATCATTACACAAACAACTTTTCGAGTTACACGCGATTTACATAACAAAAACGTGACTTGTTCTACAATTATGAATATTGTGGGCGAAGGGGGCGTGTCATCCAACTTTTGAATGAATGAATGAATGCAGGAGGCTATGTGCCAATTTTGGTGTCTCTATGTCTTATAGTCTCTGAGATCTAGGTGACAGACAGACGAACATGGCTATATCGTCTCGGCTGTTGACACTGATCAGGAATATATATACTTTATGGGGTCGGAGATGGCTCCTTCTGTTACGTACATTTTCTGTTGGCACTAAGTTATAAATTTCGCATACATTTTAAAATTAAAAGTCTTTCTCTGAGATCAAATCAAATGGTTAGCACAAACCTTACAGTCTTGTCTTTTTTCAGCTACAAGTAATGTAAACAAGTAACACAGCTAAAGTCCAGGGTTGTCAACCGTAAAATACTCGCTAGCCATTTTCAGAGAATACAAAAGACTTATATATGTACAAAATATACTGAAAAGTGATTTTGGTGTGTATAATTGAAAGTACATGGTCACACATTTTATAAGAATTTTTTCGAAGATGTTTGTCAAAGTGGACAGATTTATGGTTTCAAAACAATAACAATTTGTATTTGTTGGTCCAACATTAATTTTTTAAATCAATTCACATGTGTTTTTTGTCTAATATGTTATAACAAATTTTTAAAAACATTGATGTGTCTTCACCTTAACTATAAATCATTTCCCACACAAAACACGATATCAAAACTTCCAGCACCTTTCAACTGAATTCATTGAATTATCCTAAAACAACCAACGGGTATCAAATGTGTACATTAGTAGATACATAGTATGTACATACATACATATGTAAGTCATAATTTTAATATGTATGCATATACACATAACTACATATGCATACATACATATTTGATAATAAGTTCGTAAATAAATGGATACATATGTATGCACATATTCATATATGAAATGTAATTACTTACATACATAATATGTAATTACTTACATACATAATATGTATGTATGTATGTTTAGACTTACTTGATTTTTTATCCAAGTTTAATAATCAGCAGCTTCAATTGAAAAATGATTAATTCAAATATCAGCATATTAAGTTGTTGTTGCAATTGTCGATTTATCCGTTACTTTATCACAGGCACTGTTTGTGTAGTTATTCACATATGCATTTGAATGCACATTTAACATATGTATGTATGTATGTACTGTATCTAAATACAACTAAGTGCATACACATGTATGCATGAGTACTTATGTATGTACATATGTATATGCGCGTGTTATATAGTATCGCTTATGTATGTATGTGCAGCTCAATATTTCAAACACCGGCGTAGATTCAATTTACTTGCTCCCAAATATGTTGTGTGTATTGTTAACTTTGCATCAATGATCTATGGAAACATATACATATGTAGGTGTGTGCATGTACATATACATATGCATGCTCATAAATATGTTTGCATGCGTGAGTAATAAGTCCATACACGAGTATTAACACTTGTCGTTTGTCATTTATTCTTTTGGTTTGTTATTGTATTCTTGCCACCACAATTATATTTCGAAAAATTGTTCGTTTTTTCAGACTGCATTCAATTACATTGAGATTCATATCATTCATGTATGTACGTACAAGTGTAACAGTGTGCAAATAAACGATATGTAGTTAGTATATACATACATAAATTTTTATGTACATATGTACATATGTGAACACTTGCATATTTATGCAAATACATACATATGTTATTAGTATATTCATATGTACTTTTGGGTGAAAAGTCAGTGGACATACACATTTACATACATGTACATATATGTATATATGAATATATATGGTATACGGTTGGGTGGATGTACGGATGTATCCATCAGTGTGCGAATACTGTGAATCACATTCACAATGCTCACTCGCACTCTCTATTGTATTCAATTAAATAAAACCATTTATAAACATCATAAACAATTTTTGTGCTCTTGAACTTCAGTTCAGTGCTAAAAATGCAGCATTCCTTTGATATGCATAGTATGAATGTATGTACATATATGTAAATATGTATGCATTACACACGCTTACACGCATACCATCAAATAAAAGTGTATATATGTATGTATATATGTACATTCATTGAATAGTGTATACCTATGTATGTGTGAATGTTTGTATGTGTATACTTAATTATATAAAGTATTCTGTATTCTCATGTTCATGTACCGAATAAAGTTCGAGTGTGTGTACATTTAGCACATATGCCTGTAGAATTTCTAGATAACAATTATTTGCACACATCGCATTTTGAATACTTGTTTATAAAATACAAATGTAGTATTTGCATGTGTATTTATATATTTATACTTATGTATGTATGTACAAATATTCGAAGGTATGTATGCATGTATGCATGTGTGTATTTCCATCTACACACGTCTGGCAGTTCACGTGTAATCTATTTTGAACATTTCGAACATATGTACATACGTACGTATGTATTTATTTACATACGAACTTGGATATACATATAATAATATACATGCGCGTCAAAATATGTACATATGTATATATGAGTGTACACATACATATAGTAAATGTGTCAATTATTCCACTTCGATTTGATTTAAATCGAAACGGGGTGTTTTTTTTTGCGATGGTAAAAGAAAAGCACACACACACACACCCAAAACACAAGTACACTCGAGCAAACTACAGTAGCAGCGGTAGCTTCAGCGTCGGCAAACAATAAAAATACAGCGACAAACAACTGACAGAACAGAGACTGATCGTGCCATTCAACTAACTAACAGTCGGATTCGCATCCCACATCTCACAGACATCAACAACAAGATGCTGTTTGCTTGCTGAGGATGAATAAGTGATCCGCTCTGCTCTGCTCTGCTTCGTTCCGTTCCGTTCGGTCTTGCAACCAGGTCCCATTTCAGAGATTGTGGGTGGACGGGCAGTTATTATAGACATATATTGTACAATGTTTGTATGCATATATGCACATACATACATATACATACGTACGTACCGCTTTAACCTTCAATAACATAGTACATGCCTTGTATTTTGCACAAGAAAACAATCCCAATGATAATGTTTGAAATAAGAGGTGTGTTAACAAGACCGCTCCTGATTTCTATACCCTGCCTAAGTAAATAATCGGCAATACATGTGTCAATAGGAAAACAAGAAATTCAGACCTATGTACATATGTACATCCTTATGTCCCTATTGATATGGGTAACTGGTAATCATTTGGGAGTTAATAGGTTATACATACCTATTAATTATCAATATCATACAAAAAGCGTATTGCTCAATATGAAATTATTAAATTATATTAGTTTGCTGTTACGAAAAAATACACGGAGTTTCAAAGCTGATCAGCCACAAAGCAAGAGTTCTAATTCCGGTCGGGTCTTACATTAATACTCGAATTGCAGATTCTCTAAAATAAATTCTTAATATTACCAATATAAACATACATATGTTAATCAAGAGTGTGTAAGTTGTAAAGAACTTAATGCTGATTCGATTATCCTAAATCAAGTTGTATCAGGCAATTATAGGATGTAAATGACCTAATCACCGAAAACAACTGATGGCTTCTGGCAGTTATCTATTTGTTGGCAATATACTTACATTGTTTATTGCTTCTCGTCAGTTTTCCCTATTACTTATTTGGGTCGTTTACAGCACATCGATGTACTAACTGGTTTTGAGGCATATTTGTCCCTTTTGGCATTTGAGTTGGAACAGGAAATATACTTACTGGCATTTGTTAGCTTTCAGAAAAAACTTGATTTTTCTTGATGGGCTGAGAGACTTCGATTTCTCTTATTATCTCTTATGGACATGTATTGGATGCATTACACAAAATAAGGTACTGTATTAATATACTTATTAAGCATTTGCATATATTAGAGATAGACAGATTGAAATATTACTCAAGGATGCAAAATAATATCCAAATTATTTTCATATTATGCAACTCACCCTTTGCTCGATTTTGAACAATCACATTTTTATACGGCTATTATACTTAATGCCAAGAAAAAATATACATATGTATGTAGCAGGCGGAATGAGGCATTTTCAACCCCATAAAGTGTAAATATTCTTGATCAGTGTCAACATCCGAGACGATATAGCCATGACCGTCTGTCTTTTTGAATACCTACATATATTTCTGAGATTATAGCACCAAGGTATTTCAAACTTGGTGGAGTTAAGAGTTTAGATTTTTGCCACGCCCCTTTCCGCACAATAAAATGGAAATGCTCTACCAAGAGCCAGAGTTTTGGTGCACATAGTAATACTGATTCATGAGAATTTGGTTGTGATCGGATAAAAAACATGTAAGTTATTTAAGAAACAACTTTATTGGGCACAAATCATATGCAGCAGCATGCGCTGTTTTGTTGACAGTGTGACCATGTGCGATATATTATGGATTTTTCCAAATGTATGCACATAACACGCATTTCGGTATATTTTTTGTTTAATGATATAAATGTACGTTTTTTTTCTATCGAGCGCTGTCGACTGTTGCTTTCTTACTTGTTTTTGTTTTTCCTACAATGTGTTTCAAAGCAAATATGTACTTTTAGAGTGAACATGCGTATAATGCTTATAATCACTTATTATCTAGATAGATGGGCATACAAATTATGCAGCTCATTTTTGACATACCCGGTGACATCGCTTAGCAGGACATCAGCTAAATTATGCTCCTAAATTTGTGAAAGATACAATTGCATTTATAAGCACAGATAAATATTGCATTAACGTTTAATTCATCATTATATCATTATGTTTTCTCAGAGCCGAAACTTCTTCGCGCCAGCACGAGAAGTTCCTAATCAAAGTTGTTTCACATAATTTATGTACGATAGTGTCAAGGTCCACGACTGCGAAATTGCCATTCGCCACGAAAATGTAAATTTTGTCAACATAATCAATTTCAAGATGGTGGTCGGCGGGAATTTAAAAAAATGTGAAGGTCTAAAATATGGAGCACAATAATCATCAGCAGTAGGATTTCGTAACATATTATTCAATTGATAAGAAATTTAATTTATTTAGGTTTCATTTTTTTATTGGACTGTCAAATATAAGACGTTTCGTGTTAAAGCAAAAACTATCGATATTAAAAATATCGCATTCACGTGAACATCCCTAAAAAATTTAAAAATCAACGCGCGGAAAATAAATGTGTGTTTCTATTCAAATTGTATTGTCATAAAAATCTTAAAATTGATTTGATATTTATGCTGGTCTTTTTCCAGCTTGATTGCAATCGAAACAATGGACTTAATTAAATATATATACATATGTCAAGAGCCGAGACGATATAGCCATATCCGTATGTCAGTCTGTTTGGCTGTCCGTCTGCCTGTCTGTCTGTATGAATACCTACATCTCAGAGACTATAGGAGTTAGAGCTACGTAATTTTTTTTAAAACACTAGTTATGACTGCACGCAGATCAAGTTTGTTTTGGAATTTTGCCATGCCCACTACAGCATTTTTTTTATATAAATCGCGTATAGCTTGAAAAGTTCTTAGTGTAATGATTTGGTGTGCCTTCTTAATATATTCTGTAATTTAGGTAAAAATTGTATTAGTAGAACAAAAGTTATTTGTTAAATTATTTATCAAAATAGTTGTGCCAAATGCATATGGACGTTTTTGTGTGTGTGAATGACCTAGAGATATCAAATTTGATGGCAGTATTCGTGTAGGTCTTACGCTGATCTAGATTGTTTTAGATTTTTGCCACTCCCCTTCCCGCCCCCCAAAACTGGAAAAGTAGTAATAATAGACCTAGAGCACTGAATTGGTATACATAATAATAATTATATTCTCAATGTATCCTGTGAATTTGGTTGAGATCGAATGCAAAACAAGGAAGTTATTAATGAATCAATTTTATATACAAAATTCACTTGCAGCTGCTCGCGCTTTGTTTGTTTAGTTGACAGTGTGAACATGTCTGTATTTAATGGATTTCTTAAAAATATGTATATAAAAAAAAAAAAACTAATTTCAGTATATTCTGTGGGATATCTTTTGTTAAAATATCATTTAAGCTTTTTGTTTTCTCTCGAAATGTGTTGCGGGTATCATACGGTCGAGCACTCTCGACTGTAGTTTTCTTACTTGTTAAAATTATGTATGTTATTTATAATGGATATAATAGTTGGAAACACTTATATAAATTGCTTAGTAATAAAAAAAATTGCCTATAGGAAAAATTGCTAAAAAAAAATAAGTAATTGTAACATTATTCTTATTAGAACGCTTTGTACTAAGTTGTTTGGTGGCGCAGCGATTAGAGCGTACGTATGCGTGCCGCAATGTGGGTCGGTGCCTGAGTCGAATCCCGCTTGTAAAATTTTTGACATTTATTTTTTTTTTTTTGTTTTGGAATGTGTAACAAACTAAATCAGTTCGTAAATTTGAAATATTTTCATAAATACATTTCTGCATACACATCAAACTGGTAATACTCTGAACGAACATATTTCCGTAAGCACAACAACAGAATAGATAATATATTGTTAACTGATTTATATATGTATATTTACATCATATATTGCAATTACATCTTTTACTAATGTAATTTTAAACATATTGGATGTTGAGAATTGTAATGTGTGAGGAAAGAGGGCTGCGCTAATGGACAAAATCAACTCGACTGTATATGCGTATGTAAAATAAATTGGGTTCTCTCGTGTCCAAATCATTGTTCAATTTTGTTAAGGTGTATATTGTATATGACTTTAAATACATACATATGTACATATGGATATAATGAATTAGTTGAGTGAGCATGATCGGATGTACATACACACGAGTATGAATGTAGTATAAAGTTCCATGGTCTTTTTCGATGTTATTTTAGTGAGCTCTTGTTTATTGTTTAAAATTAAATCATTACGTGTATATCGAACTTTTTGATCATCTGAAGAATAATATATAGAGCACACAGCGTGTGTTGTAAAACCAGCGTGATATTTACTGGTTTGAAAAGATTTTCTTTTCAATTTGGAATTGGATTTGCCAATGGAATCTTAAACCAACCCTCTGGCCGAGAACAAATTTAAGAACAAGATTTTGCCCATCGATTCTCGTGAGAAAACATTCAATTATGGTTTATTTGTATGCATTCTTCAGACTCGATGTGTTCTTAAGTTTTCTTGTGTTCTTTATTAGCATGTATTTATTCAACTTCACGAGAAAGAAAATAATTATGGATGCATCTTAAGTGACGATATTTTGCAAGTATTATGACAGTAATGGTACTTACATTTCCATAGCTTAAGTATGTACGTTTTTTAATTATAATTTTAACATTAGATAATGTCGTTTCCTTGCAGCAGCGTTGATTTATTATTGTTTACTTAAATTGATATGTCTAAGATTAATAAAAAACTAGTATGAACACTCTGTAATAAATTATTATGTTTGGTGTATGAATACACAATGAAAATATACCACTTTACCCTTTGTTTTATCCGGTGTCCATTGAATTTAGGTGGTTTACTACTAAATAGTCACAGAAAATGAATGTATGTAATACAGAAACAGGCAGCTCAGACCCGATTAAGTATATTTATTCTGGATCAACGTCAACAAGCTTGACGATATAGCCATGTCTGTCTGTCCGTTCGTTCCAACACCTAGATATCGGGAGCCATAGGGTATTATAACTTCTTTTCGTAATAACTCAATCTATAAAGTCCCAAATGAGGGTTAAAATTTAAATAGAATAAGAGCCATACAATACATATAAATGGCTTGAACTATTTTGAGCTTAACTATCCTTCCAGCTCTTACTGTTTGTGCGGTGCGTTCAGTTAATGAATTAGTCAGAATTCTTTATGTATGTTAGATAGCGTATTTTGTATTCGAGTACTCTTGCTTAATTTTATTAATTAAACTGAAAATTCTAATCCGTTGATATTATTTTTGTAAATTGCAAATTTTTAGCAAGGGTGAATTTAAGGCGGCTCTGAGATTCTGGTCGCTTTTCCAAACAAATATCTTGTAATATACATGGCGCTAAGGGGTGAAATGCCGCGCAATAATGCTTGAAAATAATAATGTTTTGTAGTCAGGATGTACTCATAATATCAATAAATGTTGCATATATTTGCAGATTATAAATGCTTCACAATGAAAGCTTTCCCTAAAACATTTGTTTGTTGTTAGCACACATTCACAATTATCTAAACTGAGGATTACGATAATGTTCTATTATTCAGTTATAATCTTATACAAGTCTACCATAGGGTAGATTATTATTAACTGAGCGACAACATGAAATAAGCTAAGCAGAATGAATACATAGTCTTAAAGTTAGTTTCAACGTACTCCTAAGAAAGAACTCAAAACTCTGCCAATGGGCAAGACTTGTTAATAAACTCAAAAATAATTTCAAACTTTGTTGTGATTTCTGTTTGCCTGAATCACTTACATAAATCGTCGGACGCACAGATAGACGGACAAAGGCAAATCTAATATGTACATTTATACTTTATAAGGTCAGAAATACCTCCTTCGACCTATTTAATACAATCAGTATGATTGTTGCTTTTTAGAAAGCTTTTATTGTTGTGTAAAAATTAAAGCCTGGTGTTTAAACGAAACATTGGATTCATAAATTCGATAAGCTCATCAGCTAGCTTTTTACTCTGAGTATATGGGATATGAAATGAATGCTTATGAAATAATTAACGTTGTTTTCTGTTAAATTAAAAATCAAAATCGTATACTATCATCGACAGAAAAACAAAGGTGAATTGGTTGGTTAGGTGATTTGCTCTTGGTTTTATATTTGTATTATCTATGTAATCTCTTGCAGATATAAAGCTAGGAGCTAATAAACTATTATGCCGCTTAGTGAAGACTTACAGTTTTAACAAGTGATTCATGTAAAGTCAGTTGTATAAAAATTGCAGCCTCCTAGCTCTTACAGTATTAGCTGGTTGTTGATAGTTGAGAGTCAGTGACTATGTGAGTCAGTCAGCGAAAAAACGTGTGTACCGTTTATATATGTTAGTAGTATATCGCTTCGGGATATTTTAGCCGTTTCATGGTGAATAACTTTTGTTTACCAATTCCAAGCAAAAAATACAACATTTAGGATGCAAATTCAAATTCTTTTGTTTCGGTGCTAAAGAAATAATGATGCAATTTATAAATAAATTATTGAATCGGGATTGATATCTTTTTTTGACTGTACTATTAAGTGTTCAGCCTCGTTATCTTAGTAATCCATACAGAGTGATTAGTGTTACTCGTATTATTGTCAACGGTTCAAAAACAATTTCGAAGGATATTTAGCATTTCGTAAAATATTTGGGATGAGCATGAATGAAATGCTCCAAATAGGAGATTGGGATATTTTTTAACTGGTAACACTCAGCATGGGTCCATTTAATTACGTGCGCATACTTTACTGCCACTCATCGGCCTGTGCAACGCCCCTTTTTCATATTATATTTGCTTTTTTCAGATCCTGTTGTTGTGGGAAAATAACCAGTTCTGTATGGGGGCGGGAGCTTAGCTAAGGCTTTTGTTAAGTGATAGTCCTTGTGCAAGACTACCTTACAATGTGTATGAGGGGCACCCTGTAGCATGGAATGCTTTTAATAATTGAAGCATATTCATATACATGCCGAGGTGAAGAAGAGGTAGCGAAGACCAAAGAAGAGCGGGGAAGAGTGTGAAGTTGTTGCTCTTGTTGTTGTTTGCGGGCATCCAGCTGTCCCCTCTCATCACCGTTTTCTTCTTTGTAAATATGTGATTTTGGTTGTTTGTATTTGGTTGGCTGGTCAAATGCGTAGCTGTGGCCATAGAATCGGCCGGCTAACTCCCTGTCAACTAGATTGCTGCCGCTACTGCTGCTTCTGCCACGAGTTTTGTCCGGATGATACTCTAATTGTTTAATGGCTCGTTAGTTGAATTCCCCGTGGGGAGCAAACGCTTCAGCTTCAGATGATAAATATAACACGTTTGGTGCTGGGTTGACTAGGATTTTTAAGTGTGATAATTGTACTGCTTTATTATGAATTAAGGATAATAAATAATGAAAATGTATACATACACAATATCAGGGACAATCTTTAATGAGTGCATGACCACTTACTTATATCTATAGAATGTACTATACTATATGATTGTGTCTTTCATATTATAGGGCATCCACTTTTATGGAACATATTTAGTTTTGTACACTAGCTGATAATAAGGTAATACTTTAGATTCTTAAGAACTTTATAAAACCTTCAAAAGAGGTGACTTGTTGAGCAAAAAAGCTCTTAAATATCCGCTGCCTTGCTGTGCTAGATCTCTACTTACATATTTGTACTACTTATTTCCAGTATTTCTTATTTGGATTAAGTTTAAAGGGTGTTGACATTTTTTTAATTAGTTAAGTTCTTATTGTTGTTGAATTTATTTTGAATAACACGGAAACATTTGATTTGTACTCCCTATAGTGGGTATCTCACAGTCGGGCTCTCTTGACTGTTGGTTTCTTTTATACCCGCTACCCGAAGGCTATTATAACATTGTGTCATTGGGAAATATTCGTATTCGTTATAAGCATTAACGTCAGAGACTTAAGTCCTAGAAAACCAAACTAGATCTCAGGACTCGTGTAGGTCGGTTCTACGCGGATTATATTTTTAGACTTCTAATATATTTATAGCGTGGCTATCTCACAGCCGTGATTTGAATTTTATAATATTTTACGAGCGCCTTAAATACTTATTACAACTTCCCATATACGAGGAGCCGGTCAAGTATTCAACTAGTTTTGCTCTAACTCATAATGTACAAACGACAATGTACATAATATACATATGTATCGTATGTATATACTTTCGGAGTGCGAGTAGACATCTGAACAAGAGTATGTATGTATGTATATGTTGTTTCAGCTGTGTGAGTGTATGGGTGTGTAGACGTTGTGTCATGCGTATCTTGATCGAGTTCAGCTTGAACTGCTAACTCTGAATAATGGGGCATTGTCCTTATCACTTAGTCGCAAGAGTTCACACAGAGGAGTACATTTAAGGGCAAACCATATCAAGCAGTCCCATGCAAGAGCAACATTTTAAGCGTAATTCGACAAATAGCAAGTGACTTCAAGGAAGGCGTGCTCAACTGCAAGACACCATGTACACATCGATTCTCAGAGTATACAAGTAAATACCTTTAGTTGAGTGAGACCGACTCTCACGTCACAGCTCGTAACCTTTTAAACATTTTTGTAGTCATATTTATTATTCTAATGTTCTCCGGTTGCAATAACGTAAAATGGTAGTAAACCATTTTTTAAATGCAAAAATTAAATAATATTTTGAATCTACATATGTACACATATGGTGACGGTAATAGGTGCGAATTATTTTTTTTTTACAGTTTATTTTTCTTTTATTTTTCCGCAATTAACAAAAAAAAACCAAAACACATTGTATTTATAATAAATATAAAAAAAAGATTTGCTTCAAAATAAAAAAAAAATGGAATTATGAAAACTTCAAAGTTGGGTTTTATTGTAGCAAACGGTTTTCCCGATTTCTCTTTTAAGCTCCCCCTATAGGTTCTCAATGGGATTGAGGTCGGGGGATTGACTTGGCAACTTGAAACCAATCCTTTACCATTCTTGTTGATTGTTTTGGATCGTTATTCTGCTGGAACTTCCTTATCAGTGGCATGTGATCCTCGGCATATGGTAGCATTACCGTCTCCAATAAATCTTTATAAACAAATCTGTCCATAATGCCATCAATCCGATGTATCAGACCAACACCAGCCATGAAAAGCAGACCTATACCATGAGGCTACTATCTCCATGCCTTACAGTTTTTTATGTGAACCTTATATGAAATTCTTTGCCTTTAGGGCGGCGAACATTACTATAGCCATCAGTATATTACGCCATTTGTTCTAATCCTCCTGTCCAGGTTTTACGATCCAATGTACATCTTTTCCTCAAATTTTGTAAATTTGCAGATCGAAGCATAGGAACATTACGAGCTATTCTTTCTGGTAGATTTGCAGTTTGTAAACGACGTCTGACGGTTCGTGAAGATATAACATTATCAATTTCATAAGCAATTGACCTGATAGACATGAACGGGTCGCGTCTTGCCAGGGTGACGATGTAATTGTCAGTAACTGATGTTGTTTTTCGGGGACTTGGCTGAGTTCTTAAACCAATTTCTGGCTTTAATGCATTTGTGACAAAGTTTTGTGAACGTCCCATGACCTCAGCAATATATTTATAAGTTTTACCTTAATTTCGAAGACTTCGAACGCGTCTTCTCTCCTCCGCACTGCAGTGAGGTTCACGGCCCATATAATAAATTTATTTATAAATAATCTCACAAATAGTTGCATTTTCTTTAAACCTTAAATTTTCTTGTACCTCTTAAATTTGTACAACTCAACGTTATGCACCTATTTGGATGGCCGCCTGAATTTTTAGTATCAGCAAAAAAACGCTTTGCAATATTACGCAGCTTCAAAATAATAAATGAAATTACGAAATTCAGTTCAAAACAGTGTCACCAGATCAAAAGATCGTTTTTTGCGCAGAGTACGCAGTTTACATATTTTTTGATCGATAGTTAAAAATTGACAGTGTTCACACCTATAGCCGCGACCATATGTGTATATATACATACATATGTACATATGTATATATATAAAATTCTATGTTCTAACTGACTTATTCCCTGATTGTACTATTAACGCACAGCAAAATAACTTTTTCTTTTCAAAATATTTTTAATCACTCATTTAAATTAGCATGATAACCCATTAATAAGCACCAAACCATGATATCTAATAATTCTATCCATTTTATTCTATTTTCAATATTATTTCATTTGTTCCTCACACTGGACTTAACTTTGTCTTTAAAATCTTTGTTTTAAATGTTGGCGATACCGCACCCCAATTAAATTGGTATAAGTCTTGAAAGCAGCCCGTCGCCTATTTTAGATTTTAATTTTTATTTGACGATAAATTCTTGTTACTTGAAAATGTCGATGGCATAAAGAAGGAGATATAAAGTTAAGCTTCAAAATATAAATATTTATATTCAAATGATATTATTAAAGCCGAATGCTTCTTATCAGTTAGCTAAGTTAAAAAATAAAAATTAAAGAATGTTTGGTTTACACACTGTTGACTAAAACAAGCAAGTACATGCTGATTCAGAATTCAGGAGGATTTATCCGGTTGTCTCTTGGTCGGCAAAATCTTTTGAGGGTGAACTTGTTTTCATAGTAACTTTTCTCCCTCTAACGGTATGGTCCGATTTTCATTTTTGTTAGTTTTGCTCAATAAAGCATGAGTTGTAGTAATGAAAATGCATTAAAATTGTTGTACTTTTTTATTTTGGTTGATTGTTACTGTGCTGCAGTACTAACCATAACTCACGTGTGCAATTTTGTGGCAAGGGGAACTTCTTAAAACCCATAACAAAAATATTATTATAGTTAATATCATTGCTTTAAAGAGGTATTATTTTATTTTCTATATTTCATGTATGTTATAAATAATTATCGGAGCGAATCTGTGGACGTCAGCCGCACCAAGCACCAGAAGGCGGATACGAATCCGTATCCAGATCCGGCTCAATCCAGATACAATCCGTAAAGTTCTGCCCAGCAACCCTGAAAAATCTTGTTGCTCTATTGCCAGTGTCGGCACGTGGCAAAACGGTCTTCAACAGACTGGGCACAACTTCCTGCCGAGAGAGAGATTTACTTTTATACGAATTGTGAGTATTACAGTAATACGTTACTTCAGTTTACCCGTTACACAGCGCCGTGCGTTAACCATGGCCTTGTCACTCTCTCCCTCTATCTGTTTCTCCTTTTTTTATTGTATGTTTCTTTTTTTTTAATATTCCCAGCAACGCCAGCAGCATGTCATGATAAGGTCTGATAAAAGATGCGTACAATATACATTAGATCTAATCTTTACAAATTAAAATACCAAGAACGCGAAAAGGGGAAGTGCTTGTTTGTCAAATCTGCTTGCAATACAGATATTGAATTAAATATTTTAATACCTTAGCGAAATATTCGTTAAAGAAAATCTAAGAAAATATTGGGGATTATGTTACATTGTTGTGTTATATCGACATTCATCCGCAAAAATGTGGTATTAAGAAAATTGTCTTTGCTTACCTTATACGGAAAATCAAGAATATGTGTTTAAGTGATTTGATTTTAAAAACTTTTTAAATCTAATTAGAAACCAACCAAAAAAACAATTCTGCAAAATTTGGTTTTCATGCGTTTCAATTTAATGTTTGCTTGCTTTCCATAATTGCTAATATTATTTAAATTGATTTAGTTACTCATGGCCCTCGTTCAAGACGAACTCGAACACGAATTCGTTCTGAAACGATTTGTAACACATTGATAGCGTTTTTCGAAATCGATTAAACAATAAATATTCAATTAATTCGTGAGAATTTTCGTGAAGTTCAAGGATGTAACGCTTTTAATACCAAAATAAAAAAACATTTTTGTCAGGCAATTTTGAAGAATTTTTGTTGCTGATTCAATTGAACAATATTTTTGATAAATTTGTTGTTGTTTTTGGAAACACAGCTAACGTTGAAATAATATATAAGCAATTTTTTTTATAGATAATTCATTCCAAGTTTTCTCATACCACACAGGGTTCACCGTTACCTAAGCTGTGGCAGTTGCATATCATTTTGTGTCAACTTACATTTTTAATTTGTACAACAGTTGAAAGCCCAAACTTTAACATTAAGCTCGTTATTGGCTTTTATTTTCGCATACTTATTATTAAAATTATAAAACAAACGTTATCTAATTTTAAGTTTAAGTTAATAGTTTCAGCAATCCACTTCATGTTAACTTTTCAAGAATATACGGTACAATAATGCATTTTTAAAATATAGTGAGTATCTTTCATTAGTTAGTTTAGTTTGTAAGAGTCCCCTTGGACGGACGAAAGTTGACAGTTTGCGACTCGTCTATGTGTCTACGAGTGTCTTCGAAAGTTTTTCTCTAAGTACACCTAGATCCCGTAGACTCTATTAGCTAGAGATGGGCAATAACAACTACCGTCCATATGAATCCTGAACATTTCGTTGCGATCGGATAATACATTTAAATATTATTAAAGAAACAAAATGATATGTCAAATATCGAAATATGTAAGTTGTCCGATTAAATGGTTTAGATGACAATGTGACCCTGTCTGGTATATTTTTTAACAATGAAGAATATTCGTACACTTCTTTGAGTATTTTTAGTATATCACATACGTGTTGTAGATTACCTCAAAATGTGTACCGAGTATATCACAGTCGAGCAGTCTTGAGTGTGGGTTTCTTACTTGTTTTTATTTAACACGATTAATATTTTTGTTGTTTTGTGTTTTGTATTTGTTTCTATTAAAATTGAAATATTTAGAAAGTGGAAATCTGTTCCGTTGGTTTACTAAAAATTTAAACAAAATTGAAATGAACATATTAGTGATTGATTTATCAAATAAATCTACGACGACAACAACAACATTGGCGAAAGTAACATCTAAATTAATTGACTTGCGCAAATGTTGTTGTAAGCCAACTATTAATTGAATAGAATTACACGTAGTCGAAGATTGTATCAATATCCATAAACATTTTGTTGTGCGAAACATTTGGAATAAGTGCTCTCGTTTTCATGCGCGTCTTTCATGTAAACGTGCCGTCCCATTCTTACTGCCAGTAACCGCCTAATATGGTAAATGGACACAGCCTGCACATGCTAAAGTGAGCAAGCTGTATGAAGCTGATTTTATTGTTGTGTGTAGTTGTGGGTGTGTCCGATCTCATTCTTGTGCTCATGCTGGTTTCTGGTATACAAAAAGAAATACGCCCACGTCGTCGCGGTGAACGGGCAAATATGAAACAAGCAAGCTCCATCACCTCCACCACATTCGCTTAAACGAATTTTCATTCGTGTTGTGTTTGTCGAAACGGAAGTCGATGCGGAGCAGGGGTAGTTACCGGAAGGAGCGTAGTGGTTTTTGGTATCGGAATACAACAATTCAATTGGGTAACTGCTACTTACTCGCCTATTCATTCGGCAAATTCAAATATAAATTGTTCGTTCCGTATTTGTGTGTTTGTTCCCCATATTTACACTGACATACATATACACATGTATACACATAAACATTCACTCTAGTACAGGATTTGATTCCTATGACGGATACCTTACAATTTTGAGGCAAATTTAGGTTTAAGCATTCATTTAATTAAAATATTGCAAATATAAAATCCAGCTGAATTAATTCGACACTATTACTATTATATTTACTATATGTAATATTCGGATGGTGCAGATTTAACTTGGCTTGTTGTTTCGCTTTTATTTTTTTTTCTTAACTCGCAACTCCAATGACTCTCAAGCAAGCCAAGTCAAGCATTTCCCCGTACATACAGCTACGCTCTTTCGTCGCGGACGTACTGTTCCAATGAACGAAAGCGAGAGAAGTACATCACAGCCTGAGAATCTGGCAATCAGCCAATCAGCGAAGCCTTGTGAGGCCCACCTTGGTAGTGGATGGGACGATGACGATGTCGAGCGGGCCAATCAGAACGCTGGTTGCTCATTCAACCACACTTATGATGTTAACGCAGTCGTTTGGGCCACGGGCTAAGAATGTAAGGCATGCGATACACAGTTATAATTGCAATAGCATTCACACTACGACTCGTTGTCGCTCGCTATAACTCAATACCGACGGCGCTCAGTGGAAATTTTGTGGCAATCGGGCAAATGTAGTGCTGTAGTGTTGTACAACTTGCTTATACAATCTATAGCTATGTTTCATAATTAATTACTACGAAATGATGGCGAGTGAAAACAAATATTTCGTTGTGGAAATTAAGTGCAAGTGTGAATACAAATACAAATATGCATATAAATATCAAAACCAATATGAATCCGACGAGAAGAAAGTGCAAACATGTTAAATATGGTTCTCTAAAATCGGTGCAAAAAATTGCCTTTTAATATAATAAAAGAAAGGGAACAAGTCAACATCTAAAAATCAAAACAAAGGTCGCGCTGCTCATATCACACAACAATATAACAATAAAGAGTTATGCAAATATAAGCCAATGCAATCCATTATCCTTGAAGTCACCGTGTGACCATCTGTGTGAATTGTGTTTAGCGCTGCATGCAACCGTCGCCGCCCGCAGCGAGCTCGGTAAACTCTAAAAAACAGCACGATTTGGGTTGCTTTTAAAATGCATTTTTCTTTGGAAAAATAAAAATAATACTTAAAAAACTAAAAAAATAAAACAAAAAATAAAACACAACAATTAAACAACAAGCCGCGCCGAAGTGCTTATTAATTTTACTATATTTGTTAATTATGTTCACGCTGCAACCAAACCCGGCAAGCTTGGGCGCCGTACCTTGGTCAGCCGGAGCACTGATTGAACGATTACCATCGCTAGATGATCACAAAGGTAAGTATTGTATGATACAATTATCTCTTCGATTGTCAAGATATTCATTTAACGGATGTTGGTTTTCTCAGTTGGCATTTTAAAATGTTTCTAGTCTGATCGTCATGAAACTCTCAGAAACCTTCTGTTTGGACCCTAGCCTATATATTATGTATATTACGCCATTCATTTTATTTTATTATCTTCTATTACCAATTTCAGTCACACACTTTATGAGAATTTAATTTGTACAGAAACATTTTGTCTGCAACTTTGATTTGTCGAGCACCTATGATAGTTCACACTAATTAAAAATAGAAATAACATATACTATGTATGTATGTTACAACGTCTTCTGTTATTGCAGGCTTAGCTTCATATTTGGTAGTCAGTTTACCTGAAAATTCTTGAAAACAAAATGAAAATATAGGATATTAATGAATTTTGGTGAATGAAGTGTATTTTATAGTGTAATTCAAATGCGGAGCATTTTGTTGTTGGCTTTTCAAAAATTATTCAGGGAGTTGCAGATTGATCAACATCAGTTTTTGTTTAAAGTTTCAAATTGATTATGTAATTGGAAAATCAGAACTGGACGCCAAAACCAAAAAAAATTTTGTATATATTTTCTATTTTTAAAGAAATTTCGAGTGAATTGACCACTACTCTAAAAGTGTCCTTATAAGAACTTACTTACTATTCGTAATTGTTCTATAAATATAAACATAATTTTTAATTGAGTAAGCTTCAACTTTTGTGGTTCCGTACCAGGGACGAAGGGACGTACCAGGAAAAAAATCAATTTTTGAACTTTGGGCATAAAACCTTGTTACTTATAAAATTTACAAAATAAACATCTGACGGATGATCCTGATTTTCTGTTTACTATGCTCTATTTTTTCTTTCTTATTTTCTTATAGACAATGTTCTTGCTATGAGAAATTTGCCGTGTTTGGGTGTCGCAAGTGCCCCCGGATTAAACGGAATGGCGGCAAAGGCAACTGCTGCTGCGATGGAAGCCGCTGATGCAAGTACTGGCACAGCAGCACAGCAACCACATACCACATCATCGTACTTTGCAACAACTTATTACCACTTAACTGATGATGAATGTATGTTCTCCACTTTCGACTTAAATCTCGACTTCCACCCCAATCATAACATATACCAAAAAAATATACATTGCGATAGATGTGAATGTGTATTCACATCTAAGTCACATCTAAGTATGTATGTGCATAGTATTCCATTCACATCTATCGGTACACAATAACATAGCCAATAATTTGCAGAGCATTATCAAGTTTGACGAAATGTGCAGAACAGACCAAAGAATAAGACTTCTGCGGCCCCACAAAGTATATAGCTACGTACATATATCCAAAATCAACATCGACATTCCATCCGAAATTATCATGTCCAATTGTATTTAGATCTCAGAAACCCATACTCCTTTCGCACCTACAAATAAATCAATTTACATGCAGCCGCATTCGTAAAACACTTTCACATCAAAATTATTCTTGTTTTCAAATATTGTATAGTTCTAACCAGCCAACTTGCACTTCATTGCATGAGCTTTGATAGTTATTTTTATTTGTTGTTGTGGCCTCCCGCTTGGTGTTTACATGAAAATTATTTCATTTCCTTTTACATACATATGTACATATAAGTAAAGTAACTAATTGCATTAAGAAATGCACTTACTTTTCAATCTAACGAGTTTACAAAAATGATCGGTTTCACCTGATTCGTAAACTGCATCCGTTTGAGCATGATTTTTAACCAGGTCTTCAAGAAAAAAATGTAGACAAAGCAAAATATTGTTAAACTTAGAAACAAAAAATATAAATAATTAAATAGAACAAATTTATCGAAAGCCCGAAGTTAAAAAAAACATATTTGTTTTGCAAAAGAAAAAAAAAATGTTATCTTTTAATTTTAGACATGCATTAAAAACTAATTGAAGTTTAAAAACTTCCGTTGGGCCTTACGGAACTACATCAATCCATCGAAGCTTTAACCTTACTTCAATGTTTAGATTTAAAGTTAACTTAATGAATTCACGAATCTTCGGTGCAAATTTGGAGTATATACATAGCTTCTATAGTCCTGAAATCTATTCACTTCCCCATCTTAAATTAATCTGATCAAGAATACATATACGCTTTATAGGGTCGAATGTCACAAAGCCAACCTGTTACATTAATTTTGATACGTAACAACCAAATATATTTTTAATCTTGGCAAAAGCTGAGTTGGTGACAGATCGTGGAAAAACAATTTTTTTGAGTGCTTATAAATTATGACGTTTTGGGCGTTTTGAAATAAAACTATTTTAAAGTTCACTAAAAAATTAACCATCATTTGAAAGATACGGCAAATCTTACGTTTTTGCTTTATTGTCAACGGTTAAAAATTAAAAAATTAATGTTCTTCATCAAACCCATTTATGTATATCTCTCAGGCACGATTGCCTTATGAAAATATAAAAAACAAGTAAAAGCTACAGTCGAGTAGCGATTCGAACTCAAGCACCGACGCACAATGAGACACGCATGCGGGCGCTCTAACCACTGCGCCACCAAAAGACTGTGTGAAGCTTTAGGTGAATTTTTGTTTTCAAATTTTAACTTTTTTTTATTACTAGGCAATTTATAACAGTGTTTCCAACTATTAAATCCATTATAAATAACAATCATAATTTTAAAAGGAAACGCTTCTAAAGTTTGTTTTTCAGAAGCTTTAGGGGGCGTGGCAATATTCTAAAACAAACTTGATCTGCGCGCACGTAGCCCTAGATATACATAGGTGTTCATACAGACAGACGGACATACAGCCAGACTAACATGGCTATATCGTCTCCGCTGTTGACACTGATCAAGAATATATATACTTTTAGGGGTCGGAGATGCTTTCATACATTTTCTGTTGACACTAAGTTATAAATTCCTTCTACCCTATGGGTAGCGGGTATAAAAATAGAAAAATACATTTTAAAAAACATTACTACAAAATAACACAATATTCTTTATGAGTATTAAACTAATTATTAGGCTAAAAATGTTTTGTGTCATATTTATATTTCACAGTTGTGTTCATATTTAGATAATTTTTAGTGGTGTCTTTTAAAAATGTGATCATTAATATACTTATGCAAAGCTTGTAAAAAAAGGGTTTCATAATCATAAGAACGATTTTAGGGGCATCTGTTAATTTGCAGATAATAGGATATCGAAGAAATGCAAATATTATTATTTGCATGATTTTTGAGTCAAGTAATTACAAAAAAGAAGATTATATACAATTAAGATATAAATTGATAAGTGCAGTATTTGCGCAACGTTTGACAATGATTAGATCCTTGACATGTTGTCTTAACATGCGAATTACTTGGTTAAGTTAAATTTAAACACTATCAAGCGATATTGTGGAAGAGAAATAAAAAGACGCTCATCAAAGACGTAATTAATTGAGTAATTTTTTTTGTTGATTAACACATCATCTCGGGTTTTGCCTACGGTTGTGTCTGTGCCCCGTGCCAGATACGAATAAAAATTAAGTGCGAAATTTGGTATTTTGCTGTGAAAATCCTTATAAGTTCCCCCCTAATTGGGTGCAAGAAAGATCAAAACCTATTGTTATATTGTGAAATAGATGTGACTTGCTCTACAGACCAGACACAACGTATGGTATGTTGCCAATTATACTTAACACAACACAACATAACCCCGAACATAGTAAAATGCGTCCAAAGAAAAACGCTGTCTATTCATTTTGGTGTTCGAACAATACATTCAGAGTATTAGTGCCAAAGAATCATAGTAAAATGCTACTGCTATATGGGTCGATCGTTCTTTTTCTTCCCTCTTCCACGTTTTGAATGTACATTCGCTTCGCTCCTCTTTAGCATTTGCAGCCTTGTTCCGGGTACGAGTCACCCGCTGTGCTGTTAAGTACACTCATTCTCAGTTCTCAACTCTCGGCTCTTGACACACAAAAGTTTGTGATAGGTGTGTGTATGTGAATCAATACAATTATATTCCACCAATAATAATGATCTTGAAGGATCTCTTTTGTTCTTTTCGTTTTCATGTCGTTACAAATGAAAACAATTATAGACGATGTCGATAAAAGCCAAAGTCGATAGAAAAAAAAAACCAACAAACAAAGGGTCTCCCTGTCTCACTCTCATTGTTTTGTGGATTTTCATATTTTCTACTTGACAAACAACAAATTCCAATACGTCAAACTACCCTCTCACTCTCTCAAACTCATAAACCCAAATGAGCCTCCTTAGCGGATTTTCTGGCAATCGACAAAAGCGCGCTTACCTACATTGTTCCTGTAATTCTTGGTTCCTAGTGGTAGATTCTCCCCTCAACGATCCGATCGTCCGACAAAGAAGGAGAAAGAGACAGAGAGAGGAAAAGTGAGCGAGAGAATAAATGAACCAGGACTCTGTCCACTACTCTCTTTTGTTTGGGACGCTGATTTGTGTAGCAATTACATTGTTAATCCCATTTGGCAAGATGTTTTCTCGCTTTTGTTCGCCTTGTTACTTTTGGAAAATCATCACATTATTACATTTTCAACAGCTACCAACTAATGTTCATGTGTACGAACGCATGCATGTATGTTTTGTATAAAATACAAATTTTTTCATCAAAACAAAGCAGCCAAAATACTAACACAGATGAGTTTGCTCGACATTTGTTAATCATATGTGTACTACCATAGGAAACAATAAAACACAATGTTGGGCATTCAATAGTAATAGTAGTCACTTAGTGTGCTTTAACATAACTTCCGAACTTGAATATGGAGACATACACAGAATTATAAGCCTTTTTCAAAAACTTTTTAAATCATGTATCAATCCGTTCAAATCCTATCTTTCTGCTTGTGGCATCATAACCTATAGCCTTATTACCAATCTAAATTGTGAATATATATGTACATACAAGCAGTATATAAGCATATATATTTTATATTTTTATATTCGATACAAGCAGAAGAACGCATCTCTGATCTCATATGTACTATATGTACATATACTTATATCTCAGAAATTTAACGACTTAGACCTACAAAATTTTACAACACCTGTTGCAAGTACATTATTTGTTTTATACATTTTCTTTGCTTCTTATGTTTCCGTCCAGATCTAAAAAGTCTTAATCGGAAGGTCATAGTTTAAATCCTGCAAGGGCCATTAAGTTACTAATGGTACTTAATCTACAACAAAAAATTTGTTAAAAATATTGTATTGGGCATTTTTCACTTACTTTAAACTACTACTATACCTTTCTTAACAACCACATTGAATAAAATCGATTAAATAGTATTTGTTTTTGGAAAGAAATATAATTTTATAGTGAAAATGTCGTTATCGATGCTGTGCGATGCATTTACAATAAAATATCGATGTTGGTTCAAACCATCGATTGAGTGATTAAGTTAGGTCAAATATAATTAAAGGTTTCAAACTATTATTTATTTCATCCAAGTCTGTGGGCCAGGGGTCTGAGCGTCTGACTGCGGCTGCTGTGTTCGAAGATTCCATCCTTGACAAGATCCATAACTTCTTTTTAATTCAGTGACTGCAAAACTGGATGGAAATATGGCTAGTCCTCAACAAGAGTAGCACTCAAAAAAAAACATTAATTAAAATTAAAATAGAAAATTTTTTCATTTTAACTCATCTAGTAATACAAAACTTACGAATATACATATGTACAGAAATGGAAACAGTTCATTGATTTGTGGATCGCATCAACAACTCAAAGTGATGAAAAGCAAAGATTGAGTGATACATAAGTTACGCGTACTTACATACATATCTGCTACAATGCAACAATTTCCAAACTTTGTATTGACACTGGGGCCAGTTTTATGGACTAATACTCAAACGGGTTTTGAAGTAGAGGGTAACTGAAACTTACTTGGACCGTTGTAGTAGGGATTAGACCATGGGTACCTTTTTGGGCCTTTATATCTTTTTGAAGCAGACGAGAGATAACAGGGGATAATTGACAGCTATTTTTATGCTTCAATGGTTGCAACTAAGAATTAAATTGATACGCAGATTTCAAGGGTCTTCCCTTGAAATCAATACTAGGAAATTTGTTTTTGAAATATATGCTTGATTTGACTTTCGAGAGTGCAGATTGCGATATCTCTTCAGCATCACAGTGTACTTTCCCTGAATTCATTGGTCTATCGAAATTAAGACACAAATTTTCAACTGTTATCATAATAAAAATAAAATGCGATAGTTCACAACTAAACGAATTTGATGATGAATTGGATGATGGTGAGATGTATTGGGTATTACAAAATCATACTATTCATAATCATGATATTTAATGCATATAACTCAATTATGATACAATTTCAACTATTCCAGGCCACAGTGGTGTGAATCAATTGGGTGGAGTTTTTGTTGGTGGAAGACCATTACCTGACTCAACTAGGCAAAAAATTGTCGAGTTAGCTCATTCCGGAGCTCGACCGTGTGATATATCCCGCATCCTACAAGTTTCCAATGGATGCGTTAGCAAAATTTTGGGCAGGTGAGTACCTTAGCAATTTGATGGTGGTTTGAAGTTGGGAGTGCAATTTTGACCGAAAATTATTATGATTTTCGACTCAGTTTATAACACAATTTACATCTATTCAACATTCTTGAACCGCAATATTCGTCGAATTTTATGAATTCACCAATGTCTTTGTAAACGGCTTCCAATCCCTTAGTGGGAAAAAATACTAACGGTTATTTGAGTCCCTAATAATATAAATTTAAATGTGTGCTTATATATAATTAATATGGTCCAGACGACCTCTTTTTGAGCCATAAATTAATATCTCCTAAACCACGACAGATTTGTATACACGGTGTTTTTATTTTAAATAAACGACTTATTTAGAATTATTTTGTGCGTGCCTAAGACTCCGATTAGTACTAGATTTTATTTGATTACAGTTTAAATATATATATTTATATGCCTGTATACAGCAGTTCAATAATATTAAAGTACTAAATTTAACATATTTATTATTCACCGTTAACAAATTCATTATGGTCGTTTAAATAAAAAAAATGATAATTATCAGCAAATTATTGCTCACCAAACCTTAACATATTCTTTACGGTTGCCTAAATTAGTTAAACCCTTCATACCTACTCTAAAATTACAATTGACTGGTGTATTTAATTTGGCTTTGGTATACAGTATTCGAATTAAAGTTTACCAATATCAATGAAATAATTTCTTACTCATTAAATCCGTTTCAAAGTGACTAATACACGAATTTAGAAATTTCAAAAGGGCTTTACACTTAGAGTAATCAACAACCCAAAATAGCCGCTTAAAAAGAAATCTAAAAAAATATTTCGGTTTACCATTTTTTCTCAACAATAATTTACAATAAAACTAATAATTATGCATTCTTGAAATTGAGTTTATGATCTAAAAATGCAAATTCTAAGGAATAAGGGAAAAGGTGGCAATTTTTATATTTGCAATTGAAGATGAATTTTGTACTTTACAATACACAATTGGTTTTAAGGTTGGACTATGGTGAACTCATTTTTTACACATTTTCAAAAACGAGATTTCTTTACTAAACCACCCATGATGGACGAGTCACTTTAAAATTAAATTACAAAGATACCACAATGACACATTTCACGTTGCGAAACACGTAGTGAAATCGCGCTGATTAAAAGCAATCATAGAAATTGAATCGCAATAATTTTATTTTAAATTTTTGAAGTTGTAAAGTGTATTTTATCACTAGCTCTTGCAAATAAACAGTTGTGCTTAACAGCTCATTGCACGAAAATGGCGCCATCTATGCAAATTTCTGGTATACAACTTGAAAAGTCACTAGTTTTCTAATATAACGCCATAAAAATCGCGGTAATATTTTAACTTTTGTAAATTGGTTTATAGTCAAAAAGTGGTCGTCTATAGTGCTATGGGTCGCACATTTTGTCGAGTTTGTTTTTGTGGCATTTGATGGACTAGTTGTGATAATACAGAATACATTATGTATTACTTTTTTATTTTCAGATATTACGAAACAGGAAGTATTCGACCTCGAGCGATTGGAGGCTCTAAACCAAGGGTCGCCACCGCTGAGGTTGTTAGTAAAATTTCACAATACAAACGAGAATGTCCAAGTATATTTGCTTGGGAGATTCGAGATAGATTATTACAGGAAAATGTTTGCACAAATGATAACATTCCAAGTGTAAGTATTGATTATACAGAATAATTCGCATGTTATACTCGTATGAAATAGGATTACCGGTTGTAGAACACTATTGCTGAAATGCTGAAAGTTTTAATCTCCAAGTTAAGGCTTACAAAATTTAGATTAATACGTTTCTCTTTCTATTCTATTTTATTATCTATTACCGAATACACAGAAGTTTTTTTTAATATATATGTATGTATATATTCACTGGGACATAATACAAAAACTAAAACATTTTAAAACATCTATATGAAATTAACCAAAGTATTTTATTTAATTCATAAAGAAAAAATTAAACATTCTTGATTTTTAATCTATGTATGTATGTATATGAAGTAGTTCGAGTCACTGACTAACTGATTCTACTGATGAAGTTATGGCCCAAACTGTAAAACTGCAACAATGCACAGCGGCCGTATTCGCACCTTAGCGTCACGAAATAAATAACCCATAACAATTTCGAAAATTTGTTAATTTTTATGAAAATTCATTAATTATTTATTAATTTCAAAAACGAAAAAATTAAACATTTTTTTTAATTTAAAAAAGATATTTTTGAATACATTTTTTTTGAATAGCTACTGAGCAAAAAAACACATTAGTGTCAAATTAGTTAGTCTTTGTGTTTGGACTCCCAGCGTTCAATAATGAAAATCTGCAAATATGCATTTTAAGAACGTAGTCGTAGTAGAAAATGTGCTAGTGTTAACAACAATACAATTTATCTGATTTTACAATCAAATAGTTCGTTGAACTTAGCTTTGCCTTTGGAATCTCTTGCTTCAGCGTAGGCTGTGCTCCAGGTGATATATCATCTGAACGCGGATGTGTATGTAGGTTTGATCCTTGACAGTATCCTTACTGTTTTTAATTTAGCGATGGCCAACTTTTTTGTAATCTATCTATGTATATAAAATAGTTCGTGGACTCTGATCGTCCTAGTGTACTATCAACGCACAGTCCAAACGGAAAAGCTATGATGCTGAAATTTTCACACAACCTAAATATGTTAGAAAAATAGAATGAATCGGCTTATTTTTGTGTTTGGGGTAGAGATGTAATTTTTAGCGAAAATCGATATCGCCGATTTTAGTGAATATATAAATGAAAACTAATTGCTTTAAT
Source organism: Drosophila immigrans (assembly GCA_963583835.1). Classification (NCBI taxonomy): domain Eukaryota; kingdom Metazoa; phylum Arthropoda; class Insecta; order Diptera; family Drosophilidae; genus Drosophila; species Drosophila immigrans. Next base: position 1,883,454 of record OY757145.1, read on the forward strand.
TTTTGGGGAAGTAGACAAGGTCGGTCCCTGGCTATTATTTTAAATAAACGAAAAAACAAAAATATTTAAGGAAATGAAACAAAGAATACAAAAGCTTTTATAGTTTAATTTTTTGCCTGGATTAACAGTGCGTAATATTTGCTTAGACAATTAAATTCTTTGTAAGAATTACTATTTTGCAACGCTGAGTCTTTATAGAAATTTACAAAAAATAAACAAATATAATAACTATCTACCCTGTCTTGTTTTTTCTTTGTAAAAATCGGCCATGCCAAAAATATGAGAAAATTTGAATAAAATTAAACAGCAATATTTTAAAAAAATTTCATAACAAAAAATTCTTAAAAACGTGTTTGTTTTTTCGAATAGAACGTAAAAAAAAGATAAAGCCGTTTTTAAAATGTGACCCTGGAATTGTTATAAAATCTGTTCGATCTGTAAAAAAATGAGCATGTACTTTCTTTAAACTCAGCCGTGGGAGGGAACAAAACCAAAAAAGAAGAAAAAGTAAGAAAACTACAAACAAGTGTGCTCGACCGTAAATTACCAGCCACCCACTTTTTGGAGGGCTACCAAACAACTTTGCGGAAGTCGTTCGAATAAGAATAAAGTATCCATTACCCATTATTGAATGGGTTTTTCTCTAGCAATTGCGGGATTTGGAGCATACCTTGGTGATTTTTTTTTCCAAATTTTAACTTTTTTTTTTTTTAGTAGGAAATTTATAAAGGTGTTTTCGTTATAAATAACATACATCATTTTTAAAAGTAAAAAAAGTTGTCTGAACAAGGGTTTGAACTCCTATTTCCTGCTTAGATTCAAGTGTTCTCATACATTTAGGCGTAAAAAAGTTGTTATTAATATTACATCTTTTTTGGCTTATATTTTCCATGTTTATCACTCAAATAATACTTAATAAGTGAGCAAAAGATCACAACAGCTATACGGCAATAGCTTTAAAGTACTTGTATTCCTGCTACCCATAGGGTCGAAGGGTCTTATAACTTAGTGCCAACAGAAAATGTATGTAACAGACAGAAGGAGTCATCTCCGATCCCATAAAGTATATGTATGCTTGATAAGTCAGTGTCAACAGCCGAGATGATGTCTGTATGAACATCTAGATCTCAGAGCTACGAAATTATAACTTAGTGCCCTAAAGAAAGGTAAAGGTGTTATTGGCAGAAGGAGGCTTCTCCGACCCTATAAAGTTTATATTTTCATGTCCGAATAAACAATTAGATCTCAGGGACTGTAAAAGTTAGAGCTAACATATTAATTTTTTTTAATTTCTAAATCAAGTTTGTTTGAGATTTTGGCCACGCCTAGCAAGTTTTCCAACTAGCTTCGCCCGCGAAGCACTTTAAAACATTTATTTTAAATTTTATTTATTGTTGTCCCCCGCTGAAATCCCTTGGGAAATTGATAATAAAATATAATAAAAGCAACCTGGCTCCTCAGCTTTCCACCGCAGACCCACGCTGCAGCCTTTTGTGCCTTTTCCAACTTTCTCCACTTCCCCAAAATGTAATGCATTTAGTTTTCATTCCAATTAGTTTAAGTTTGACGAATACAAATCATAATAGAATTGCAAGTAGGGATGTGCAAAACATAAATAGTCGAGCATCGATTTCGTTGGGTCGACATCGATGTTTCCGGTGTTTTGTAGATATTTTTTAAAACAAACAAACCCAAATTACGAAAAATTTTTAATCAAGACATTAATTTTAATAATAAATTATAGTTTAAATACTTAAATTACATCGGACCTTACAGATCATCAATTCAAAGAAAATGTAACCCATTTTTTCAATAAAAATTACATCTCTATCCCAAAAACAAAATAAGCCAATTTATTCAATTTTTAAACAGTGATTAAGTTAGAGTAAATATATCGCAAAATCACTCCTTGGTGGGCGCCTACATGATCAAATCTAGGTTGTGTGAAAATTGCAGCATCGCAGCTTTTACCTGTTGGGCTGTGCGTTGATAGTACTATTGTTGTTCAGTGTCTACGAACTACTTTATACACATACATATACATGTATGCAGATATGATTGTCGTGATTTCATTTTATGTGAATAATCTTTATTACTATTTGTGATTATTACATTATTGTTTAATTTTTTCGAGAAACTTATAATATTTAACATGCTTAAAAGTAAAAATGTGTTTAACATTGCTAAACACTTCTTAAATGTTCTTTTGTAATAAGACTTCAACGGAAGTTTCGTACATGAGTAACTGTAACTGTGTGAACTAAAATTGCAAAAAAAAAAACTTTGATGTTCCAAAAACCTTTTAATGGCTGTGTTGCTTTCTTTTAAAACTGTAATCCAGATTTAGTTGACTTTTTCATTTACACAATTAAATCAAGTACCACTAAGAGTAAGAAATTTGTTAAGTAATTTAAGGTCGCAAGAGGAATAACATCCAAAATTTTAACTTAACTAAATCAATAATGCATTTTGCTATTTTTTATCAAATTTGTAGTGTTTTTTTTCTAATAGTTTTTAAGTTCACTTTGACGTAGACGGGCAGATATATTTGTAAGGTCGGAAATAGCCCATATTTTTTTAGTACTCATACTACCATTAATACATGATTTCAATAAGTTTGCAAAAATATTTTTATCTAAATACATACATACATAAATTGCCAGATAATGGAAAAAGAAAAAGTGGACTTTCTGCTATTTGGCACTTTTAAGTACATTTGGGGTGTCTAGGAATTTGTGTGTAATTTTTTGCAACATTATGCTTAGCAATTTTGATCGCCATTTAAATCTTTTGTATTGCTTGCTCCATTTTTTTTTGCTTTTTGCTTTTTATTTTCACTTTTAGTTAGCTTTACGATAATTTTCTTTTATTGTTTAAGTACACAAAAAAAAACGAATAAAAGAAGCAAAGAAAAAGCAAAATGAATTGTGACAGTGATGCCAATGTCCTGCGTTGAACATTTTCCCCATTGACAGTTGTGTGTGGAAAATGTGCTCATTCAAATGGAAAAGAAAATCTTTTATGTACATTAAGCGACAAAAAGGGAAATCAGTGTTGGGAATATATATGAAAATCGTACAATATTAAATAAATACAGCCCATACCCGTGCTATTTATGTACATACAATCCTAACCATGGCAGGCTGCTACCACAAAGCGTTAAGCGTTGAAATTCACGCGCAAAGGGGATATTACCATTTTGGTTCGGTTTGTAACTAGAAACAGCAGCAAGAGAATGGGCGATTGGACGACAATAGACCTTTGACGGACTTTTGCTATGGGGTGGGATAAAATGGAATGAGATTGTGGTAGATTCAGTGAGGGGTGAAGGCGTTATTGCTTGGATAGTTCGATGCTTAGGATGTATGTATGTATTTACAACCTTTACATATAAAACACGTAAATATCTCACAGACTCAAATCAACTTTGACTAAATTCGCAAAAGTGTAAACAAATCTGAAGGATCTATAGTCGTGATCAACGTTTTATTTTGGCTTATGGCGATCTGTCTATCCGTATGTCTGCTTATTTTGGTTAACGCAATATGTACGAGAAAGTGAAAGAGGAAGTAATCGCCTGAATAAAATTACCAAAGTGTTAATTTTACTTTTCAGTAACGATAATTAAGTAATAATAGTAGATTTCGGTAAGAAATTATTACAAACTTTAGAGCAAAATGCCTTATATACAAATCATACACAAATTTAACCGCAATTTATTGAAAAAAAAGCTTAGAAAAATACACATATAAATTAGGTAAATAATATTGACGAAACAGTATTTTTTACCAACTAATCGACACATAGCGAATAGGATGGCGAACAGTCGATTTAAGTAGTTCAGCCCATGCTACTTATTATTTCAGAAACCTATTATTCTTTTTGTCAACGCTTTATCAAATTATTGAAATTTAAATTGTAACATTGTAAAAATGTTATTGTTACTGGCATTGCATGTATGTACTATGTATGTTCATATGTATGTATGTAAAATACATTCGTATGTATTACGCATACACGTTCATAGAAATAATAGTTATGGCGCCCATTTTATATTTGAAAATGCGTTTTTTTATTCCAAGCGTCGGTTTTCGTTCCCTTGAAAGGACAATTCTGCCTAATTTTTCCAGTCAACTGCACTCTTCCCTGTTGTTCTTACTCGTCCATTTATGCGTGTTTGCTCGTTTTGTGCTTTCATTCCATTTTCTTTTTATTTTTTGTTAGCCTTTGCTATTGCTGTTGTTTTTCCGTTGCTTTTGCTGTTGCTTCGTTATTTTTGCTTTTTGAATTAATTTCAAAAACGTTGTCATGCGCAGGCATGCCCCTTAAAATAATAATGGAAGACATATTAAAAAAAAAATCACCTCCGAGCTTAGAGTCACCGTCGGAGAAAATTGTATGCCAAAGTTTTTTACCAATATATAGAGTACATTAAATTATTAGATTTTTGGATAAATATTTAAGTAACTCGTAAATGAAGGCTTAGTACTTATTTTAGTTACAAAATTTTCAATTTATCTGATAAGCACAAAGGGTTTTCAAGAGACAGGTTGATGCAAAAGCTGGGACGTTGATTTGAAAGTGGGACGGCGCTTTAAAAGAAATTAAAAAATATTTTAACCTATCTATTTCTTGTCATAAATTATTTAATATTGAAATGGTATTTTCTTTTTTTAAGTCGAGTCTTGCAAATTGTATACTAAAATTTAACTTTTGTTTAAGTTAACTAAAATTTAGTTATGCTATTCTTCAAGTTGGTCCGTTTTGCTGCAATTCAAATGCCAAAGTTAAGAGGTCGGAAAAAGGCAGGACGAAAATTGTTTAGCTTTTACTCTCTACCACACATACAGGTCACACCTTTAAGATTTGATGTTTATTTATTTAATTTATTATATTTACGTGATCATAGAATTTGTACGTTTACATTAGATAAACAAGATTTGATCAATTGTGTATATCAGATATTGTTTAGATGTATTTGAATCTTTTTGCTGTAAAATATATGTGGCGCAGTGATTGAAAAACGAATTGAAATAAACGATTTTACAAAATCTAAGATATTAAATTCTTTTGGTTGCAGGTATCTTCAATAAATCGTGTATTACGGAACTTGGCAGCACAAAAAGAACAGCAAAGTAGTGGACCGAGCCAGGCCATCAATTCACACAGCAATTCAAACGCGAGCCGAAATGGAACTCCCAATACCGTTGGTGGACTCTCCAGCGGGCCAGGTTCGAGTTCTACAAATGATCTGATACAAACAGCGACTCCATTGAATTCTTCGGAGAGCGGTGGGGCCAGCAACTCTGGAGAGGGTAGCGAACAAGAGTCGATTTATGAGAAGCTACGTTTGCTTAATACTCAAAACGGCTCCGTACTAGATGTTCAGAGTCAGGGTCAAGGTCAGCTTATTACAAGCATGCCACACCATTTCAGTCCGATTCCCCCCCATGCAAACCACACGCTGCAGCAAACGCATGTACACCATCAACAACAGGGCTGGCCACCACGACATTATTCCACTGGATCATGGTATACATCACCTCCAAACAGCAATCAAGTTGCTGCTTCGTCAGACGTTATAGCTTCTGCAACTGGATATGATAATGTCAGAGCATCGGGTTCATGCCATCCTCTAAGCCCACGAACTGACCTTATAGATATTGGAGTGCCGAATGTTCATTTGAGCAACTGTACCATTACCGAAGACGACGCCTTACTTAAAAAAGGTATAATTTTTGAACTGTGGATTTGTATTTAAATTTCGTCTAATTGACCGGCTATTCTAAAAAGAACTACAAATTGTTAATATGGCTTTAGTCAGCGATGTTAAAGCCACAAAGAGCAAAGAGTAAAAATTTGAATTTAAAGCAACTCAGTTTTATGCATAATAGAAAATAAGTTTAGATCAATATATCAAGTAGTTCGTAGTCACTGATTGGACTATCAATGCATAGCCCAAAAGGTAAAAGCTATGATGCTGCAATTTTTACACAACGTAGATTTTAACATCTGGACACCAAGGAGCTATTTTAAGAAATAAGTATTCTACGGCAGTGAAATTACAGATTAAAATACAACAATATGGTACAAGTTTGTACTTGTGCTTGGACGGCCGGTGCTCGATGACGGCGATGTCCCTGAGACTAGAGTTAAAAGCCTTTAGTTAGTCGGAAGATCCCAAGTTCACGCCCGCAAGGGAGTGCCGCGGTCGAAGTTGTAGTTTTTTAATTGACACTTAATTAATATGTTTGAATTTACGAACATTTAAACTTGAAAGGTGCAAATATTGCTAGCAATCTAAATACAAACACATACATATGTGTAATGTTGATTAAACAACAATCAAATCCATTAACATGAAAATGCCTCTGTGAGCTTACAGATTTCTTTCAGCATGAGCTGTGGTTCAGGAGTTTACGCGGGTAAAGCTTCAGGGCAAGCTGGCTAATCTAAATATAAATGAAGTACTTTCGAGATTTAATGTTGTAAACATCTTACGATATTTGAGAATATTATTAGTCAAACTTGAAAGATTAACATTGCTGATTAATTAAGCCTGTGGTTGGCGGGTATAAACATGAGGAAGTCAAGTCAAAAATAGTTGACTAATTCTGCATTTTTGTGATATGTAGGCGAAGTATGCATGGTATCTAAAATTAAAGATAATTTGATCTCCGTAATTAATGGACATATCAACAGAGAGCGCGGTGCGGTTGACACTGCGTCGAAGGCGACGCATTCTACATTCGCACAAAAATTAGAACTTCATATTGTGCAGTTTTACAAGTGGTATTGTAAGTTACAACGACTATAAATCGGCAAAATACCCAGTGAAAGTAAAACTTTCGAGTATTTAAGAATGCTTTCGGTGAGTTAGTATTTATAAACAAATGAATAAGACTCTAAGCTGACTGATCAAACAAAAAGTGCGAATTTGGTCACGTGCATTTCATATTTACGCATGCACGACAATTTTTTGTACCGGCCCCTGCAACGACCCTGCGTAGACGATTCGATAATCAAGTAAAGTAAACGTTGTATGGTCTAGCCAAAGATGAAGGATGAGATAATTCATTTTAGTGTATGGGACTGTATGTAAATACTACATATGTACGTATAACATATAGCCACTACGTAGTACTCTTTTAGCTATTGTTATTTGAAATCAATCGTGCGTGTATTGGATACAAGTAAATCACTGGCTCTGGTCTTGATAGTCGTTTTCAAACCATAGTTAAAGACAACTCTTACACCAATTGACAATATTTTTAAATGTTAAAAAGAATTCATTGTATAGTTATAGCAACACTTAAATTCATAAACTCATTCAAATACATACTACATACATAAATACATACATACATTCATACATATGTGCTTGCTAAATGCTAATTGTTTAATATATTTCAAAAACTTTAAAAAGTATACAATCTCATTTCGCGTATTAGATGTAAATTCTAATAAAAACATCAATACAAGAGTAACACAAAACAAGATTGATGTGTATTTACTCAGGCTCTTTTAATTAGTTTAACCTCATCAACACAAGGTTTCTGAAAACCAAATCTCTGTGGGTAAATTCTAACCGCGTGTTTGTATGTGCGTGTGTGCACGACAGCAACTGTATCTGTATAATCCGCAATCCGCAGCCTTGGGCAAAACGGTAACGGGAGTTTGCTGTCGTACTTGACAAGGTCTTCCCTAAACCGTGTAGTTGGTTTAATACGATTTACAGACTCATTTTACAGGCGATGACACTTCATTAAACGCCAAACCGTTGGGGGGGTGGAACCATAGTCGTAAGGGTTGTGCTGGATGGAGAAGAATGGAGAGTGGGGACCGTGGAGTATGGTTATAAAGCGTATAGAGCGTAGATGATGATGGGGTGCATAAATAGAAAAAGTACAAAAATACATATTTATAAAATGGTATCGCATCGAAATCCCTTACCACAATTATCGCCTTATCAGTTGTGTATCTAATGTATTCCACCAGGGACGAAGAGCAGACGCTTTCTCCCTCTAACTTCAGTTGTCTGTCACTCTCATACTCTCTTGTTTAATCTTCCATACTCCCTTATCTCTTCGACGCTATCTGTTTCTTGATGTCGTTGTTGTTGTTTTTGGCTGTCACGTTGCAGTTTATTTGGCAAGTGACGTGTTCCCTGGACTGGACTTGGTTGGGCCCCGCAAAAACCTGCGGCATGTCTCTGAGCTATCAGCATCTATTTGCTCTGTCACATTCACTAATATTCAATGCCAGTTACACTCATATACACATACTCACAAATAACTTGTATGAAAACTGACAAGTTGAGATCCAAATGTTGTGGCCTGCGGCATCTTTGATGTGGATGAGAATTATATTGGTGATGTTGATGTGGCTCTTATTTTTTCCAACCTTTCATTTGCCATGTAATCTTATTTGTTTAAAACAAAAACTTTATTATACTCATAAATAGCACAATGTATTGTAACTGAGGGGTCCGATTTTATGGTATTATTCAACAGCGTGCCTTCCTGGATTGTAGGTCTAAACCATTTGAAACAAATTATTTATGTTCATTTATGTATTAATATTAAGGGTTTGTTTATTTACAGAGCTCGATGGTCATCATTCGGACGAAACAGGCTCTGGGGAAGGTGACAACTCAAATGGTGACACCTCCAATACTGGAACTAACGAAGACGATCAGGCCAGATTGATACTAAAAAGAAAATTGCAAAGGAATCGTACATCATTTACAAATGAACAAATTGACAGCTTAGAAAAAGGTAAACATTTTTCTAACCCGTGCCTGTAGGCCATAAACGAATCAAAATTTACAATTATTAACAGAAGAGAACAAGGAATATATCTGATATTGTTGTTTAGCGACCCCATTCTCAGCGCAGACGATAAAGAGAAGCCGGATCTCGATAAAACAGATTTTTATCAAAAAAAAACCTTGGGGGCTAGAAAGCACAGATTCAAATTTTAAGAAAATCAGACTTTCTCGGTGCAATGGGCCAGATTATCTTTTAATTCACATCGCTATTGATGGTTATGGTTTCCCCTCGGCTTTACTCGTCACAATAAATTTGGGAATTCTTGTGCTATTTAATTGCTAATTATAACAAATTCCACACGTACTTAACCTTTACTTGGTGTTTATTTGTTTACCAAGGTATATTTTATCCGCCCAGCCACGGACACACTTTTGAGTACTATGTTCTTTTCATTCCTATGTTAATGTAACAATCTACATATATTCTACAAGTTTTGGTTTTGTTTTAATTTCAGAGTTTGAAAGAACACATTATCCCGATGTCTTTGCACGTGAGCGACTAGCTGGTAAAATTGGATTACCTGAGGCAAGAATTCAGGTCTGGTTTTCAAATCGCCGAGCAAAGTGGCGTCGTGAAGAAAAGCTACGGAACCAACGTCGAACTCCAAACTCTACGAGCAAGAATGGGACTCCCTCTACATCTTCAGCCACCGTTTCTATAGCCGATAGTCCTAACAATCTAGTTGGTTGTTCTCCACTTTTGGTTGCTTCCAGTAGCAGTAAGTAAATTCTAATAAGCAGAATGTTAGAATTGTTTTGGCTATACATACACACACATACATAGAAACATCAAGTTTGGCCCTCAGCTTCGCTCGCGATCCATTTCTTTATTATACCCCATAGGGTAGAAGGGTATTATAACTTAGTGTCAACAGGAAATGGAGCCATCAACAGCCGAGACTATATAGCCATGTCCGTGTGTCCGACTGTCAGTCTGTATGAACACCTAGATCTCAGAGACTATAAGATATAGAGACAGCAAATATGTTACATAGGCTCCTGCATTCATTACGCAGATCAAGTTTATTTCAAAAGTTGGATGCCACGCCCCCTTCGTCCATAATATTCATAAATGTAGAACAAGTCACGATTTTTTTATGAGAACCGCGTATTACTCGAAAAGTTCTTTGTGTAATTTGGTAAGCCATCTGTGCTTAATATTCTTTACATACCCTTTAATTTTGGTTAACATCTGATTAGTAGAATACAAGTTATTGGTTAAATTATTTATCAAAGTAGTTGTGCACAATACATATTGACGTTTTAAGTGTGTGAATGACCTAGAGATATCAAATTTGGTGACAGTATCCGTGTAGGTCTTACGCAGATCAACTTTGTTTTAGATTTTCGCCACGCCCCTTTCCGCCCCGAAAACTGTAAAAGCCGTAATAATAGACCTTGAGCATGAATTTTGGTATGCAAAATAATAATTATAATTTCAATGATTCCTGTGAATTTGATTGTGATCGAATGAAAAACATGGAAGTTATTTAAGAATCCATTTTAGGCAAAATTCATTTGCAGCTGCCCGCGCTTTGTTTGTTTAGTTGACAGTGTGACCATGTCTGTATGTTTTGATTTTTTTTTTCAAATATATTTCTGCGGTATATTTGTTGTTCAAATATCTTCTTTTTTTTATCAATATACACAAGTTTTCTTAATATTTCTAAAATATTTTCGTGCTATACAAAAATGAGTAGCGGGTATTTTACAGTCGAGCATACTCGACTGTAGCTTTCTTACATGTTTTAGTTAATTTAAAAAATAATTTTATTAAAATTAAAATCTCGGGGGTATTTAAGCAATATTTATCTAAACCAACATTCTGAAAAAACTTACAGCTAAACATACAACAGCGGTTCGAGTGACGCTCCAGACTATAATACTCCAGACTCTTTACTGTTTATTTTACTTTTTATACCCGCTAGCCATAGGGTAGGAGGGTATTATAACTTAGTGCCAACAGGAAATGTATGTAACAGGCAGAAGGAGGCATCTCCGACCCCATAAAGTACATATATTCTTGATCAGTGTCAACAGCCGAGACGATATAGCCATGTCCGTCTGTCCGTCTGTATGAACACCTAGATCTCAGAGACTATAAGAGCTAGAGCTACCAAATTTGGGGACAGTTCTCTTATAGGTCCTACGCAGATCAAGTTTATTTCGAAAGTTGGATGCCACGCTCCTTTCCGTCCCCAAAAGCCTGTAAAAGACGTAATAAAAGACCTAGAGCATGGAATTTTGGTATGCATAATAATAATTATATTCTCATTGATTTCTGTGAATTTGGTTGAGATCGAATGAAAAACAAGGAAGTTATTAAAGAATCAATTTTATATGCAAAATTCACTTGCAGATGCTCGCGCTTTGTTTGTTTAGTTGACAGTGTGACCATATCGGTATGCTATGGATTTTTATACCCGCTATTTTCAAATATATACAAAGAAACAAGTTTCAGTATATTTGGTATATTTTTTGTTAATTTATCATTAAAGTTTTTTGTTTTCTCTCGAAATGGGTTGCGGGTATCATACGGTCGAGCACTCTCGACTGTAGCTTTCTTACTTGTTAAAATTATGTTTTTATAATGGATATAATAATTGGAGTTAGAAATTGGGTAATAATAAACAAAAAATTTAAAATTTGCAAAAAAAAAAAAAATGCACCCAAAGTATGATGCAAATCTTGCAATTGCTGAAGGAAAACTCAAGCAATAATTATTTTTATTAGAACGCTTCACAGACAGTCGTTTTGTGGCGCAGTGGTTAGAGCGCACGTACAGCTAAGCAGACAACAGCGGTTCGAGTGACGTTTCAGACTATATATTTTTTATACCCGCTACCCATAGGGTAGAAGGTTCCTTCATTCCTTACGCAGATTAAGTTTATTTCAAAAGTTTGATGCCACGACCCCTTTGCCCACAATAAGCATTAATCTAGAAAAAGTCATGTTTATACCCGCTACCCATAGGGTAGAAGGGTATTATAACTTAGTGCCAACAGGAAATGTATGTAACAGGCAGAAGGAGGCATCTCCGACCACATAAACTTTATATATTCTTGATCAGTGTCAACAGCCGAGACGATATAGCCATGTCCGTCTGTCCGTCTGTATGAACACCTAGATCTCAGAGACTATAAGAGATAGAGCTACCAAATTTGGGGACAGTACTCTTATAGGTCCTACGCAGATCAAGTTTATTTCAAAAGTTGGATGCCACACCCCTTTCCGCCCACAAAAGTCTGTAAAATCCGTAATAATAGACCTAGAGCATTGAATTTTGATATGCATAATAATAATTATATTCTCAATGATTCCTGTGAATTTGGTTGAGATCGAATGAAAAACAAGGAAGTTATTAAAGAATCAATTTTATATGCAAAATTCACTTGCAGATGCTCGCGCTTTGTTTGTTTAGTTGACAGTGTGACCATAACGGTGTTGTGATTTTCACCCGCTATTTTCAAATATATACAAAAAAAAAATAGTTTTAGTATAGTTGGTATATTTTTTGTTAAAAAATCATTTAAGTATTTTGTTTTCTCTCGAAATGGGTTGCGGGTATCATACGGTCGAGCACTCTCGACTGCAGCTTTCTTACTTGTTATTTTATGTAAATTGCGTATAACTCCAAAAGTTCTTTGTGTAATGATGTGTTATTTAGTAACCCATCTGCGCTTAACACTCTTAATATACCCTGTAATTTTGGTAAAAATCGGATAAGTAGAACAAAAGTTATTCGTTAAATTATTTATAAAAATTGTTGTGCCCAATGCATATGGACGTTTTAAGTGTGTGAATGACCTAGAGATATCAAATTTGGTGACAGTATTCTGTAGCTCTTACGCAGATCAAGATTATTTTAGATTTTTGCCACGCCCCTGAAAAAGGAAAATTATTTAGAAATTGGCGAGCTATTCTAAAGAAATAATTGAATATTTGGTCGAAACTATGTCAGATCGAATCAATAGCGTAATTATCTTTAAACAAAGTTCCCAAATATAAGCTTTCGTTAAAAAGTTCAAAGAGAGGATAATTGAGTATATGCGAGTTGATTTTATTTCTTATTTCTTTACGAGAAGAATTGTTTGATGTTGTTATGTTTATGCCCGATACCCGCGTAGATGTGTATTATTACAAACGGAAAATGTATGTAACAGACAGAAGGAGTCATTTCCGACACTATAAAGTATATATATTATTTTTCAGTGTCAACAGCCGATATAGCCATATCCGTCTGTCTGTCCGTCTGGCTGTCTGTCCACATGTATGTTTTTTGTAAAACACTTTTTATCCACTAGAGCCTTTAAAAACATACTTTAAAGGTGTTGCCGTATAGCTGTAGCTATGATCTTTCGCACACTTACGAAATAGACCAACGCGATTTTATAAAAAAAAAATGTAATTTTAATAGCAACTTTTTTACGCCTACATGTATGAAAACAATTACAGCTCAGCAGCTAAGGAAACAGGGGTTCGAATCACGATCCAATCAATGTTTTTTTTATACCCGCTACCCATAGGGTAGAAGGGTATTATGACTTAGTGCCAACAGGAAATGTATGTAACAGGCAGAAGGAGGCATCTCCGACCCCATAAAGTATATATATTCTTAATCAGCGTCAACAGCCGAGACGATATAGCCATGTCCGTCTGTCCGTCTGTCCGTCTGTCCGTCTGTCTGTCTGTATGAACACCTGGATCTCAGAGACTATAAGACATAGAGACACCAAATTTGGCAAAAATGTTCCTTCATACCCTACGCAGATCAAGTTTATTTCAAAAGTTGGATGCCACGCCCCCTTCGCCCACAATAAGCATTAATCTAGAAAAAGTCAAGTTTTTTTTTATGTAAATCGCGTATAACTCCAAAAGTTCTTTGTGTAATGATGTGTAATTTGGTAAGCCATCTGCGCTTGACACTCTTAATATACCCTGTAATTTTGGTACAAATCGGATAAGTAGAACAAAAGTTATTCGCGTAATTATTTATCAAAATTGTTGTTCCCATTGCATATGGACGTTTTAAGTGTGTGATTGAGCTAGAGATATCAAATTTGGTGACAGTATTCGTGTAGATCTTACGCAGATCAAGTTTATTTTAGATTTTTGCCACGCCCCTTTCCGCCCCCAAAAACTGTAAAAGCCGTAATAATGAACCTAGAGCATTGAATTTTGGTATGCATAATAACAATGATAGTCTGAATGACTCCTGTGAATTTGGTTGAGATCGAATGAAAAACAAGGAAGTTATTAATGAATCAATTTTATATGCAAAATTCACTTGCAGCTGCTCGCGCTTTGTTTGTTTAGTTGATAGTGTGACCATGTCGGTATTTAATGGATTTAAAAAAAAAAATGTATATACAAAAAAAAACAAATTTCAGTATATTCTGTGGTATATTTTTTGTTAAAATATCATTTAAGCTTTTTGTATTCTCTCAAAATGGGTAGCGGGTATCATACTGTCGAGCACTCTCGACTGTAGCTTTCTTACTTGTTTATTCTTATTTTTTACTTTTTAAAACTGTGTGTGCATCGGTGCCTGAGTTCGAATCACGCTTGTAAGATTTTGGACATTTAATTTTTTTATTTGAAGCAACTTTAATAAGTTTTCTCAAACTTTTAAAAATATTTTCGTGCTCTACAAAACAAGGTAGCGGGTATTTTGCACACACTCTAAATTTCTCACTTGTTTGTATAATACTATATATGAATTGGTTGGTAAATATAAAACACAATAAACTTGAGTCCATTTGCTTTGGTAGCAACTTTTTTAATATTTACATTAATTTTAATATGGGTTTTTTATACATTTTGAAAATGGGCATATGGGCACTGTTTGTTTTGTACAAATGCATTTAGCATGCAGATGGAAAGTATACATATGTAAATTGCCTATAACATGTAAAGTTATAAGTGTAATGATGTGTAATTTGACCACAGTATATCTCGTAGTCGAGCACTCTAGAGTGTTGCGTATCTTGAATAAATTTTTCGATGACTTAAAGAATAGCAGCGTACAGGTTAAAATATCAATCTAAATATGTAAAGTGATTTGTCCTCATTTACAAACTTATTGTACTATTAACGCACAGTCTAAAGGGTCAATTCTGGCTATTTTAAAGTTACTCTTCTTAAAAAGCGTAAGGCTCATTGAGGGTGAAGGGTAACCCACAATCGAGCGTTCTCGACAAAAGTATTGTCAGAAAACTATAACAACGAATATATTGATGATGATTACTCCGAGAATGTCTTAATTAAGGCACACAAAACTCGTGTTACTTCATATATGGATATCGGTCTAATTTAATTTGCAAAATTTATACAGGTGGTCTAAATGCTGTATCATCTCCACATCCCATATCAACTGGTGGATCTGAGACTTCCGAAGCGCACATTTCCACCTCTGGAGGCGGCTTACATCTTCGAACTGCAACTCATGGTATTGATGGTTCTCGTATAAATGAAGACGTCGGGGGCACTGCATGTTCGCCTGAAGTTGGAGTTGATCAGCACCAACATCATCATCATGTTGCTCATGCACTTGTCCCATCTGTATCACCGCGCATTAATTTTAATAGTGGCTTCAGTAACTCAATGAGTGCCATGTATTCGAGTGTGCATCATAATACAATATCGATGAGTGACGGATATGGGTAGGTAGTAATTTTCTATTTCTTTTAATACCAGCCGATCATTCAAAAAAAGGGTAAAAGGGTATAATAACTTAGTGCCAACAGAAAACGTATGTAACAGGCAGAAGGAGGCATCTTCGACCCCATAAAGTATATATATTCTTGATCAGTGTCAACAGCCGAGACGAAATAGCCCTATCCGTCTGGCTATCTGTCTGTATGTCTATATGAATACCTCGATCTCAGAGACTATAAGAATTAGAGCTACGAATTTTTTTTTTTTAAACAATAAACTTCACGCAGATCAAGTTTGTTTTATAAAATAGTCACTCCCTCTGGAGCTTTTTAAAAACATACTTTAAAAGTGTTGCCGTATAGTTGTAGCTGTAATCTTTCGCACACTTTTGAAATAGACCAGCGCTGACGATTCCTGAAAATTTTAGTGAAATCGCGTAATAAACATTTAAGATATGTCAAAAAAGATGTAATTTTAATTGTCACTTTCTTACACCTACATGTATGGATATTATATATTATAATGAATATTATAGTTGGATACACTTTTATAAATTGACTAGTAATAAAACAAAAAAAAATTTTCCCAAACCCATTCAATAAGTAATGGGAACTTTATTCTTATTAGAACGCTTAGAAGAAAGTTGTTTGGTGGCTCAGTGGTTAGAGCGCACGTATGTGTGTCTCAGTGTGAGACGGTGCCTGAGTTCGAATCACGCTTGCAAATTGTTGGCATTACATTTTTTTAATACTTTTATACTAACTTAACAAGGTTTCTAACTATTTTAAAAATATTTTCGTGCTCTACAAAGCTGGGTAGTGGGTATTTTTCAGTCAAGCACATTCGACTGTAGCTTTCTTACTTGTTTTTATTTTTATTTTATTTTAACTAATTTTTTAAATATATAAAAAATATTTCCGTGTCCTAAAAAACTGGGTAACGGGTATTTTGAATGTTCGCTGTATAGAATATACAGATACTATATGGCGTCCGAAATTGCGTTTCCTGCTTGTTATGCATATTTCGACGAGTCGAGTTGATCAAATTATATTGAATTTTGCATTTTTAAAATCCATCTTTATATATTGTTTTAAAAAATGATTTATAATTGCAGTTCGGTTTCATCAATACCCAACTTCAGTCATTCAACAGTAGGATCGCTGGCACCACCGTCACCGATTTTGCAGCAGAGAGATCTAACACCTCCATCAATGTACCCATGCCATATGTCTTTGCGTCCTCCGCCAATAGCACCTCATCATCATCTTGTTGGTGTGGGCGTGGGTCTAGGAACAACTTCAAATGAAATTTCAACTCTCCGCAGCAGTCCCACACTAGCAGCATCCAATTCACACGGCTCGAATGGTACAGAAAGTTTAAATAATGATGTAGCTGATTACGAATTACATTCTACTTACGGATTGCCGCCACCTCCACCTCCGATAGTAACACCAAATGCTGTCTCCGCTGTCCATCACCACGCCATGGAACAGCCTCGCCAATCGACTTGTAGTCCCATACAAATGACCCATGGACCAGGCTTTGCTAACGATAGTACAATACCTTCAATACCATCGTATGCTCACATGAGCTATAACTACGCCGCTGCGGCAGCAGCCAATAGTGTGGCGCCATCTAGCAGCAATCATAGTAACTCCCACGTTTCAGGAAAACAACAGTTTTTTGCATCTTGCTTTTATTCACCTTGGGTTTAATATTTTGTTGCAAAACCAAGGCAACTTAAAAACACTATTCAACATTAATTGCGATCTATAAAGGATTGCATTAATAGTCTTAATAACATAAAATACATTTCATATCGATAGAGAACTTAAGCAGCAAGATCCCAAAAAAAAACGAATTTACATATCTCAAACTTAATTACTTCGTCATAAGGATGGATATTGCAGAATATAAATGCATATGCAATTTTCCGCCCAAGCATTTCATCAGTCGGTACAGTAATTGGTATAATATAAATTTGGCGTAAACACCTATGACTTACCGATCAATCAATTTGTATATTTCAAAAAGACTAGTGTATTTTTAAACAATAAAAAACATACACAAATAATTTGGCTAAAAAGGATATAACATAGCTCTCCTGGACTCCGCTTCCAAAACCAGGAAACAAAACAATTTACAGATCAATAACAGTACTTTTTTGCTTTATGCACAAATTGATTCAGATTTAAAGTTAAAATTCGATTGTTTCTCTCACAGTGCACTTCAGCAAGTTCAGTACATAGAGCCTCTAATGGCCATAACAAAAAGTAAAAGCCCGCTTTTTCGACGAATTTGTAAAAAAAAAAGAAAAGGTTTAAAGCTACCTAATTTAAGAGAAAACAAAATACTTACGTGGCTAACAGTGAATGCAATTTGATAGCTAATATTTACATTTGTATATATGTATGTACATATGTGTGTAATGGCCAGCTTGACTCGCAACATCATCTATGTTGAATTTTAAAGTTGTTTTAACTGCACTGAAGTTTTTTTAACTGCACATCGATTTTATACCCAACCACTATAGCCTATTTCCACATGCAAATCATATTTTCACATATGACAGCGTCCCGTATTCCTGTTTCCACATGAATATATGGGCAACGGTCAAATTTTTGGCATTTAATGTTTTTATTTTGTAGCAAATTTAACAAGTTTTGTATATATTTCAAAAATATTTTTGTGTTGTACAAAAAGGGGTAGCGGGTATTTTACAGTCGAGCGCAGTCGACTGTAGCTTTCTTAATTGTCATATATGTATGTACATATGTACATAGCTGTAGTTGTAGCACAAGCAGACATTTCCTGGAAATTTGACTGAAATCGCATGACAAACTTTAGAGATATTAATCAAATAACGGTTTCAGTTTGATGGCAACTTAAGTCCGCTCCAGACAAAGTTTAGATTTTAAAAGTATATGTGCACAAGGTAAGCAAAAAATTCCTGAAACTCAAAATATATTTTCGCGCTCTACTAAACTGAGAGTGTATTTTCCAGTCGAGCTGCAATATATTATTCTTACAAGTTATCCATTGTGACATCGACATATTCTTACAACTTGTAATATTACTTGCTTTCGATATGCTTTTATTATTTTGTAAATACCACAGCGTGTAGCTGTTTACTTTAAAAACTTATTGCAAATTAAAATTTATGTTATCAATTGAATCACACAGCTACACATTTTATTTGATTTACATTAAACCCAGTCTATCTTAGGAATCTTTGCCCAATGGGCCAAAAATATTGTTTTTCAATTTATTTTTTTATTAATATGAAATAAAGCGATGTGTATTTCGCCATAGGCACGAAAAAGTCATACACATCTTAATTAAGACACAAAAAACATACACGTGTTACTTCAAAAATATTGCAAAATAAATAAAATAAAGTGCTAAAAAGTTCTTAAAATACCTAGTCTGATATAGCCTTTTAACAGTTAGCGGAAGGGTTAAATTTGTACACAACAATTAAAGCTAACTGAAAGCAAACCACACTTTCCCTTTTTGCACTATATTTTTTATCCAGTTTTCCACGCAGAAATGTTTAAATTAATTTTTATACCCGCTACCCATAGGGTAGAAGGGTATTATAACTTAGTGTCAACAGAAAATGTATGTAACAGGCAGAAGGAGGCATCTCCGACCACATAAAGTATATATGTATATTGATCAGTGTCAACAGCCGAGACGATATAGCCATGTCCGTCTGTACGTCTGTATGAACACCTAGACCTCAAAGACTATAAGAGCAGAGCTACCAAAGTTGGTTTTAGATTTTTGCCACGCCCCTTTCCTTAATAAAAGAGCTAGAGCATTTAATTTTGGTATGCATAATAACAATTATATTCTTAATGATTCCTGTGCATTTGGTTGATATCGAATAAAAAACAAGGAAGTTATTAAAGAATCAATTTTATATGCGAAATTCACTTGCAGCTGCTCGCGCTTTGTTTATTTAGTTGACAGTGTGACCATGTCGGTGTTGTGGATTTTTACCCGCTATTTTTAAATATATAAAAAAAAAACAAGTTTCAGTATATTCTTTGGTATATGTTTTGTTAAAATATCATTTAAGTTTTGTGTTTTCTCTCGAAATGGGTTGCGGGTATCATACGGTCGAGCACTCTCGACTGTAGCTTTCTTACTTGTTTTTTTTTTTTTGTTTTGCCTTCCGCTGAAGTCTCTCGGGGTTTGCAGAAATTTTTGTTTTCATTTCTATTTAAAATTCGCAAAAAGTTCGCCTGTCCTGTCAGGGTTCGAACCTTCGACAACAGCATGCGCGTTCAGACGCTTAGACCCCTGAACCACAGCCTTGGATGAAATAAAATCCAAAGACAAAGCTCATCGAGCTTTTTTTATGTAAAACTAAATATGTACTTTAAATTGTTACTTGCACAACATCACATCATATTTCCTTTGTTAGCATTCCTTTTAGATTTTCTGCAAGGTTTTTAAATTGAAACATCTCTCGATGATTGCATGAAAATAATTTCAGAGACTTTTTCAAAGTTCTTTACTTGATGATTTCTTAAAATTTTGTTTAGTTAATACCATTATACAAATCACAATTGAATTGCAAGTAGGGATGTGCAAAACATAAATGCGTCGAGCATCGATCTCGTTTTCCGATGTTTTTGTTGGAATGCAAAATTTTGTAAAACACGCAAAACCAAATTATGAAAAATATTATTAAATTTACGAAATTATCAAATTAATTTAAAAAGAAGATGAAAGTTTAAAACATTTAATTTCATTGGGCCTTACGGATCATTAATACATCGGCTTAACTTAACATCGATATTTTATTTTGATACCATTGCACAACATCGGATATGGAGCATATGGATATATTGTGTCAAAATTGCAGCATCGTATCTTTTACCGTTTGAGATGAGCGCTGATAGTTGTATCAGTGTCTACGAATTACTTTGTATACATACATACATATGTGTATATGTACAAAGGTTAAATGTTTGTAGCTTAAAGAAATATGTTGATGTCGATATAAGAGCCTTTATAAAATTAAATTGTTTACATCACAATGCAACACACCATCCAGACTTAGGCCTAGAACGTTCAGAATAGAGGGGGTTTCATTATTTCATCTGCATGCGGATTTAATATATGTACATTAAATAAATTCCTTAGGTAAGTACTAAGAAGTCATTTTTCATATTTCCATCGACAAGTGCATACAGCCAATCTAATATACATACATACATACCTAAGTATATTAAAAATGTGATGAATATATATGCAAAAGAGACAGGTATTTGGGCAATGAAAAAAGCACACGCACGTACTATGTATATGTACATACATATGTATTTTCTTTCTTTTGTGGTTTCTTTTAACAATATATATTTTATTTTTTTATATATTTATGTACATATGTATGTAGTAATGGGTTAAGGCAATCGCATATGGAATGCAGCGGTATTTGTCGTACTTTAGCGCAGCATAAGTTTAATTAATTTTGAAGTACCATTTATGAATGCAAATAAAGTTATTTTTGTTATAAAATATTCAAATATGTAACATGTTCACATGAAAATCGATCAACAACAAAAAAGCTCAAGCGCTTTTGGGGTTTGTGTACCCAATTTTAATATAATATTAAAGATATGGTAAGTATGGGTATTATAATAATTTTTAAGGGTGTTTCTACGGAAGTCTCAGTACTTAACGAACCCTCTCTTAGCAACCACTTTGGTTACAGTTGTGAGTCTTTTGTGATTAATGGAATTCAAATCCTGCATAATACATGTATGTATTATGTAAGCAACTTCATTAAAACAATGACTCAATGTTACTTGCATAAGACCACTTTGCTTTACGATTAAATCTTAAATTAATCGCATATCTAAATATTTAGCGTTAATCGAGGAGAACATATGTAAAAACATTAAATTGGAAATGGAAAGCACACATATTGATTGTTGAGTACAGCATCTGAAGAGTGTTTTTTACGAGAACGCAACTATAATTTATACTCTTATTTAGCAGATAAGCTTTCTCTTCCGCCTATGCTGGTTCGCTTAATTACTAACATGCACCTCCTCTGTGTTTATTTTTGAAAACTACTAGGTAAAGTTTATTCTTTGTATTCGAAAAGCTGTTATTTTTGGTAGAAAACAAATTAGTTATATTTTATTTTCAAAATTATAGCAAAAGGTGTATTGTGTATATATGTATATGTATGTACATTAACTTTAAAAACATCAATAACATACCATTTACGATCACACATCCAACAAAACCTTAGCACGAGCAATGCCTTAGATTTTTGCTATAAAAGTGTATCTTGAATTCTAAGATTCATCCGATCACAAGAAAAAATATTCAGGATTTGTTTAAACTGTCGATATAATTGTGTGTACCCAAACATTAGACTCTAGCTTTAAAATAAAGATCATTTCTCATTATTTTAGATTTGAGGAGCGGAAAGGGGCGAGGCCATAACCGAAAACAAATTTGATCTAAACAATCACAAATGTTTTAAAAATAGCTTGGTAGCTCTATCTTTTATAGTCTCTGAGATATACAGGGGTGGCACAAAAATCGCTAGCGGAATTGATTTCGCTGAGAGCAATTCCGGTCCGCGGTTCCGCGGTGACACAGAGAGCTTCGAAAAACTTAAGGTTTTTAACAGTTTAATAAACCTTTTCTGACTTGGCTGTTCAGGATTGCCAGATTAAACTTCTTATGTGTTTGATATGTTATTTTTATACCCGCTACCGCTATCCATAGGGTAGAAAGGTATTATAACTTTGTGCCAACAGAAAATGTATGTAACAGGCAGATGGCGGCATATCCGACCCCATAAAGTATATATATTCTTGATCAGTGTCAACAGCCGAGACGATATAGCCATGTCCGTCTGTCCGTATGAACACCTAGATCTCAGAGACTAAGATACAGACACCAAATTTGGAACATAGGTTCTTGCATTCATTACACAGATCAAGTTTATTTAAAAAGTGGGATGCCACGCCCCCTTCGTCCACAATATTCATAAATGTAAAGCAAGTCACAATTTTTTTTATGTAAATCGCGTATAACTCGAAAAGTTCTTAGTGTAATGATGTGCAATTCGGGAAGCCATCTGTGCTTAATACTCTTAACAAATGTTATTTGTTAAATTATTTATCAAAATAGTTGTGCCCTATGTATATCGATGTTTAAAGTGTGTGAATGACCTAGAGATAACAAATTTGGTGACACTAAAACAAACTTGATATATATTCTTGATCAATGTTAACAAGCAAACTTGATCTGTGTAAGACCTACACGAATACTGTCACCAAATTTGATATCTCTAGGTCATTCACACACACAACAAGTAAGAAAGCTACAGTCGAGAGTGCTCGACCGTATGATACCCGCGACCCATTTCGAGAGAAAACAAAAAACTTAAGTGATATTTAAAAAAAAACAAGTAAGAAAGCTACAGTCGAGAGTGCTCGACCGTATGATACCCGCAACCCATTTCGAGAGAAAACAAAAAACTTATTTGATATTTTAACAAAAAATATACCAAATATACTAAAACTGTTTTTTTTATATATTTGAAAATGGCGGGTATAAAAATCCATAGCATACCGACGTGGTCACACTGTCAACTAAACAAACAAAGCGCGAGCATCTGCAAGTGAATTTTGCATATAAAATTGATTCTTTAATAAATTCCTTGTTTTTCATTCGATCTCAACCAAATTCACAGGAATCATTGAGAATATAATTATTATTATGCATACCATATTCAATGCTCTAGGTCTTTTATTACGGCTTTTATTACAGGGTTTTGGGGGCGGAAAGGGGCGTGTCAAAAATTTAAAATAGACTTGATCTGCGTAGGACCTATAGGAGTACTGTCACCAAATTTGGTAGCTCTAGCTTTTATAGTCTCTGAGATCTAGGTGTTCATACAGACGGACATGGCTATATCGTCTCGGCTGTTGACACTGATCAATATATATACTTTATGTGGTCGGAGATGCCTCCTTCTGCCTGTTACATACATTTTCTGTTGGCACTAAGTTATTATACCCTTCTACCCTATGGGTAGCGGGTATAAAAAATATACCAAAGATTATACTGAAATTTGTTTTTTTTATGTATAATCCATAACACACCGACATGGTCACATTGTCAACTAAACAAACATCGCGCAGCTGCTGGTGAATTTTGTATATAAAACAAGTGGGAAAGCCACAGTCGAGAGTGCTCGACCGTACGATGCCCGCAACCCATTTCGAGAGAAAACAAAAAACTTAAATGATATTTTAACAAAAAATATACCAAATATACTAAAACTAGTTTTTTTGTGTATATATTTGAAAATATCGGGTAAAATCCACAACACCGACATGGTCACACTGTCAACTAAACAAACAAAGCGCGGGCAGCTGCAAGTGAATTTTGCATATAAAATTGATTCTTTAATAACTTCCTTGTTTTTCATTCGATCTCAACCAAATTCACAGGAATCATTGAGAATTATTTATTATGCATACCAAAATGCTCTAGGTCTTTTATTACGGCTTTTGGAGGCGGAAATGGGCGTGGCAAATAAACTTCATCTGCGTAGGACCTATAAGAGTACTGTCACCAAATTTGGTAGCTGTAGCTCTTATAGTCTCTGAGATCTAGGTGTTCATACAGACGGACAGACGGACATGGCTATATCGTCTCGGCCGTTGACACTGATCAATAATATATGTACTTTATGGGGTCGGAGATGCCTCCTTCTGCCTGTTACATACATTTCCTGTTGGCACTAAGTTATAATACCCTCCTACCCTATGGCTAGCGGGTAAAAAAACTTCCTTGGGGTTTCAGAGACAGCGAGCTAAGTAATTTTTATAACACACAGCGTTAAGCTCAATAAAATTAGACCGAGCAATTATATATTGCGAAAATGTTAAGGTAGAGCCTCAAATTTTAAACTTTTTTTAATGTCTAGACTTCAGGTTCTTAAGATTAGAAATTTGTTTACAAAATCAACCAGGTTTCTTAGACTTAAGCGGAAAATTAGAGGCATCAAATCAAAAATTTAATTTATTATAGAACAAATTGACGGCGGGACCTATGTCAGTGCAAGAAAACAAATTAGTTGCATTAATTTGTTAAACTTTGGTCTTTGTCCGATAACAACGTACTATAAAAACAGATTTGATTCCATCTAGGTGTTCCCGGTATTCTGATAACTCGGACGACGGAGGTATATATGAGCAAGGTAGAAATAAATGTACTCCATGAAAACATTGCCCAGAAACGATCTTGCCTGTAAATTGTGTACTTTGTCCGAAAAAGCTGAGAGGAATCTGAGATATCTGAACTTAAAAATGTTTCCGAAAACACAACTACATCAGAAGAAAATGTGAAACCGTCTATGTATAGCGTACTTATTTTATTATGCGAAATATGACATATTAATAGGTTATAAGATCACATGAAATTCGTTTTTTGGAGAAGGAGAAGATGAGGAAGTTTGAAAATTGCATTATCATTTTCATAATAATAAAACTCTTCTGTATAACGTAAAAGTCTTCCTCCTTTTGTGGTTTTGTGAATAGACTTCCTTCTTTAGTCGCTTCTTAGAGAGTTGTCTTCTTTCTATATAAGCGATGTGATTCATTTATTAATGTTATTATGAGTTTATTTATTACTTATCGATCTGTTGCTGCATGCATACGTGTATTACTGAGCTCCAGGCAACAAAATAAATTACACATGTTTACAGCGTAGTGAGAGACGTATCAATAAGTGTACAACGCGAAAAAACGCCTTATGCGATGAAATCGCACTAAATATTTAACTAATTGATTATTTACTAATTGATTAATAAATATTTACTCATTGCTCATAAAATTCGACAAATTAAACCGCGGTTAAGAAAATGAGTCAAAACGGCATTCGTAAGTAAAGGCTGTGTGAGGAACACGAGCGCAATGAAACAACGCGTATTTCTCTTTTGTAGCCGATCCAACCAAAAATTCTGGTGAAACAAAAACGCAGCGGTCAATTACCCCCAACCCGATGAACGAACTCATGCATTTAGAAAGTGAGCGACCTCGTTCATACTCTCCAGCGTTACCGTCTCAGAGCGCAGAGCGCACTGACAAGCAAGCATGCAATGGACTGAAAGACCTGCTCTTACCAACGGACACTAAAAAAAAAAATTTTCTCTAACAACAGAAACAACAACATCAACTACAAACAATATCGGCTGCCCGCTTTATACAAACTTTATCAACAAATCTCTTTCTGTGCCATAGATGGCAAACAAATCACCAATTACAACAAACCCAACTAAGACAAATTCTACGACTGCTGCACTGCCAATAAAACAAAAAGCAACAGTCGAGAGTGCTCAACCGTCAGACACCCCTTACCCAAACAAAGCAGCTGCATTTGAATTTTGACCTAAAGCTAATTCTTAAATAACTTTCATGTTTTTCATTCGATCACAACGAAATTCAAAGGGATCATTGAGATTATAGCCCATCAAAATCGAATGCAAAAATTACCCGTAGCAGTTTCAGCTCATCTTCAAGCGAAAAGCTCAACAACACCAAAAGGTTTGAAATTCTAGCAGACATTTTTGACGAACCCGAAGTTGATGTTAAAAAAAAGTCAATGTCACCACCGATATATAGTACATACTATACGTGAGAAATTCTCCAATGCTCTTGTTAACAAAATTGTAGAGCTTATTGGAAAGGACAACATTCATATAATTCCCCTGAACTTCTACACGTACCAACTGAAAAGCAGCCTACAAGTACTAAAGGGCATAGAGTCTGATGTGACACAAGCTGAAATAACAATGGTGTTAGAAGATAAGGGATTTAACGCCAAATCAGTCTTCAAAATCTTAAACAAAGACAGAAAACCCCAACCGCTATTTAAGTTAGAGCTTGATCCAGTTCTTTTAAGAAAAACGAAGTTAACTCTTTCTACAAACTTCAGTTTCTACTACATCGTAGAATCAATGTTAAAGAACTATACAAACGCAACGGACCTGTACAATGTATGAATTTTCTGTGTCCAGGGTGTGTAGCTTGTGGAGAGCTTCACGACTCGGCACACTGTCCATCGAACAAAGACAATTCTAGCACTAAATGGTGCAGCAACTGCGGTAGTAATCACACCGTTAATTACAGAGGTTG
Source organism: Drosophila immigrans (assembly GCA_963583835.1). NCBI lineage: Eukaryota > Metazoa > Arthropoda > Insecta > Diptera > Drosophilidae > Drosophila > Drosophila immigrans. The sequence goes on from OY757145.1 coordinate 1,910,124, forward strand.
CCCAATAAATAAAAAGTCGTTGATTCGATATATTCAAATGATTATGCCGGTGTTTTCGCCCGGTCCAGATGGAGTTCGCGGCTGTGTACGGAGCCGAGCCTATATCAACATTTTCCATAAAAAAAATTCTGTGGAGAGGTCATCCAACCCTCTGCTCTCCGATAGAAACTGTGGCCACTTTAAGAAACCCAGTGGGTGGTTGGGACCACATGAAGAAAGAGCGAAAACATTGCAGAACACCTTGAAAATGTGTTCAAGCCAAATCATGTAACAAATGCATTTACTCTACCGCCAGCAACAAATGACTCTCAATCACACAATTCTCGTGAAAAACACGGAACTATCGAGCAGGTCAATCGCATAACTTCTGAAATACGAAGCGCATTCGAAACTCGAGAATATTACACTGCAATCTTTTTATATGTAATCCAAGCATTCGATATAGTTTGGTTAGAAGGTCTAATGCATAAGATTAGAGCAACGCTTCCAAATAATATACTCAAACTATTGGAATCTTACCTATCCGCAGGAAATTCACAGTGAGATGCAATTCTGCTATGTCTGACGATTACACGATTAGAGCTAGAGTTCCCCAAGGCAGCGCTCTGGGGCCAACGCTATACATCCACTACGCAGTGTACATCCCAAAAAGCAGACGACTTATAACATCTACCTTTGCCGACGATACAGTTATTCTCAGCGGTTTCCAGTGCCCTATGCAAGCATCTGCATAATTGGCCCTTCATCTAGTCGAAGTGGAAAAGTGGTTATCTGACTGGCGAATAAAATTAAACGAACGAAAATGAGATCATGTTACGTTTGCCCAAAATAAGCAAAATTGCCCACCGCTCTGACTAAAAAATTTCGTACGCCCGCAAGCGATCGACGTGACGTATTCAGGAGTCGGCAGAGGACTCACTTGGCGAAGGCACATCGAAGCCAAGAAAACATAATTAAAACTAAAAGCCAATAGTCTTCATTGGTTTATCTACGCTCGGTTCTCTTTTAGTCTTGAATACAAGGTCCTGTTCTACAATTCTGTACTTAAACCTATCTGGACGTATGATCCTGAGAACCATCCCTGGGGCACTGTGGGATGGCACGTTCGCATTGAAAACATACAGAAAGACCTTATTATTTAACCAGTCAGAGATGCAAGCTTTCCTCGTACCCGAACACCCTCGCAGGCTAACCCGGCTGTATAACCGCTCCCGTCTTAATAGCATTGATCTACCAATTCAGCGATAGGATTTTGGGACGTGCAGTCCTAAAACAGTTCAACTGATTGTTAGTTAATGTTTAGTTATTAGATTTGAGAACTTATTGTTAGTCTGAACTGAAGAGAAGATCCAATAAATAAAAGCAAAGTATTTAAAAAAAAAATGTGTTTCTTATAAAAATTTTTATTAAATCACTTTTGAAGTTGGAGTTATTTTACTTTTTGACTTTCGCACATTTCAGTTTATTGGAACTTTTTAGTGCAAACAATTTTCATACGTGAAAGGACGAGCGACACACTTCGCGCTCGGACAGGATAGATTCGGGCATGCATACTTCCCTTCTTATGGAGAGGAATAATGAAAGACTCCTTCCATAAAGAGGGAAAAGTCGATGACTCAAGCGATAAATCAAATAATTTCAGCAGCGCGTTAGAGTAGGAAGAAAAATAACATAATAGGTGGTTTGAAAAAAAGAATCAAATAGATCAGCGATCGCCCGGCCAGAATTTGCTTTCGAATTTTCGTAAGATAGACAAGGAGGATAAGAGGAAGACTTACCAATAAAGTCGGTGATCTGACAGAAAAAATAATTGGAGGAGGTGCGAAAGAAATTTTGTTATTAGGATTCGCCTTGCCTCTACTTCCAGTGACAACCGTGAACAATTCAGACACAACTTCGGCGTCAACTAATATCGGTGGAGCAGGTTCCTTAATGGGAATGCTTGCGCAGTGGTTCTTGCTACTGGGGTAGCAAATGAGATTAACTGCGGAACCAACGGAGTAGTGGGTGGGTCAGTCGATGGTAGAGGTAAAAATTTGGATAATTGTAAGTCACAAGAAGATAATTTGTTTCTCTTTGGAGACTCAGCCATAAGTTTCAAACTATTGAACTAAGAATTCAAAGTACTAAACTGATCGTTTAAATTATGAAAGCCACCAATCAGATTATTAAACCCAACTCTTGTCTGTCTCGTAAACATCCGCATTTCACACTCAACTTCTCGACATGACTCACAACGCCAGTTCTTTTGGCAATGGCGTCTGCACTAGCCCTGAATAACCTACACACTTTACGTGTACTACGTTATCATCGTCAGTGGCATTATAAAGATGAAATAGGCGATCTAACTGAGAAAACCAAAGCTGAAGATTTGTTTTGAATTTGGGAACGCTATGTTGCGCGCATTGTGATGTCAATCCAGCTGGTTGGGAAAGTAATTGCAGTTACTCGAGTTGCAGTTTCACATCCTGCATGTGTTCTTTGAGATATTGATTATATGACTGCATGTTTTCGTCCAAAAATTCGTCGTCAGTTTTAGGAGCTTCAAATCCTACTGAACGTGCATTGTAGTTGTGTTTTTGCATTCGGGATCACCACTTTGGCGTTTTCCTCAATGTGGAAAGCTTAATGAAAAACGCTGATGTATTCAAGTTGAAGAGGTTGCACTATGAAGTTAGCTGCGATCACTTCCGTACTGCTAGTCGATTGATTTCAGTGTTACCAGCATTGGGCAATAGGTATCTGACAGAGTTGCTACAGTTTTAATACTAGTAGCACCATATTTATGTAAGCCTTCGAACTTTTCAGCCCATCATTTATTTGTTGTATTATCCTACTCAAGTGACCAGTTTTTCGAATTCATATCGAACATGGTTCTACTTGTATGACACTAAAAATGTGCCCTCAAAATTTAATCCCATTTCATGTTGACTGCGCTTTATAACTAAGTTACTTACATTTGTAATGCTTTCCTATTTTGATATCGATATTATCTAAAGCCTGATTGGCTTTAGCTCATGAGTAAATTGTCAGTTTCAAAATTACATATTTGAGTCATTATTATAATCTTAAATGCTTTTGATAGAAATGGTAAGATAGATAAGCTAAGTCTGTATTACGTCGCCAATTTGTCCTTTTTCCGGACAAATCTGTCCTGTTTTTAGCCCCCTCATCCGGACAAACATCTGCCTTTTTTTTATTAAAGTTTGTATTGAATCTGCAATCTATTAAAAAATTTTTGATTTTATTTTGAAATTTTTTTTTTAAATTTAGTTTGTTAAAATATTATTTAAGTTTTAATACCCGCTACCTATTGGGTAGAAGGGTATTATAACTTAGTGCCAACAGGAAATGTATGTAACAGGCAGAAGGAGCCATCTCCGACCCCATAAAGTATATATATTCTTGATCAGTGTCAACAGCCATGTCCGTCTGTCTGTCCGTATGAACACCTAGATCTCAGAGACATAGAGACACGAAATTTGGTACATAGGCTCCTTCATTCGTTTGTTTCAAAAGTTGGATGCCATGCCCCCTTCGCCCACAATAAGCATTAAACTAGAAAAAGTCAAGTTTTTTTTATGAATTTTGAATTTTGGTATGCAAAATATTAATTATATTCTCAATGATTCCTATGAATTTGGTTAAGATCGAATTAAAAACAAGGATGTTATTAATGAATCAATTTTATATGTAAAATTCACTTGCAGCTGCTCGCGCTTTGTTTGTTTAGTTGACAGTGTGACCATAAATACCGACATTTAATGGATTTTTAAAAAATATTTATATACAAAAAAAAAACAAATTTCAGTATATTCTGGAAAAAATTTGATCCGAACACATCACAGTTTTGTTTAGTTTTCTTAGTGAGGTCGATTACTTATCAGTCTACCCTCGTAGTAACAAAGATTTCGTGCGTGCTGAATTCAACAGCCAAATTCAAAACACTGGGTGAATGACATCGAGACAAGTGCGCTGTTATTATTAAAATTATTGCGTCAATGGCGACTTATGACGACAGAGAAATGTCCGATGATGAAGTCTTCGACTTCCTTTCTTTACTTGTACCCAACCATTGTTCATGTCAAGCTCTGGGGGAGAGCCAGTGCTATCATCGTGGGAGCTTATGTTGGACGTTGACGTACATTGTATGCACATTCAAGTGGCCCAAGCGATACCAAGCCAATGCTTGTTACGCGCGGATCCCAATAAACCCGCCTCCCGCCCAACCGACCGAGAGGCGCTGTCGTAGGACGAACGACACGATTCGCGTTCGGACAGGATTGATTCGGGCATGCAAAAAAAAAACGCGGATAGCATAAAATAGAAATACAGGATCGGACATAAGAAATAAACGGGTGGAATGAAAAATTTTTAATTTATTACAATAAGCTAAACTCGGCCTAATTATTAATTAAATAGGTTAGTAGTAAAGTTTAAAGATTAAAAGCAGTGTTAGCGCTAGAAAATACATGATAAAATCTATTATAGTTATAACATAAAACTCTAAGAGGGTCATGCAATGCAAAATTAGATCTACATAGGGGGAGAGCAAGCGGGATGTAATTACGGGTTAGTCTAGATGGAACGGAAAAGGTTAGTCGCGATATTAATTTTGAATTTAATTCACCATTAATAAGATTAAAAATAAATAAAATGCCAAGCATTATTCTACGGTTAGCTAAAGAAGGTAGGTTAATTAAAAGAAGTCTACTACTATATGACGGCAATCTCACTTCAGCATTCCAGTTCAAGCCACGCAAAGCAAATAAGAGAAATTGTTTTTGAACAGATTCAATGCGATCTTGGTGCACAGAATACTGTGGAGACCATACGCACGAACCATATTCCAGAATCGGACGAACAAGTGATGTATAAAGGGTCTTAGTAATATAAGGGTCATCAAATTCCGTTGACCACCTCTTAAACCAAGATAATTCATGTAAACCATCAATAAAGTCATGTCGGTTCGATGGAATAAGAAAACAGAAGTTATCACAAGGATACCAAGCTGTTCCAGGAAGGTAAAAGTCTCCTAGAACAGCAACATGATCTTTGTCAGATAACAAGGCAAAAATAGATTTTATTGCTTCCAGGTGATCCTGGTAAACAGATAAATCGGACGACGGAGGTATATATGAGCAAGTAAGAAATAAACTTACACCATGAAAATTTACTTTTATTGATAGAAACTCTATATTATTAGGATTATTAAAATGTAATGGCTCCGATGAGAAGTCGGAGTCTACTGCAAATAGAACACCACCTCCTATTCGGGAAGAACGATCTTGCCTGTAAATAGTGTACTTTGACGGAAAAAGTTCGGAATCAGAAATATCCGAACTTAACCAGGATTCCGAAAACGTAACTACATCAGTAGAAAAAGTGAAACTGTCGACGTATAGCTTACTTATTTTACTACGCAAACCACGCACATTTTGATAGGTTATAAGAAATGATGCGATTAGTTTTTTGAAGATGAAGAAGAAGATTGAGATTGAGACTGTACAGGTCCATTTGGTAAACCCAATCGGAGTCCGATTTTTAACTTTGGCTTTGAACTCTATGCAGCTACAATAAAGCAACTCTGTCCCCCTGGTCCATCGGCGATCTCAAAGAATAGTTTATTTCGCTCTTCATGAGCTAAGCTTGTCTTTTTTATTTAGTATATTATTTTTATTTATATATTTTATTTCTTATATCTGTCAGGGAATTCAGCTGTAAGCTGTAAGATTCAACATTACATCAAGCGGTGCTTGGGGGGTAGATGGAATACATCCTGTTTGTCCCATGCATGCTAGTCTCTGAACTATACAGAGATTGTTTAGATAAGATTCGGTGTGTCCCGCCTCTCATCATACAAGCGGTACATGATATGATAACTGCAGTGTAGAACCAATTTCTTTTTGCAGGCAAAGAAAGGCTTGTAATGCCTTCTCCATCCTTTCCTCCGAGTTTCTCCTCCAGAAGAGTTTAGTGTCCAGGACTACACCAAGGTCTTTTGCCTCTTTTGATAGATTGAGCTCTGTTCCTCCTTGTACCGGAAGCTTGCAGCTGGTATCTTGTATCTTAGTGTGAACAGAACCAGTTCAGTCTTTTGTGGGTTGGCCCCAATACCGTTGTGTTCTGCCCATCGCAGGGTTAGGCTCAATGCGCCACTTAGTAGCTCACTGACTGCTGGCAGGAATCTGCCCGTTACCATTAGAACCAGGTCGTCCCCATAATCAGTCACTCTGCAGCCCTTATTCTTCGGTTTGTGTAGAAGGTAATTTAGGAAAAGATTCCATAACAAGAGGGATATAAAACCCCCTTGCGGGGTGCCTCCGATCGCCCTTCTCCTGATGGTCAAAGCGCAAAGTTTGGCGTTAATCATTCTTCGTGAGAGCCTATGTCGACAAGTGCTGTCGTTATGGACTCGAGAAATGCCGCCAACGTAAACTTCTTCCTTTGCAATGTGCTTTCAATTGTGCTAATCACCTCGTGCAGAGCAGACTCAAATGATCTACCTTTAAGGTAGGAGTATTGGGACTAGCTAAATGTGTGATGTGCTAGCTTACTTCTAAGATGAAGGTCCAGAAGTCCAGTGTTTCTAGTAAAAATTATGAAAGACTAATGGGCCTATGATCTTTTGGTGAGAAGTGCACCCTTACTTCTCTCCATATTTTTGTACTGAATCCCGTAAGAAGACATCCCCTGAAGATTGCGACAGGTGTAGGCATACCATCTGTAACATGACCGGTTTGATGCCATCCGGTCCTGCTGATTTGTAGGGGTGGAACGACTTGATAACCCAGATTACCTTTTCTGTATTTACAACATCGTCGATTAGGGCTTGACTCTCGTAAGGCACGTTTCCCTCAGGCTCGCCACTTATGTGACAGGTGGGGATCCCATTCTCGTCTTCAGCTTCTAAACTGCCTGGAAAGTCCTCGTGCATGAGGAGTTGAAGGGATTCTTGACTGTCTTTAGCGAATGTGTCATTCAGGTTGGTGAGCAGCCCCGGTGTGGCTAGATCTTTCGCCAGCAACCTTTGAAGTCTGGACGCTTCGTTAAAATAGGGCTCGGATGCTTTCCGAATGTGGATCCTTTTCTTCATACGGGAGGTATGCCGGGGCCAGGTATAGTTTTGGACCGTTCTTTCGCTCGCATAACGCTAACGTCAAGTCACTGTTGCTGTAGCGGTAAGAGAAGAGCACATTAAGTCCGGTTCTTACCACGATACAGGTTTTGAACTTACCCACAGTTGTCGAAACAAGAAGATGGTATCCGCGGGTACCTACGAACCAGGGTCTCCACCCTCGTCTTATCCATCCACCGTAGTAGGTCTATGGAAGAAACCCTCGAGTGATGCAGATTAATCTGCACTACCCGAATTCCCTTCAGTCGACCCAGCATCTATGCGCCCAGCGCCCCCAGGAACGATTGCCCGAACGCAACCCATTCCCATCTTCAGCCGGCCTTGCTTACGAAGGATTTGGCTTTTGAACTCCGGACCAATACTGATCCAGTGATCCTTACCGTTTCCTTTGTCTTGGGCTAGACCTCTTTTGATCGTCTAGTCCGCTGTGTGACAGTCTGCATTCTGGCTCTTGATCAGTATAAGGGTGGTTCAGTCCTCCCGAATTGGAGGTGCGATCCAGACCTTTATGATCGTGACGACGTCAATCTTTGCGACTGGCCAAGGTGCGTCCAGCCTTAGCAGTGTGTCTTTGAGGAATCGCAGAGATTCCTCGTTGGCATATGCCACCACTTTGACACCCTTGTACCAGTTGATCCCGTCAAACTCTGTCACGAATGGATTCTGCGATCGAATGATCGCATCAGCAATCCCTTGGTCGATTAACCCTTCCAGGATCAGCCAGTTGTCGCTAGTTTGGACCCCCTCCGGGTTGCTTCTATCTTCGTTCTTAAGCTGGCTAGGATTTCTCCTGGGCATTTCCGCTTGTTTTCCGGAGCCTTCGCCGAGTCGTCCGAGCTCTGCCTCTTGTTGACAGATGGGTTTGCCTTTTTTAGGTTGCATACTCACCGTTCTCTCCTTTCCAAGAGGTATGGCTGTTGCAAGTTGTTTCCTCGGTGCCTTTTTTTTACCTTTTGACGGTGACTTGGGTTTCTAAGGTTCCACCAACTTCGACGTGGAAGGACTTTCTCATTCAGGTTGGTTCCGGCTACTGCCTGAATACCCAGCTCACCTTAGCACCGCACACTCGCACTCGGTGCAGCGGACTAAGTGTTGCCGGGCAGCCAGCGAGCCTCAAGTACCGCCTCACGTTTTACTCGTGTTTTTTACGCAGTTTCCTCTCTCTGGGTTGCGGCCTTCCAGTCCCTTTAGGAACTTTAGACGGCTCTTGTACCCTGAGCTTTGTTTGCGCATGACGTTTGCGCCTTCCTTGTTGGGTGGTCCCACTGTTACTTCGGCTTCGTCCGTGCTCGATTACTCATCCAACGGCATCCTCGCTAAAGCAAGCGCTAATTTGGTGCTCGTATTTGATGAGCCGGTAAACACAAATTCCGACTCCGTGGCAGTTGGTACCAGGTCCACCCTCTTGTCGATGGAACTTGTCCGCTCCATCCGCAGAGTCCTCTCCCTGTGTCCGCCTATGGTAGCGGTCACACTTCCCACCGACGTTTGGGCTGACATGCCAGCCCGAGTTGACTCATCGTCAGTCGCTTTCATTTTGAATCCGAGGATTTAGGATACCTCTGACCATGATTCTGGACCTCAGCTTTTCAAATTAGATATACAAGGCTTTGGCCCAGTCCCTGGAAACCGCAAAGACTCATGAGCGAGTAATTGATGCTGACATCTCTCGGTCGCCCGAGACAATGCAGTATTCATTTCCCAGCTGCCACCCTCTTGGAGGGTTCAGTCAGAAGGTTTTTACCAGATAAGAACCCTAAATTATAAATGACAACCCGATTTAGTATGTTGAATAAAAAAATAACTCTTTATGAAAAATTTAACATGCTTCTACCCTATGAACACAGTGAAATCGCGTGATAAACATTGAAGATATACGCCAAAAAAAAAAAACATTAAATTAAAAAAAAAAATTCCCCCAAAGTATGCTGGAAATCTCTGAATTGCTAATAAAAACCCTATACAATAAGTAATGGGAACTATATTCTTATTAGAATGCTTAGAACAAAGTTGTTTGAATGCGTGTCGCAATGTGGGTCGGTGCATGAGTTCGTATCACGCTTGTAAAATTTTGTACATTTAAATTTTTTATTTATTTTAGCAAACTTTCCAATTTTTTTTAAATATTTCAAGAATATTTTTTTTTTAACCAGGCAATTTATAAAAGTGTTTCCAACTATTATATCCATGATAAATTACTTTCATCATTTTAAAATTGTCTGGAGCGTATCTTGAACCCATGATGCCTTAGCTGCTTACTGGAAGTTGACGTACGTAGTTTGCACAATCAAGTGGCCAAAGCCATACCAAGCCAGATCTTGTTACGCGCGGATCCCAATAAATCCTTTCCCCGCACAAACGACCGTGAGGCTTGCTTAGCTGCATGTGTTTTCAAAGTTGCAATTAAAATTACATCTATTTTGGCTTAAATCTTCTTCAGAATTTCTCAACACTAATTATTGTCGAATAATTATAAATCAATCCTCTCTCCTATGTTATATTATTAATGGTGCAATAAATGTAAAATTTTTACCACAAGGTTTGTTTTGATCAGTGATGCAGCATGCTCTAAATACATATAAGATATTAAACAAAATATAATGAGCAACCATAAATAGACTCTATTCTATTATTACATTTTAATACTATGTATGTTCATTTAGAATAGTGTGTTCTTTTTAGTATTGAGAAATATGTGTACTATATGGGTGAAAAAAAAAAACATGCTAAGAATTTCGAGAGTACTTACGAAAACAATAATATCTTTCGATTATACGAAAGATGCGGTATCTTTCTATAAGAGTGTGGACTATAAATAGAGATGTTTTTTTATCAAGAATTTATAAGAATAAATGATTTGAAAGTTTATTTTAGTATTTTCTTATACAGTTGTTGGGAGCCGTTGTAGTCGGCGGTTAAACATTTTGTTGTTGTTTTATCCTTTTTGTCATGGATAAAACATTAATGCCACATCGGATCAAAGTAATCGTGGTATAGTAATCAAATTCCCTTTATACCTTGGCTTCTCTTTATACCCTGTTTTAATCGAGAATGGCAAAGGTGGTATTATAGTTGTGTCAAATGTCAAATCTATGTAACAAGTAGTGCTTACACATGTGACATATATTCCTGATCAGCATCAATATCCCAGTTGATTTTGTCATGTCCGTCTGTCTCTCCGTCCGCCCGTGTAAGTGTGTTGATCTCAGAAACTATAATAGCCTGAAACATAAAATTTGATGCGGGATCCTGAATTTTGGATACCGCGTCTCCTTTGCCCACAATAAACGAGAATCAAGACAAAATCAAATTGTTTATTATAAATTGCATTTAACTTGAAAAGCTGCTAATCAAAATGAACAAAAGTAATTTGGAAAATAATCTATTGTCTAAACTCTTAGCATACCCTTTAAATTTGCTTAAAATCTAATTAGCAGATCAAAAGATATTTTATGTGTGCAATCGTGTTGTGATTACAAACAGGGTATCTCGTAATCGATCACTCTTGACTAGCCTTTCTTATATCTTTTTTCTTAGCTCTTACCGCGTGGGCTTTTGGTTAGTAGTTCAGTCAGTGAATATGTATATTCTGTGGGCAAAAAGTAAGGTGAATTTGTTTGTAAAATGAAAAGTCTTTATTTATTCTTCTAAATCAATTTCATCCCTTTCGAAGTAAGCCCCTTCCGATAAAATACACTTATGCCAACGTTTTTTCAAATCCTCGAAAAATTCAAAATAGTCCCTTTCCGGTATAACCATATAACCAGCTTGCTCAAGATGCACTTTGATTTAATCATTTTTAGATGTGGTTGTTGCCTTCCACTAGAGGCTCCTCGTATAGCCTCTTGGTGCTTACATGAAAATTACTGCCGTCGCAAAATTAAAACAAGTAAGAAAGCCACGGTCGAGTGTGACCAAGAATATATATACATTATGGGGTCAGAGATCCGTCCTTCTGCCGGTTACATTCATTTTCTGTTTGTACTTAGTTATAATACTCTTATTCCCTATGAGTAGCGGGTATAAAAAGTGATGTTCCTGATCCCCTAACCCCTGGACTACTGCCGTCGCTAGTATGGGTATTTTGCGAAATAAACCCTTAGTGTTCGTGAATAAGCTGTTGGTATCTACGTATGTATGTTGTGTAAAAATTGCAGGGTTGTGAGTTGATAGCACAATGCACTCATTGAAGTACAAGGAAATGGTATACATTATATCAACGTGTATACATTTCATTCACTTCAATGAGAATCTAGATTTATTTAGATAAACAGGGTCATTAATGCACATAACAGCATAAACAGCATGATCAACAGATAATATGTGCACGCGCCAACGCTCAAAAATAATAAACTATTCAAAGAGCACAAATATGTTGCCTAACTTTCTATGCATCCTTACATAAAGTGAAAATAAGTTTATAAGTGCTCCTTTGCAGATCTTGAAATATTCCGGAAGAGAATGCTTGGGCAGAGAAAATGATTTGGTTATTGGTAAAAAATTGTAAATTGATGATTTGTTATTTTCTTTAAATCTATCTTTAAAACCACCTAACTGCCTGTATATGTGCAAGAATTGTGCTATATGCCCATATGTACAATTTAAATTTTCAAAAGAAAATAAAAAGAGAGAATGCAAAGAATACGAAGAGAGCAATAATTGAGAAAATGTTAAAGATACTTGGGTGCCAAGACGCATCTCGATTATTTCAAGACAATTCAGTAATAGTTTAACACTCGGGGAGTTCACTTCGTTTTACACACAAGGATAATTATTGTGCTTTTGTATATTGCACTGTGTTATCTGTAGTCAAGTTGTACGTATCGACTTAATTGCATACATTTGACACATAATCAGAATACAAACGTTCATACATAAATCTATGTTTATGCGAAAATGTACATATTTTTCATAAATATGTAAGAAGTTAATAATAATATGTGTGGAAAATTGTGATTATATTATTACGAAGTGAGAGTGAAATAAAAGTGAAAGCTTTAAAACAAATATATTTAAAATCTTATATCTTCAACCGTTTTTGTAAGGAAGTAATTTTATAAATACAATTAATGAACATACGAATGTATATCATTATCTGTGCATAAAAACATGTATAGGCATTTGTGTTATTAAATGTGTATACATATGTATGTCTTATTGAAATCTAAACAGCTGCGTCTATTCAAGGAATTGTGTAACTGTTTCGGAGCGTAAAAATAGAAATGGCTCGTCGATTGCCTAAAAATCCCCAGAAAAAGAGAAAAAGCTCTTGTCAGATGTCTAAACGACCATATTTATTGCATATCTTTTATTTAACGCTCAACTCCATATGTATGTATGTACATTTATATGCATTGAGTGGGAAATAATTTCAAACTCCTTTTTTATATATGTACATATGTATATGTATGTATGTATATACAAAGTGTAGTTTTGTAAGTTTAAAAACATTTGTGCACAAACCTAAATTTCATATTTAGTCTGCTCAGTAAATGTTCATTTTCCGCTATTCATATGTATACATGAATAAGAATATACATATGTACATATATGCATATAAAGTGTGCATGTATAGAAAACCGTGACTACGGTGTCTAAAAATAAAATGGGCAACTCATTAAAAATTTCATTTTGTGTGGTAAATTTTTGTTTTATTTTCAATGAAAGCTCTTGAGCCGACAGAGAAAAACGATCAAATTTCAATTTTCCAAAATATATTGATGAGTCGTGTGCAATGATTCAACCGTCTCTAGATACACATACATATATAGTATGAATGAATGTATGTATGTACATGGTGCCTATAAAGATTTACATTTATAGTTGGTGCAAAACTGTTAAAAAAAATACTATAAAAAGAGCTTGCTTTTATACCCGCTACCCATAGGATAGAAGGGAATTATAACGTACCCTGTCTTAGATCTATATATTAGAGACTATAAGACCTATAGACACCAAATTTTGGTAGAAAGGTTTCTATATTCATTACGCAGATCAAGTTTATCATCAATTTTGGACTCCACGCCCCTTTTGCCCACAATTTAGTAAACATCTGACTAGCAGAAAAAAAGGTATTTGTTAAACCATTTTTCATAAAAGATGTACCCTATGCAAATATACACATTAAAAGTGTGTGAGTCTAAATGTGTGTGATTACAAACTAATAAGAACGTAGACGATCACTCTTGACAAGGGCGTTCTCACTTGTTTTTGTAAATAAAAACGTGTACTGTATTCTCTCAAAATGTGTAGCGCGTATCTCACAGTCGAGTGCATTCGGTGTAGCTTTCTTACTTGTTTTTCATATAATTAGGGGATTTATTTGGCTTTTTTCTGGAGTGGTATTTTCACTACTCAAAGGCTCGTAACGTGGTAAGGCTTTGCATCAAAAATAAATATAACAGACATTTGAAGGCATCTCCGTTCTCATAAGTACTTATGTACATTTTTCATCAATGTCAACAACCGAGATCTCAGACTCAACACGACACTTGTTATGTTTTCAAGCAGATAAACTTTGTATTAAAATGTAGCCAACAAACGTATTTCTTATTATTTGCCAACACTACATATAAAAAAGAGAAGCGAAAAATGTGTTAGTCGGTTTTTTGTTGAATAGCATTTTGTTGAATGTGCTCAAATTAAGAAATAGTATTATATAAAAGAATAAGTAACTTCATTTTCATCCAAGCGCTATATTTGTACGTTTTTCAGAGCTAATGATAAATTATTTAAGTGTTAGACAAAGAGGAACAAAAAACATAACAAGAATACGATTTTCTTGAATTAAGTATATTTGGCTTATTTTAATTACAAGTTAACCAATTATTGGTTGTTGACCTGGCTGGATGAAAATATCTCACCCGCAAGGGTCCGGCCAACACTGTGTTCACTGTAATACACTTCAACCTGATGGGTAGCGGGTATAAAAAGAATAAAAGAAACAGCACGCCTGTGTGCGCAGAAATACTCACCCTACCATATTTACCAGCGAAAGTTTCTAAATTTGCATCAAGCGCGAAGGGACATGGGAGACAAAAAAGAAGCAGTAAAGAGTTAGAAGCCAACAACTTAAAGAAATATCAAATTTAAAAATTTATTAATATACGTATATTTATATATACATATTTATTGTACAAATGACAACTTTCAAAACAATGTAACTGTCAATTTCGATACAATAAAAATGTCGATAAATTAGAAATGTAAGAAATCTTATCGATTAATAAGAGAGAAGCTTACTCATATGCCATAAAAATAACAGCGTACTCAACGTTTGGTTATCAACGTGTGAGTGAACCCAGTCTAAGCGGTTTTCTGCGCGTTGCTTTCTTGTTTTCCGCTGTGCCATATCTATGTATTATATGGTTCGTTTTATTATCGAACATTAATTAAAACGTGATTCTTGTGATATATTTTTACAGAGTTTAAGAGCCTGTCCCGTTGACGATTAGAGAGAACCTTCAGCATGGGGGTGGCTGAAGATTTCGCTCCCAGCTTTGTGAAAAAACCACAATTGCATCAGGAAGACGACGGCAATCGTTTGATATTTGAATGCCAACTTTTGTCGGCCCCAAAACCGGATATCGAATGGTTTCGAAGTGATAGCAAATTATCAGAGGATGCTCGAACCAAATTCAAAATCCAACCAATTGGGGACAACAAATTTACGGTAGTATTAGAATTGGATGATGTCGTTGAAACAGATGCAGGCCTTTATAAGGTTAAGGCAAAAAATAAATCGGGAGAAGTATCCGCATCAATTAATTTAAACTTCACTCGTAAGTTGAGAAAGTTATTTATATTTATTTTAATATATTTTTTAATGTAATTTTCGCATTCCTTAAAATAAATCGCAAACGATCCTTTTATAAGGATGTTATAGAGATCTGGCGAATACTCGATCATTGAAGCCGTAATTTACACTTGAGTTTTATTTTGAGCAAATAAAATAAAAATCATATACAATTAATTTCTTATTTGAATTGAAAAATAATGACCATGATATAAGTGTTATAAGACTACTTAAAAATAATCCTTATCGTTAAAGAATATCTTTAAAAATCATAAAATAATCATTATTATTTTCAATACCGGGTCCTATAGAAGGTAGAAAATATAAGTATCTGGCAAAAGAGGCATCTCCGACCCCATAAAGTGTATATTCTTGATCAGTGGCAAAATCCGAGACGATAGCCATGTCGGTCTTTCTGTATGAACCTAGGTCTCAGATCAAGATCGTTTTCGATTTTGGCGGCGCCCCTTCCGCACCCCCAAGTTTTGGGTGGCGTAATAATATGTTTTAGTTCGATTTATTGACAGAGTTTGGTATATTTTGAATTTTTTTTGGTAAATGGATATTTGATTGCATATTATTTGAATTACTTAACAATGGTGTTATTGCTTACATCCTGCACATCAGAAAAAGTGTTGTATAGTATACATTTTCTGTACCCGTTACCTATGGGGTATTATAACTTAGTGCCAATTGAAAATGTATTTAACAGGCAGTAGGAGGCATTTACAACCCCAAAAAGTATTTATTTATTTATTATTAATTGATTCCTAGCATTACAAGTTAAGGCTTATAAATTAGGGTGCTAATTACTAACATGCAATTTATTATATTATGTATATAATAATATATTAAACTTAATATTACAATTCTGTCAATTTAATTTAGCATTTTAAACATTTTTTTGTAATTACGTTATTGATTAAATAAAACTAACTTTATGTCCACTTTTATAATTCTATGTACGATTTAATTGTTCTTGGTGCTTTTCTTAAAATACTGACGCTTTTTATTGTTTTTAAAGTATAAGGAAACTGATTCCAAATGCGAACAGCTTGAATGTTGAAGTGCTTTTCAGATTCATGCTTTCTATGCGTGACATAAATTAAATTGTTAGTTCGGGCTGAAGCAGAGAATGGTATTTTGTCAAATAAATTTGATTCCTTTGTTATTATAATTTTATGGAGGAAAATAAGTGTCCTATAATTCATCTAATTATTAAAATGTAAATTAAATAACTTAAATGTATATGCAGATATGTTGTCAGTACGTCGAAATCTAAACACATTTCGAGCAATATTAAAGCTAACTTTTAATTTCTGCATTCTGACAGCATTACAATTTAAAATAGGTAAGAAAACTACAGTCGAGAGAAAACCAAAAATTTAAATGATATTTGAAAAAAAATATATACCAATGAATATACTGAAATTTGTTTTTTTGTATTTATTTGAAAAAAAATAAAATAGCGACATGGTCACAACAAAGCGCGCGCAGCTGCATTTGAATTTTGCCTATAAAGTTAATTCGCGAATAACTTTTGTGTTTTTCAGTCAATCAGACCAAATTCACAACAATAATATTAAATAAATATTATAATGCATTTCAACATTCAAGGCTCTTGCTCTATTATTACGGCTTGTACAGTTTTCGGGGGCGGAAAGAGGCGTGGAAAAAATCTAAAACAAACTTGATTGATCTGCGTTAGACATACTCCAGTACTGTAACCAAGTTTGATATCTCTAGGTCTTATGGTCTTTGAGATCTAGGAGTTCGTACAGATAGACAGACGGTCATGGCAATATCGTCTCGGCTGTTGACACTGATCAATAATATAAATACTTTATGGGGTCGGAGATGCCTCCTTCTGCCTGTTACATACATTTTCTGTTGGCACTAAGTTATACCTTCTACCCTATTGGTAGCGGGTATAAAACTTTAAAACGATCTGGTTGGACGTTTGTATATTTGCTCTCCTCCCTCCCACCCCTCTCCATGGAGCTGCAAATTTAACATGTGTTCTAAATATTTTCAAAATATTTACAAGCCCTCCAAAACTGTGTAGTGGGTATTGTACATTCGAGCACACTCGACTTGTTTTATGCTACTTTCTTACATGTTTTATGCTGGCTAGTAGATAATATTTCACTCAGACTCGACGCCTTAAGAATATCCATCTTTTTACAGACATGCTTTATCTGTGAGAGTATTATTTATATGTGTTGCAAAAACCGAAAATGAGTGAAGAAATTGCAAAATCGATTAAAATTTTTTTTTTTAAATTGTCTAATTGGGAATTGTCATGTAACTTACATATACTACTTTGAGATCATAGAGATATAGAGTCAAAGATGCCTCTTTCTATCTGCTAGATACATTCGCACAAAGCGGCACTGATAATATATAATGAATGTTAATAAGAAAGGGTGTGACAAATTTAGTAATACAAAAGATATTTTTGGATTAGGGTCAAAATGAATTAATTGTCTTAAAACACATAATTACAAAAATACAAGATTTTACAGCTAATTCAACCTAAATTTCAATTCCATAAACAAAATCTATGGTAATTAAACATTTTATTGAAAATAACTTTTATTGACAATCATTTAACCCTTTGATATTATATTACGGCTTATGATCGAACATATGCAGCTTTTATACTTCGCAATTACAAATTAGACTCCAATCATTTAATATTTCATTCACAAAGTATTTCTGTATTTCTCACATTATTGTTCAGCTGCTGACGAACCAAAAGAAAAGTAAGCGATATCAATAAAATTTATTTTTAAAAATTTAAAAATTTTTTTTAAGTAATTTCTTATTATTTTTTTAATAATAATACATTTAATAAGTCAGCTAAGATAAATGTGGGATTTTTTTAACTTTGCTTCATTCCATCGTTGCTTAAATAAGATAACTAATTTGCCATGATTGTTAATTCATTAATTCTATTCATATGCTTCTTTAATAAGTGGGAAAGTTTTGTCTTCTCGAAGACATAAGGTGAGTTAAGAAATGTTTTTAAGATTGATCTACATGTTCTGTGTTTCGGACGAAGTTTTGGTTGTCTAAATTTTAAAGTTATTGGAAGTAAGTTGAAGGTTTCAGAATTTTAGAAGATCTTAAATAACTAACAAATCCAATCATAAATATACCATTAAGCGAATTGTTCGCGTTGATTGACAAAATTGGAGGAAAAACAAATTACAACTGCCTTAGTTCTTTAAAAATTAGTTTTTATTAAAAAAAGAAATTATACATCATAATTTATATTTATAACAAGAAAAATTATTATTTTGAATCTTTGGAATTGGAAATAGGGTAGTAGTAGAAGTTTATTTTCCCATATTAGAAAAATGGTGGTTAAGAAACAGATACTGTTCAAAATAAGCGCCTTAGTTTAAGGAATAGCAGTAGAACATTTCTGAAGCACTTTAAGGGTTTTTTCGGTTTTTATTAATAATTGATTTTTAATTCATTTATTTATTATAGAGTATAATAGGAAAACAATTTTCCCAGAAAAGTTTTTTTCAGAAATTATCATTTTTGGTCTCGTATAATGGTTTTTAATTTTCATTGCTTATAATTTGCAGCATGTTCTTTGTTTTTCTTTTTCGTGATGTGTTGAGCCTTGATCTTTTGAGAACAGAATTAATTCATAAATTTATTATAGACAAATCGACGGCATCGCGCCGACATTCGCGAAAAAACCCGCCATACGACAAGAAGAGGATGGAAAACGTCTTTTATTTGAATGCCGCGTAACTGCTGATCCCTTACCGACCATAACTTGGTTCCATAATGGCACGCCTGTTAAAGAATCTCCAAGACATAAAGTAAGTCTACCAATAGCATTTCAAAATTCTAAATGTATTCACTGAAGTTGTTTTTACCCAGCAAACACAATACAAATTAAAAATAAATTATGTTCTTATATTTTTGTAATTTCAGCTTATCATCGATAAGGATGTCCATTCGTATTTTGCAGCGCTTGAAATTCAAAATGTTACAGTTGAGGATGCTGGCAAATATAAAGTGAATGCAAAAAACGAGCTTGGGGAAAGTAATGCAACTATCAGTCTGAACTTTGACAGTAAGTTATTTGTTTCTTCGAAATTCGAATAAAACGAAAGTTTATATGCTAGTAATTCGATATTTAAAATATAAAATTTTACATAATTGTTCTAAACTTCAAATAAGGGTTTTTTATCCATTAATATTACGTATGTGTCACACGCTTCCTTAAATAACCAATTTTACTGTTAAATTAATTAAACGCTTCCTGCTACAAGAATAAAATTTCTTTAATTATTAAAATACAATAATACAAAAATCTATAAAACAAAAAACACCATACCGCTGCAACTGCGCTTTATCTTCACCACATTCAATTGCTTCGTGATGAAGTTTTCATTGGTTTTTTATTCGGAGGACTCAGTATATATGATCAAGAAAAAAAATTAAATCGAAAATGAAATGTAAAATATTAATTTAAAGTCAAGATGATGCAATTGAATATGCTTTGGAAATTACATAATTTTATAATTTTAATAATAGTAGTTGTTGGAATTACTGAATCTGGATAAGAAAAAATTAGTTCTCTGATGATTTATATTTAAGAGTCTAAGTTAAATAAAAAGACTAAAATCAAGATACTTTAGCTGCACATAAGTTAAGTGAACACGATTTGACCGATAAGAATATGTTGGGCATATAAACATACAATTCCATTAAAATACCATGTTGGTATAATAACCATCCGATCGCAACTACATTTTTGGGAATAATTTAGATTATAATGGTTCAAGAGTCATGTCTTTATCGCTATTCGTTTTTGTCGATTTGAGAGAGTGGATAGGTCAAATTGTAAAACAAACTAAATCTAAGTAGTGTCTACGCAATTATGATCAAGTTTTTTTCTTTTTCTTTGAGAAAATGGTATTACTCCGGACAGTTACGGACGGTACCCAGAAATTTAGCGTGAACTCATTGTTGGAAGTACATAGATTTTTAGGAAAAAATGTTTCTCCAGCTGCAATCTTAATGCTTCTGTGTCCATAAGTTAAGGCATAAGTTATAATATAAGTATAGAAAAACGGACAATCCGTTATACAAATGTACTTATAACTTTGTGTAAACTATGGTATATTCTGTAAATATACTATTAATGTAATTTTGTTGACTATAATATTGTATGTCGTATACATGTAAGTTCACACACTAAGTTCATGTAATTTCAATGATTCGTATAACATGGAAACTTCAACTTCATAGGCGACGAGGCCCCTGTGCCGGAGAGCACAGATGGAATAAAACCCACATTTACTGAACGTCCAGTTATTTGCCAAAGCGAGGATGGTGGAAATGTCACATTTGAATGTAGATGCGTTGGGGATCCAACGCCAACGGTTACATGGTACGCAACTGATCAGATTATCCTGAGTATCAGCAAAAATATTCTTGAGTCCATTAAATATTTTCCCATTTTTAATCTCCTGACATTATGCTATTTATGGAGAAGAACAAAATGTTGACGACTTGATTTCAAATATTTAGTATTTTGAGTAAAACATTTCCTTTGTGTACATTACAAATCTAAATAAAAAAAGGTCACATGGCGAGACAGTTTTAAGTGAGGGAAAACGCTACAAAATGTCATTGACTCTGGATCAAAAACTGTACCATATGGCACGCTTAGAGATTAGCAGTGTGGTCTCAAACGATCAGGGCGAGTATCGAGCCCAAGCGAGAAATAAACATGGCACCGGCATTGCAACCATTAATTTAAACTTTGAAAGCGGCTCGAAAAAGTAAGGCACATACCCACTACCACTTTCTACAAAAAAAATTGTAGTTCTTCATAGCTGTACTATATATTATTAACGCTGTTTATATAGAATTCCCGATGGTAAGTCTCCACGTTTCCCAAAAAAGCCGACAATTCGACAAGAGGAGGATATATTGTTAATGGAATGTATTCTGGAGGCACATCCTGTGCCGGACATTACCTGGTATTGCTCAGATAAGCAGATCACAGACAATCAGCGAACCAAAATGACAAGAAAGGCCATTACTAAAGATAGTTATATTTTAACACTCGAGATACAAAATCCCACCAAAGATGATGGTGGCAACTATAGATGCAACGCAATAAATATGTATGGAGAAAGTAATGCAAATATTGCGCTTAATTTCCAAGGTATATATATATCCATATTTACCATCTGAATTTCCAACTATAGTCTTAAACAGAAACAACCAAATATTCTACACCATATTGCCACTCCAATTACAAATCATCGACAAAAATATTGATTTAATGATTGTACATAACATATATATTATTATACGCGCTATCCATAGGCTAGACGGGTATTATAACTGTTCCAACAGAAAGTGTATGTACAAAGCAGAAGGAGGAGTCTCCGACCCCATAACAGTAGCAACAGAGAGTGTCAGTCTGTCCGTCTGTCTGTATGAACACTTAGATCTCAGAGACTATTAGAGCTAGAGCTACGAATTTGTAAATCCGTTACCCATAGGGTAGAAGGGTATTATAACTTAGTGCCAACAGCAAATGTATGTAACAAGCAGATAGTGTCATCTCCGACCCCATAAAGTATATCTCTCTGTTTTTTTTTAATGTTCATCGTGTATAACTCGAAAAGTAATTTGGTTTGCCATCTGAGCTTATTATTCTTAATATAGCCTGTAATTTTGATAAAAATCTGATATGTGGAGCAAAAGTTATTTGTTAAATTATTTATCAAAAAAGTTGTGCCTAATGCATTTTGACATTTTAAGTGGGTAAATGACCTAAAGATATCAAATTTGGTGAAAGTATTCGTGTAGGTATTAAGCAGATCAAGTTTGTTATAGATTTTTGCCACGCCACTTTCCGCTTTGGAAACAGTTCAAACCGTTATAACAGAGTTAGAATTTTGGAATTTGGTATACATGATAATATTTATAGAGTCAATGTTTCCTGTTAATTTGGTTGTGATCGAATGATAAACGTAGAAGTTATGCAAGAATCAACTTTATTGGGCAAAATTTACATACAGCTTGCGCTTTGTTTGTTTAGTTGACAGTGTGACCATGTCGGTATATTATGGATTTTAATTTAAATATATAAAAAAAACAAATTTAGGTATATTTTTTTGGTATAATTTTGTAAACTTCTTTTAAGTGTTTTGTATTCTTTCTTACTTGTTTTTTAAACACTAGTTAACATATGCTTGCAAGCAGATAAAGTTTGTTTTAGAATTTAGCAACGCCCACTACCGCCTTCAAAATAAAATACTTACCAAGCAGACAACAGGGGTTCGTGTCCCGCTTCAGTCAATTTTTTTTTACTTTTCAAAATGTTTAATGTTGTTTATAATAGATCTAATATTTGGAAACACTATTATTAGATATAACAGTTAAAAATACTTTCATAAATTTTCTAGCAATAAAGAAAGTTAAAATTTAAAAAAAAAATGCACCCAAGTATGCTGCAAATCTCGCAATTGCTAAAAAAAACCATACAATAAGTAATGGGAACTTTATTCTTATTAGAACACTTAGAGCGCACGTATGCGTGTCGCAGTGTGCCAGAGTTCGAATGTGAATTTTTTGACATTTTAATTTTTTTGAGCTTTCTTACTTGTTTTAAAAAAATTTAAAATTCAATTGTTAATGTCAATTTAAATTATTTAATTTTTGTATGATAATAGGGAGTACGATTTTCACAGCAAGGAATTAAGCTTTTCAATTTGTGCTCCGTACACTAACACGTCAATGACTTTTTTTTAAACTCTGGTCATTTTGTAATATTCTTTGAAAACAACACTTCGCAATTTTCTAACTTGAACCAATAACGCGAGCTGACTAAAGCATCAAGCATCAAAATGTTCATTGTTTTGTGATTTACACAAAACGAAAAAAGTATAAAGTTTTTAGTATTGTATATATATCATGGAAAGTTTGAGATCGAATATCCGCTTTTACTCTTAGTAACTAATCGCCAAATAATGATAAGACTGCCTAATAATATTCTTAAATACATTTTTAAACAAAAACGCTCATAGTAAAAAATGAATAAAAATAAAATCATCGATTACAGCATACAATTAACAATTTTACTTTTCATCGTAGGTGCGAATGACGCGAGTGGATTTGCCCCGTCCTTTATCGAGAAGCCGAGGATAATACCAAATGAGACTGGCACTTTAATAACCATGAAGTGTAAATGCAAAGCCAAGCCTGAACCAACAGTAACGTGGTACAGAGGACAAGAGCTTGTGACAAAAAATAAAAAAATTAAAATCAACAGCACAGTCATTTCGGAAGATATTTACGAATTGACCTTGGAGATTAAGGTAGGTAAATTAGAATTTTTGGACTTAATGAAATTTTATGTTTTGATTATAATAGGATCCTGGAGCAACTGACGGTGGAACTTACCGATGCAATGTTAAAAATGAATTTGGTGAATCAAATGCGAATTTGAATTTAAATATTGAAGCTGAACCTGAGCCCGAGGGTGAGGGCCCAACATTTATTGAAAAGCCCCGCATTATATCTGAAAATAATGGTAAACTTGTCATCATGGAGTGCAAGGTTAAGGCCGATCCAAAGCCAGATATCGTTTGGTTCCGCAATGGTGAGGTTATTCAGGAAACCAACAAACTTAAAATGTCAATGGAACAGCGAGGTGATCAGTACTATATTAAATTGGAATTAATGGATCCGCAGTTAGAGGACTCGGGACTTTACAAATGCAATATTAAAAACACATTAGGAGAACTAAATGCAAATCTCACTCTTAATATTGAAAGTAAGTACCGAAATGGAAGTGTATTCTAAATCACTAGTCGGTATATTTAATATATTCTCATATATAGACTATTACATTTTTACTTGAGTTCCTGCCGGTCGCGATCCTACATGAGTCTTTTTTGAATTTGGTATTCCATTTATATGTATACTATTATAATAAATGCGAAACAAAACAAAACTGATTAAACCTGAATTACATAAACGGTTCCAAATTTTATCAATGAATTTTTGTATTCCAATGATATTACTATTATAAAAAATGCCAAACATAACAAAACTGAATTTAGGTGTAATTACATAAACGGATCAATATTTCATTCTACAAGACAATCCAAGATTTTCAGTAACTTAATTTAAATATTTGTCGAAAATATCAAAGCCAATATTTCTTTTCGAAATTTGTTGATCAGCCTCGAATAAAAACTAACTCTTTTTGATATTTATCCATTTAACAACCATGCCAAATTATCGTACACGATCGATATTTCAAGACTGTTATCGATGGTAACTATAACGCTATCAATAATTCTTATCTATTACTTGTTTGCGTTAACTTCAATCCTTTAATTTTAGAGAAATGTTTAATTTATAAGATATTTAATTTATAAGATATTGGTATATCTTTTACAGTTGTACCAGTCATAAAGGACAAACCTAAAATAATTAAAATCATTAAAAAGCGCACAGTTGTCATTGAGTGCACTGTTGCGTCGAAATTCGAACCAAAATGTACTTGGTATAAGGAAAGCAATACCGTTCTAGAAAGTAAACGACATGTTTATCTCGTCGAAAAAACTAAAGACGGTGAATTTGCAGTGAAACTTGAAATTAATGAAGTTGAAGACAGTGATAAAGGTGCTTACAAATTGGTGGCCAGTAATGAAAAGGGCGAAGCAGTATCCCAAGTTGTCAACCTAGTTGATATTCCAGAGGAAGAGCGGAAACCCACAAAACCTGAAATTACCCGTAAACTTGTCGATCAAAAAGTCATTGAGGCAAATACATTTGAACTTTTGATAAATCTAAAGCAATCAGATCGCAAATGCAAAGTGGAGTGGTACAAGGGTACCACACTCATTCGTGAAACAAAGGATATAACAACAACATTTGATGGCACGTCGGCTAGATTGACTTTTAGCTCAGCGAAATCGGAGCATACATCGAATTATAAAGTCATTGTTGTCAACGAAGCTGGTAAGGATGAGTCCACTTGCAAAATTACAGTGGAAAAGAAGAGCAAAAAGAAAGATGAAACTATCGATCAGGAAAAGGAAGCTGAAGCCGAGAAAAAAGCAAAGGTAAATACAACAACTGTAGATATTAAAAAATTTGCTGTAGAAGAACTTCACAAAATTCGGAAAAATCTGTTCAAGTCCATAAAGCTCAGATTCAAGAACATGCAATTGTGATATTAACTGATCATCAAACAATTCAAGTAGTAGACCAAGCTGCCGAGAAACTGGTAATAGAAAAACTTAATCAAGTTTTATGTTCCGAAAAACAAGAAGAATTTTATTTACGAAGCTCAACTAAGCTACAAACGAAAACTTCCGAAACTTCCACAACGGTTAGTTGGCGCAAATTAAATCCTAAAATCTTGCTTATGGATTCAAAATTCAGCAATCTTAAATTTCCAAATATCCTAGTTAAATTTAAACATAATAAATCAGCAACAGTTGACTGACATTCTTTATTCCTTTCACCTAAAATTGCTTCCTTTCAAAAGTGTATTAAATCACTAGAATTTCTATCGAACATAGAACTAACTATTTCGCCCACAGTCAGGAGTCACTTTATACCAGATGCCAAATATCAAACATCTTAACCTTCTGCAACCTCAACTGGATATTGTTCAATCGATAAATGAACAGAAAACAATTTTTGGTGTGAAATTAGAGCCTGTTAAATATGTTTCATGCGATGAGGTTTGCAATAAGCCAATTAGAAATTAATTTATTTCTGTTTCTCCGTTGCTATTTTCTTATTTTTAAAGAACCTTTACCAGATTTAATCTGAACACAATTTCTTCTATTTTCTTCATTTTATGTAGTTTTTTTCTCTATTTCTATAAAATACTTAAATTTTGTTTGCTACTAATAAACAAGAACACTGTAAACACAAATAAAAAACCAAACTATAATGATAAATTTACAGTTACCGCTATAGAGCATTAGGAAAATTATTTTAGACGTCTTGATAGTTCAATCGAAAGGTACACAACCTATTCTTTTTTTTTTTAATATTCTGACAAAAGCACTTTTTGCTAAAAATTATTGTTAACTTTTGTTAACTTTAATCAACCAATCAATCTTATATGAGCCAAGCATTTATTGCCGAAGTAAAAAACTTAATATTTGGACAACACTTAAAAAACTCTGAAATATGTTATATAAATCTAAGTGTATGAATTAAGGGAAATTAATTAATTAAAGCAAAGTAACATTAAAAGGATTGTATAAAATTAATCTTATTATACCCGCTACCCATAGGGTAGAAGGGTATTATGACTTAGTGCCAACAGAAAATGTATGTAACAGGCAGAAGGAGGCATCTCCGACCACATAAACTATATATATTCTTGATCAGTGTCAACAGCCGAGACGATATAGCCATGTCCGTCTGTCCGTCTGTCCGTCTGTCCGTCTGTCCGTCTGTCCGTCTGTATGAACACCTAGATCTCAGAGACTATAAGAGCTAGAGCTACCAAATTTGGGGACAGTACTCCTATATGTCCTACGCAGATCAAGTTTATTTCAAAAGTTGGATGCCACGCCCCTTTCCGCCCCCAAAAGACTGTAAAAGCCGTAATAATAGACCTAGAGCATTGAAATTTGGTATGCATAATAATAATTATATTTTCAATGATTCCTGAGAATTTGGTTGAAATCCAATAAAAAACAAGGAAGTTATTAAAGAATCAATTTTATATGCAAAATTCACTTGCAGCTGCCCGCGCTTTGTTTGTTTAGTTGACAGTGTGACCATAACGGTGTTGCGGTATTTTACCCGCTATTTTCAAATATATACAAAAAAACAAGTTTTAGTATATTTGGTATGTTTTTTGTTTAAATATAATTTAATTTTTTTGTTTTTTCTCGAAATGGGTTGCGGGTATCATACGGTCGAGCACTCTCGACTGTAGCTTTCTTACTTGTTTTAATATTGGGATCAACACATTATCTATGTATAGACACTAATATTTTCATAAATTACTTGTTTTTATCCTAACACATTTTTCGTTCCATGAATTTGTCAATAACAATACAACTCACAAACACGTTCACATAAAAATAGGATGAATTTGTACATGCACAAAATGAAGAAGAATTGATTGATAAATCGAAATATAAAAATAAAGATGACCATACTATAACTGATACTGAGAGCGAAATAAGCAAAATAGACGAAGATGTGGTAGAACCATTAAAACAAGCAACTAAACAGATAGAAAGGAAATCACCTAATATTGAAACAAGTGAAAATGAAAACAAAGGTGAAGAAAAAGAAATAAATATATCACAAAAAATGGACTCAAGAGAAATTGAATCGT
Organism: Drosophila immigrans; assembly: GCA_963583835.1. Taxonomy (NCBI): domain Eukaryota; kingdom Metazoa; phylum Arthropoda; class Insecta; order Diptera; family Drosophilidae; genus Drosophila; species Drosophila immigrans. Next base: position 1,937,436 of record OY757145.1, read on the forward strand.
TAGAAGATACAAAAGAAACAAAAAAAACAGACGAAAAAGAAATGAAATCGGTTGATCAAAAGAAAGAAACATTGCTGGAGAACAAGAAGAAAGATTCGCCACCGAAAGACAAAAATGATAAATTATTAAAAAAGGCAACTGATAATTTAACGCCTGAAGAAAACACAAAACCCGAAAAAAAAGAGAAAGGCGCAGATAGCAAAAATAAAGAAACACCTTTAAAAGACAAATCTAACAGGTCAGCTTCAAAATCAATCGATATCAATGTCGAAAACAAGCCAGTGGTGAATGAGGAATCGAAGAAAAGTGAAATTTTAAAAAAGACTTATAGTCAAAATGATTTGTTAGAAGATGGGACAACTGAGGTAAGGATGATTATCCTTTAAAGCATTTCAACCAAAATGAAGACATAATTCGCTGAAATTCATTGAAAACGACAAAAACAATTTACACTGAAATCTAATTTTTCAAAACTGCTTTTAAAATCTTTATGTTAATACTTAAATATATAACATTTTGTATATAGAAACTAACAAATATATTGATACATTTTTAATTGTAATATGTCCATCCATTATAGCAAGAACCTGCTGGACAAATTGCCCTAAAGAAAGTGGAACGCAAAGTAAGTTCTTTATGATTATTTAAAAAGTTAATTATCACATTACAGAATTCAATTTATTGTTCAGATGCTAGGCTACCAGAAATAAAAGTTTCGTAAAATGTTCGGTTATAAATAAAACTTTTACTTTTTATACCCGCTACCCATAGGGTAGAAGGGTATTATAACTTAGTGCCAGCAGAAAATGTATGTAACAGACAGAAGAAGCCATCTCCGACCCCATAAAGTATATATATTCTTGATCAGTGTCATCAGCTGAGACGATATAGCCATGTTCGTCTGTCCGTCTGTGTGAACACCTAGATCTCAGAGACTATTAAAGCTAGAGCTACCAAATTTGGTGACAGTACTCTAGACTTAGAGCATTGAATTTAAGTATGCATAAAAATAATCATATTCTCAATGATTCCTGTGAATTTGGTTGAGATCGAATGAAAAACAAGGAAGTAATTAAAGAATCAATTTTATAGGCAAAATTCACTTGCAGCTGCTCGCGCTTTGTTTGTTTAGTTGACAGTGTGACCACGTCGTTATGTTAAAATATAATTTCAGTATTTTGTTTTCTCTCGAAATGTGTTGCGGGTATCATACGGTCGAGCACTCTCGACTGTAGCTTTCTTACTTGTTATTTATGTATGACCAACCATTGACAAGCGTTTTTAATTAATATTTGAAAGTATTTAAATTAATATTTTAAATCAAATATTTAAAATAATGAAACATATGTTGGTAGTCTAGCGGATTCGAGGTAAAAAACTCAATTACAAGTACAATTTGATATACTTGAAAATTAACAAAAAAATATAATTATATACACAATTTGATTTCCATAAAATTTAACAAGTAAAAATAAAAAAAAAAACACAAATTAAATTATTTAAATAATTATTGTATTAATCAAACATTTTTCGGAGTCTGTGTTTGACTTAAACGAGTGACAGTTTCAGGAAGAGTAACGTGATATTTATAATACAAATAGGGCAAAAGTTGAAGTTTTTGTTATCATTACTTGAAAAAGAGCTAAAAAGCAATAATTGCAAAAGACAAGGTTTGATGACTTCTCATTTTCAAAAAATTTTATGAAAACTGTATATTGTGAACCATAAAAAATTATACACTTTTCCATTGTCAACAATTACTTTAATTTACTATTAATGTTTGTTTATTTTAGTTTATTTATTTAGATTTATTTATTTATTTATTATTTATTATTTTATTTTTTTTTAATTTATGTGTGGGTGTGTTTTTTTTTTCTGTTTTCTATAGAAGAAAAATGTTGTGCAATACAGATCAATCAAACTAAAATATATACTTTTAATTATTTAATGATTTACTACTTATGTCCGCTTAACTTAAAATCTGTTAAACTCTAGAAATAATAAACAAAAAAAACAACTCGAAATGTGTCATAGCTCAAAATGTATTTAAGAATTAGATTAAGTTACCAAAATTACCAAATGTCGATCTATACAAAAGCAATTATCTTTATTTAGAATCTTCATATATGTATTTAGTTACGTAAATATCTTTGTGTTTTTTACATGTTTGTTTGTTCAGGCCAGTGTTGTATCTATTAAAGAAGAATCCAAATCTGAGATGCGTCGGAAGTCTATTACATACGAAGACGAGTCAAACATTTCGTCAAGAAAATCTTCCCTTGTGGTAAGAGATTGTTTATTTAATATTATCACATTTGTTGGCTATGTCTTAAATCATCTTTATCATTAATATTAATGTTATCATTTTATAAAGTGATTAATTCTTAAATGTCGAGTTTAGAAGTGTGCATTAAAATATAAACAAATTTTTGTCTTGTCTCATTAAGAAAATCTTATGTTAAACTGTTATTAGCAGAACTTTGAAAGATAATATTGCAGTCTTGCTGCAGGGTCTTCTGTTAATATTTAGGCTGAAAATAAACAACAAAGCTTTTAAATCTTGCATAGTATCAGCAGGAGAAATGCAACTGATTAATCAAGAATATTATATGAAATTGATGTAGAATTTTATAATACCGTTTTACCCAATGGGTAGTGGATACATAGATATTAAAATTTTTCTGAGAGATATGAATATAGAGAGATATAAAAATTCAATTAGATTAATTTATTCGACTTGAATGATACTTCTATATCAATGAATTATTGTCATACTTATAAGAATTTCTTACGCGTTTTATGCTTCACTTAACTTCTTACCGCATCACATTCATTCGTAAAGAGGGCTGCACCCAGTTTACTTTAAGTTCTTAAGAGTTTTTTTTAATATTTCCCAAGGTTGAGAGTTCCGCATCCGAGTCGCGGCGCTCCTCTATAGTGGAGAAAAAAGCATTGGAGGTACGTAAATCAATTTTGTAGTCTTAGGGTCATAATCCAAAAAAAAAATTGTTGTTCATAATATTAGCCAAAACTACAAATATGCAAACAAAATATAAATACATATATTTAAATACATACATTTATATTTTCATATTAATATTTTTTTGGTACTAGATGTGACAAAAAATGTTGTTCGTATATATTAAGAAACCGATTGTAATATTATAAGACAATATGTATTTTCCGATACAGGGAGTTGTTGTTAACAACAATAAACTTGAAGCCAACAGTAATCCACAATCCATAAAGGAAGAAATTCCCAAATTGAAACCAGCAGGGAAACGTCCCATTACAAAGGTGAGCGATGAATGGCTTACACAAACAAAGGAACATCGCACCAATAAGCGGCTCTTCGTGTTTCTGAACTTTACTATCTTTTCTTTCTAATATATCTATATATTTCTTTCGCTTCATTGCCAATCTTCTTCGTGTTTCGGAACTTTACTATATTTTCTTTCTAATATATCTATATATTTCTTCCGCTTCATTGCCAATCTGTTATATTTCCATGATAACTTTGATATAAATATACGTAGCACATCATATGTGCATATTCCAAGTAAAAAACGCAATTCAGATATTAATCAAGAATAGTGGTAGTAGTGTAATTAAATTACTACACACACATCTTGTTTTAAACCTATGATCTAAAATATTTTATATATATTCAAATATTTCTTTCTACATACTAGATTAATATAAAAAGCTTAAGTTATCTGCTATCTATTGACTATATTATTAACTCTTTATTTATTTCTTATTAACACTCTTATTACATTTAAGCTAAATAACATATATTCAGGACATTCTTCAGATAGGTCAGTGTTAAAAAAGAAGTGAATTTAAGTAAAATAACGACCAGTCTCTAAAAGCATTGGATATTTTACCACCTACATCCTACTACAGAATGAATTTGTACCTATTGATATTTACTTATCATCAGTAAAAATATTTCGATCTAAAATAATTAAAATTTCCTAAAAACTCCAAAATGTTAAAAAGTAAGAAGATTATATGTTTCTATTCATATTCTATTTTGAATTGCATTTTGTGGTATTTATAGCTTAATCCGTTTCGTTTCAACATGTTTTCTTTTTCGGTGGCTCCTTAAAAAAAGTTATTTTCGATTTTGCAATCGTGTAAGAACGAGGTTTCCAGCGCGTTAAAACGGGAGAAGAGTCCGTGTAAAGCGACAGCATATTTAAATTTGAAATACAAATCCTAAATGAAGAGTAGTTTTAATTTAAGACGATATTTAAAAAAGTTTTACAACAATTTGGTTTGTTCACTAATTACAATTTGGTTACAAAATAAAATGATCAGAAACTTAGCATTATTATTATGTAAACTATTAATTAACAAACAATTTGATTGTTGTGTTTGTCCTTATGTAAACAATATAGACGGTAGAAGAGCAAAAACCAGTCGAGGAACTACCCAAGTTGCGAAAAACATCGATCGCACAAACAAAAGAGGAAATTAAATCGGAAACTGTTAAGCCAAAGGCCAAAGCTAAACCGAAAGCAAAACAAAAATACGAAGAGCTCCCAGAAATTCCAGATTATGAACGTCCAACTCTTGAAAAATACGAAAAATCAGAATTTACACCCACCGATTTTGCGCGAGATCTTGAAATACCTAACAAAATGGAGAAACCGGTATTAGATTTAGCCGCCAAGCGAGAAGATCCAGCGCTCCAGAATAATGGACTGCCTAAGGTAAGTATAACAAATAAGAAAGCTTCAGTCGAGTGTGCTTGACTGTATACTAACTACTACCCAGTTTTGAAGAGCACGAAAATATTTTTCAAATATTAAGAAAACTTGTTAAATTTTCTAAAAAAAAATAAATGTCAAAAATTGCACAAGTGCGATTCGAACTCAGGCACCGACGCACACTGACACACGCATGTGGGCGCTCTAACCACTGCGCCACCAAACGACTGTGTGTGATGAATTCTAATAAGAATAAAGCCCCCATTATTTATTGATTGAGGTTTTCTTTAGAAATTGAAAGACTTGGGTGAACTTTTGTTTTCAAATTTTAACTTTTTTAATAACAGTGTTTCCAGCTCTTATATCCGTTATAACAAGTAAGAAAGCTACAGCCGAGAGTGGTACCTAATGATACCCGCAACCCATTTAGAGAGAAAACAAAATACTTAAATGATATTTTAGCAAAAAATATACCAAAGAATATACTGAATTTTTTTTTTTTGTAACTTTTGAAATTAACTTGATCTGTGTAAGGAATGCAGGAACCTATGTACCAAATTTGGTGTCTCTATGTCTTATAGTCTTTGAGATCTAGGTGTTCATACGGACAGACGGACAGACGGTATTATAAATTAGTGCCAACAACAACAAAGTGAATGTAACAGGTAGAAGGAGGCATCTCCAACCCCATAAATGACAAAATTTGAAGCTAAAACAAAGCAGCGCACAAGTTGAGCTAAACCATGGCGAAGACGTACACCGAAGCCACTCGAACGTTTACGTGTGCAGAGTTAAATCTCTGATATATGTATATAGCTGCTTCTGATTATTGCCCTATAAAATGTTTCTAAGTTTTTAATCCGATCGCAATCATGGCGAGGATTTATTTGAACTGTAGTTGTTATTGTGTACATAAACTCAAGTCACTAGCTTTAAAATGTCGCTTATTCTTATTAATATTTTCGAATTGAGAGGCGTAAAGCATACCTGCAATCTTAAAAAAACTAGATCTAGTTGTTTATATGGAAAGAGAGACAAACGGACAGATGGACTTTTCTAAATCGTCTCGCTAATTGATCACTGATCAATAAAATATTAACTTTATGTGGTCAGAGTTGTCTCCCTTCTGTTGTTATAATACTTTTCTACACTATGGGTATAATGAAGTGCGTGGGAAGGTGCGGGTCATGTTGGTTAGCTCATATATGTATTTGTAACTTCTGTTGTATGGATAACATGTATTTGTTCATGCTTGTATTCGTGTTGCATTGCAGAAAAGTAAAGTAATCGATGAAGAATTGAAGCAACCAAAAGGTATTAAAATTGGCAAAGGTAAAATACCAGCTGAGGAGGATATAAGAGACGGCGCAACACTTAAGCCCGTAATTGTCGAACCACAGGTATATATATATTATTAAATATTTTATGTTAAAATGCTGTGGAATATCAGAGCCATTCTTATATCATGAACATTATTTTATTATGTCTATCCTGGCCATGACCTATCTTTATTGCTATTACATCCTACACAATTACATATATAATAGACGGATATACCAATAGAAGACGCCAAAAAATCAACAAAGGTAAGAGGCGATTATCCATTTAATTATTTTACAAAAATCTGTTTGTTCAGCATAGCTATTACTTAGTTAAGCGCGAAATTATAATATTAGGTATGATTCCTACATATTTATTTTTTATTTTATTTTTTGTGAGTTCAGAGTTTTCTGTTATATTTGTTTACAAGCAAAGTGAAGAAGTGAAGAAAAGCAAGGCAAGACAAGTCAAAATCAAAACTGCTTTTGTTTGTTATAAAATGTTGTTATAAATATTGCCATGCTGATCTCTGTTATTTAAATGATGCCTTTTTGAGTAATTTATTTGTATTCGGCACAAAGAGTTTTTTAAGTACTTTAATGAGTAAAAAAAATAGTGTATCATGTGGCATTAAAACCAACTTCTCAGGACAATAAACCATCTGTGATGGATATTGTAAAACAACGACGACGTTCCTCCATCAGAAGCTTATTGACTAAGGAACCTATTCAGAACGAATCGTTTCTTGGAATAGTTTTGAAACCTGTAGTAAAGGACGCTAAAGAAATAGTTGAACCCCAGCAAGCTAAACAATTACTTAAGGTAAAGTTGTACTTAACGTTTTGTGATTTACTTTCTTGTCCAAACTTCTTTTCATCTCTACTATAGTTTCTTTGCAATTTTTTTCTATCTTGCGAATAATTTATTTATTTTTCAAATTCTTATTTCACTATTTTCACATTCAATTTACTTTGGAAAAGCTTGTCTACAACTTGTTTTCTACTCTTTACCAGCGGTGGGGACGTTCTTTCTCTAGGGCGGGCATGTTCTGACGCTTCCAATTCTACAACTGCTTTCCCTTCCTGATCGTGTGTGCCGAGATTTTTGTAATTTTTGTTGCAGCTCCCTTTAACGTATTGTGTTCCCACCGCTGCTCTATATCAACTTTCCTACTCGCTGTGAGATATTTTTCTTTAGAACAACTTGTCTGCTTTATTCTATATTCAACTTTCTCACTCACCTGTTAGCTCTATATTCTATGGAACTCTTTGTTTAAGTCTATTACTATATCTAACTGTTTCATTATTTCTGTAAAATTAAAACATTCATAAGTTTATGCCTAAACATAAGAATATTATATGTATGTACATTCTACGTACATTTCATATTTAGTTTTTCAAACTTTCCAACTTTCTTAATTTGATATTACTGATTAAGAGATACACTGTCCCAGTGAATTTTATAATCTGACTAGAAATGTAATTCTAAACGTCATTTAAACTGCATATTAATTTGCATTGAGTTAAAAACTCGCTCACTTTTTCTCTCGCCTCCCGTTTTTTTGTTTGCACTGGTTGCTGTAAATGATAATTTGTATGAACTGTTTTAAAATATTCAAATTAATATGAATCAGCAAACTCACAACATGCAAAAACAGATAATGTTTGAAATCATCTACATATGTTAACTTTTGTATATGCTTCATATGATATCATTGAAATATGTATTTATTCATCGATAATAAAAATCCTACATTCACTCACAACAACAAAAGGCTCATGCGACGGAACAATTAACTCCCATGAATGCAATCAAACCAAAAATATCTGATTTAAAAAAACCTGAACCCATACCAACCATTGTGGATGATTATGAACGACCCAAGTTAGATAATTATGAACGTATTGAACTTGAGAAAGTCAAACCTATACCTGAGAAACCATCACCTGTCATAAACACCCCGGAAAACCAACCCGAAGTTCAATTGCCAGTTGACAATATGAAGGTATGTAAATGTTTACGTTAAGAAAATACATGTCATGACTTTAAATCGACATATGTGCATACTTATGACGAGTAATTGTACAATTTTATATATGTATGTATAATTATATATTTTTATTACTACATATACATAGATACATATTTAGATATATTAGTATATTTATTAAGTATATGCTTAATTTGCGTATCTCAAATAAATGAATATTAATATAGCGAAGACTCTTATTCATTCTCGTGTTTTAGATAGCTGTCTGTCTAAGAATACTTTGATTTAAATAATAATATTTTTAGAGAGGTAGTTATAATTAGTTGTCTGTTTAAAAGAGGTGTCCACTAAGTGAGTTTTCACTATGTATGTACTATAAATGTATTTACGCATATACATACATATATATGTACATATGTAGATATGTTTTCTATATACATATGTACATATGTATTAATATATACGGTTCTTTTAAGTTTTATTATATATTATACATATTATGTTATATATTCATACTTACATATGCATTTGCTATATATTTTTAACCTTTGTGGTTATATTTTTAACAAATATATATACATATCTAAAATTATTTATATATGTTAATACGCGAAAATCTTTTGTCATATAAAATATACAAATTCAAATGTTTGAGATCTGTCTGCTCTTGTCGTTCTTGACATACGGTTTGAATAATATGTTTACAAAACATGCATATTAAAAAAAACTAAATAACCTCACATACCGTGAAAAAAATAAGTAAAAAAAAATAAATAATAAAAAAACTCGCACACACATACTTTTGCAAAATACGATATGCAATGGAACTCTGGAACTGTCTAATTGAACTAATTGAGCAATTATAAGTGTACTTATATTAATTTATAAACTTATGACAATATGGCGTCTTTTCAATTGACTGTGATTGCGGTATGTAATCGATATTCTATATAATAAACATGGTTAGCTTCACCAAGATTGTCTAATCAAACTAAAGACTTAAACTCAAACAACTGCTGAAGTCACCTGATTCTCAGGCCAGCATACATACATACATACATATTATACGTTACGGTCTAAGCACGAAAATAGTCACGAATCAAATTAAAGTAGGAATATCGATATTTTTATATCGTGTAAGAACGAAATAAAAATGGAAATATCTAACTTCAAACTGTGTTATAGCGAATTCGTAAGCCGTCGTTTAAGGCGAGGCCTAAAATAAAAATAAAATATTTTTCAGAATCATTACTATGAATAGTTTGTAAAGGGCTTCGAATTGTTCGCGCGTAAGATGCCGGTATCCAATTTGTCTTAATTTTTTTTTAATCTTATCGTTTTACCGAAGTTTTTATTTTAATTGACCTTATAATGTAATGCATTTTTTATATGCAGGAGGACAAAACGAAAGTACACAAAATGCAGCCTCCGGCACCTGGTGAACCCCCAAAAATCGAGGTGATTCGTGAGAAACGTCCATCACTTGCGCCAGAGCCGCCGAGCAGACGAGGATCTCTAATCCCTCCCGCCGACATGGGCCGTCGACCGTCCTTAATCATTAATGACGAGGTAAATTTCGAACGCCATTACACATATTTATTAAGCCTTTTGCTTAAATTATGTCACAGCAGGAGCCACATATGCTTTCTATGACATCTCCTTGCTTCATTTCTCTCAATACAAGACTGTCATGCATTTAATTATAGGTGTAAAGTTATTTAGCATTTCATATTCTACGTAATGACGGGTAAAAATGACAAAAACAATATATTATGTTTATATATCTATTCTCATATTTTATGCTTATGTAAGTGTATATGTACGAAGAAAGTAAGTAATAGCTGTATTTCATATTTTTGCATATCAAATGTAGCTGACTTGACTCGATGTGGAGATTGGTCACATAAACATGGAACATTTGTTTCTTGTTAATTTGATTGGTATGGCCTAATTCTGTCGTTCTTTCATATATGTATATGTAGTTGACAGTTGGACTTATTTCCACTCAATTTTAAGGTTATCGGGCTGTAAGAGTGGGTATTTGTTTTTACATGTGATTTAGAAGAAAATTAAATTTCTGTCTTTTTAATTATGACAGTCTTGAAGGAAAATCGAAGGCATTTAAACATAAGTAAGGTCCAATGTCATAAATTTAATATACTATTCATGAAAACAAACAGTTCTTTAAAGTTCAACTTGTCATTTCGTTTTCTAGTGTTTAGTACCTGTAACTATACATTTGAAACTTGAAAATTTTTTCTGTTCCGTATATTATGGTGAAACTGAGCTTACATATTTGAAGTGGTATTTACTAGTTTAACGAATTAAATAAGTTTAACATATCAGTTGTAATATTACATTCAAGTAGTAAACTTATAAATTAACGTTTCTTTCGTTTCTTTTATTTGCCACCCTGCTGTGCCAATTGCTTCTGCAATATGCATATTATATACTAGGTTATATGTATATGATTATTGATCAAAAAAGATTTCATTTCATTATTGCCTGAGTCACGCCCAGAAACATATATCTGAATATACATATTTATATGTACAAAGATATATATAGTAATTTAAATTATGTTTATAAATGAATGTTTTGTACTTAATTGTATTGTGTCTTGTTATCAAATTTGTACCTAATTTCATGTGTATTTCCTATGTCCCTTCTATGTGCCATGTATGAACATTGTCCACAAACTAAACAACAAAAATCACCACAACACCAAAACATGTAACATATTCGAATCAACAAAACAAAAATTATATTGTTGTTGTTGTATTCTACATGCCTGTGAATCTCAACTTTACCAACGATCGAAAACACAAAATACAATCCAACGCAATACCTACCCACAACAAAAAACCCACTTTCCACTTGGTATACATACAATGCAATCAATACTCACCATACCCATGTGCACGTACACATACATATATGTCAATAAAAATACGTATACCTCAACAAATTCAGAAGAAACTACGCCCCGGCGAAGTAATGGATACTCGGGTAAGACACTTCAAAAAACAATTTGTTATCTGGTCAAAGTTAAATGTTTAAGTTTTTAGATTTTATTACAAAGATCAATTATTAGTTATATATATATTTCTCGTCTATTATTTACTTTGAAATTTTTTTTTTTAATTTAAGTTTTATTCAATTCGAGGGAAAAAATTATATTCTTTCAAACAAAATCGAATTTGGAATAAGGAGTTAACAATACAAAGGTCATATATTTTATTCTGTTAGTGTTGCACTAATTAAGCTAAATTTTTTGTCTAGTTACTTCACATTTTACTTATTTAAGACAACTTTCTAGCACATGTGTAAGTCTACGCCAATACTTGAACGACTTTAGAAAATGGAAGATACATTTACGGTCTTACACATAATGCATTACATTTTCATTGCCCAAATTGCTTAAAATCATTTTAAAATCGAATTGTTGAGTATCAATGCAACATATTCGCTTGTATCCACGGCGTAAATACATTTGCGATGCGCTTTTGTGCATATAGCCTTCTCTAATAATAGACCAAATCTCAAATTCTTGAAAATTCGTATAAAATATAAATAAATATATATATAATGCCTAGATTTATTATATGCGTAAATATGCATTACATTATTATGTGGCATTTATATTTTTTATTATCAATGCCTTTGGCTTAGTCGTTATTGTATATGTGTGATGACAACATTTAGGATGAAAAATCTATTTGTTTTATCATAATTTCAACAAAAAAAAATAATTTTATTGATAAAGTTTTTAATTTTCATCAGATTTGCATCCATTCTTGCTAGCTGAAAAAATGTAAAAATACCAATTTTGCTATAATTCATTGCATTTGTATGTGATATATGTAGCAGCATTGACAGAGAGAGATACATACATATGTATATTACAACGTAACAGCAAATTAGATAAAAAAAAACAAGTGCGGCTGCTGTTATTATGTTGAAAGCATATACATCGTGTATATACATGTGTATATTATCAATATGAAATATTAAATATTATGTATGCGATCAGAGCATCGAATACCATAAAATCTGTAGCAAAGACGCATTTAGTTATGTGTGTCGCGAGTGCAGAGACCAACCCGTGTTCCTTCGAATTTTGAAACATACTCGATGATATATTTCGAAGAATAATAATTACGTAAAGTCTTTAGAATAAAAATCGTTTAAATATATATTTTCATTTATTTCTGTCAACTATGCACAGTAATCAAAAATCTTAAACTATAGAATGAATTAATGACTGAAAATCAAATATCAAATTAATTTTATATAAAATATTTTCAAAACATACAAATAAATATATTTCATTAGAAAGGTCGAGTAGAAATTAAATTTTTGGACATGTGTAGACCCACTCACCATCATTTAAATAAATACAATATTGAATCACCATTAATCTCGTTAAATAACCAAAATGCAAAAAATCCAGCATTTTATTGATTTTAATTAAAAACACACATATTGCAGTTATTGAGGCCAGGAGAGGTTGGTGAAGGACAGGTGAGAGTTAGATCTGCTTTTATCCTCATGTTTTTTATGTTGTAGTATTTTGGTCACACTTCATTTTTTAACGAAAGTCTTGTGAGACAACCCGTGCCCGGAAAACTCACATAAAATCCCCAATTCAGTTGCATTTAAATACAAATGACTCATACCAATAAATTACTTAAAAAAAACTATGGCTGCAAACTATTATTAATAATTGTTTTCTTTGTTGTGGAGTTCGTTTAAAAAAGCGTGCAGTCCATAAAAAATACAACGTATTATAAAAGGACAAAATAGAAAATGTATGCTATAGTATTCATAAGCTGTTCAAATACATAACATAGCTTGGATCTTTGAATAACATTTTTAAAATATTTAAATAAATAAGAGACGCAATATGCAGTTTGCAGCCTTGGTCAAGACATACCAATAATCCTTTACAACAAAAATTAGTAGCTAGAAGCCAATTTTTAATTTTATTCTGGCGAATATAACAACCAGTTCTATTATTATTAGTTATATGTTTTCATATCTCTGCATAATACTTACATTTCAATTGCTAGATACCTACATACATATGTACTAGCATAATACGCAATTATGTTAATGTATGTATTTCCAGTTATATTTTATACCAATCGAAGTTTTCGTTCAATACGAGAATGTAAAAACATACACATGATTAGTTGATCTTAATTTATGTTGAAAAACTAACATTATTATTATTTTATGTATAGCAGTTCTTTGTTTCTAATTGGTATCTTATAAGTTAAAATCGAAAACATGCTAATAATTTTTTTAAGTCAAATTTTGATAAGCATTGCATTAATTAAAACTTTTTACATACTCGTACATACATTTAGCACTCATTACCAATAAACACATACTATAAACAACATGAATTATTACTTAAATGTTAAAAAAAAGATATAAAAATGAAGCAATAAACTAACGAATAATTTCGAAGTAGCTTTACCAAAATATAATAATCTGAAGAATTTAAAGAATTATTTATATACATATGTCATATGTTTCGGCAATTACTTATTGAAATTCATATTTTTGTTTTGATAGCAAAAGCAGCAGAGACCAGGCGAAATGGGGGACACAAAACAGGTCTTAAATCGTGATATTTGAATATGTTCTGGCTTGTGTTCTTCTTTGTTGATTATTGATATTAAAATCAGAATCGTCGTACCATGCTCCTAAAGCTTGTAAATATTGACTAAGATTTGCGACTGTATATGCACATAAATATTTTATTTAAAACCAACTTGAGATTCACCATTAGACTTCTAATTCCTGTAAATAATATATATTTTTAAGGCGTTTATTGTAAAATATGTAAAACTGGTGACTGACGGATTGTGTTTATTTACCTTAAGCCGCTTCAAAGTTGCGGTCACGGCAAGAATACAAGTTTCAAAGAAACACCTTATATTAAAAAAAAGTATTGACTCAAAAACTTTTTCTTAAAACTATAATATCCTCAAACTTATTTACGCTATTTTTTGTGCTACAGAAAAATTAGGTGGCTTCAGTTCTTAGATCGAAGTGTTTACACAGACAGACGGGCATTGCTATAATGCCTTGTTTGTTGACCATAATCACGAATATATACAGTGGCAGTTAATAAATTTTTACCCCTCTATACGCGATGGTAAAATCTTTAGAAATGGATCAATGCTAGTGATTTCTGTTCTTTTATATTTCATAATTGTGTAAATCAGACAAGTTTTACAATCTCGCGAAGGCGGAGTGGTGGAAGATTTCGCGCTTGAACGAAATTCACTTCACTAATTAACTATTTCCGGATCGTAAGCAATTGACTCCATTGTCATCTCCAGTTCTTACGTTAATTGATTTCGACATTGTCTCTTAATAATCATCTGGTGTATCCACCACATTTTAACACATTTTAATTAAACTAATTAATTGTCCGTCCTTTCAGTTGTCTGTGTTATTAAGTTTTTCTGACACTGCTCATTATATAAATTTTAGTTGATTCTTTGCGCTCACAAACCTCTTAAATTCATTATTGATGGAATTGTAGAAACCTGGAATACACCGATGAAATAGTTTTGTAACAAATTTAACTTTTAAACTTAATCAAAAATTGTTTAATTACAAAAAGTTCTGCCATTGCTTAGGTTTTTAGTCTTAAATACCCAAACAAATTTTGTAACCTATTATAAAAAAACAATTATTTAAAAAACGAATCTCAATCACTCATATACTGGTAAACAAATATTAATCTTATCGTCATGCATTCATCTAATACCTATTAAGTAAAAGTTTGAAATGTATATTCATTCTATACAGTAGTTTGATGTTTTAGCTCTGTAGATTGGAAATTAAATACTTTGTGGTTTGGTATTTAACAACTTTATGCACTTAGTAGCTTTATGGAATTGAGTACAATATATAATAAATTGAAATTTTCCATTTGAATGCTATAAGATCTTGACTAAATGAATAATTTTCATAAATTGGTTAAATCTTTAAAATTTATTTTTCTTTCATACATAACATTTCAAGAATATATACATTGACTGACTATTTGTTCATTTTGTTTGTTATTATTTGTGTGATGTAATTGTGATTACCCAATAAAAGCGGAGACGCCCTTCCATTGATGTGCGTAGACCTAGTGTCCAGGACTTGGAAGATCTTATAAACAAACCTTCAACTCCGCTGCGTGATGTCGGTGATGGAGGGCCACCCTCGATTATTGATGTTCAGGAGTCATATTCCGTGGTCGAAGGTAAGTTGTCAGTCCTCTGTTAAATGTACCATATATCAAACGATATACAACTGATTTTATTTCAAGACATTTTTAATATCTTGTATTCATAAAATTCCATAAAAATATCAAGAAAACCTACGAATAGTGAATGACAATAAAAACTCCTTTTTTTTGTTTTACTTACTTTAGAAACTATCTTGACTTACAGTACCAAGTAAAAATGTTGTCTCATTTAAAAGTCACTATGATCTTGACGAAATCGTTTGGCATATTGACGTTGAAAAACAAGGTTTTGCTTTCTGTATTTGTATTCATACATTTTCTAACGTCATTGTGGACTATTAAAATTGTCCTTTTCTGATCAGGATAACGTTTTAACAGTTCCCTTTGTTTGTAAATGATCATTTGATTTATTAATTATACTAAGATTCGTTTTATTTGCAATAATGTTTGGAGGACATAGTTATATATTAGTGTACAAATATTAGTTAATACTTTTAATTTTTAATGTTCGGTCTTTCGATTGACCATCCAATTTAGTTTCTGCATGAGGATGTACCTAACTCTTACACTATATATGTTTCCTTTTTGTGTTTCATTACATCGATAGACTCGACGGCCTACCTTACGGTTGGTGTCGAGGGCAACCCAGCACCTACATTTAAATTCTACAAAGGCGTTAGCGAAATCCTTGAGGGTGGGCGCTACAAATTCCTAACGGATGGCCAAACGAACACAATTACTTTGTGTATGCGTAAGTGCAAACCGAACGATGAGAGCAAATATAAAGTTGTTGTTTCGAATATACATGGCGAGGACTCCGCGGAAATGCAATTATATGTCTCCGATTCGAGTGGTATGGATTTCCGTGCCATGCTTAAAAAACGTCGTTATCAAAAATGGGACAAAGATGAACAGGACCCCAATTGGGGCGATCTTAAAGAAACTGAAAAACCGTTGCCCGCTTTAAAGAAAGTCGAAAGGGTAAGGAAACATAGCATTGTTTTCAAAACTAATCCTTTTATTAAAAAAATACTTTTAATGAAATTGCTACACATTACGACACTGTAGTAATTTTTTATTTTAATTGCAATTGCATTCTTTAATAATAAGTTCCATTTTTATGAGCAGAAAAAAATTTATACTTGGAAGGAAACATGCCTTAATTTTTTAAATTTAATATTATTACGATATTACTTTAAAATTGTCAATATCTTATCGACAATGCGCATAATCTAATATAGGTCATTGTTTCGTTGGTCTTAACATACTTAAACAGTTTGGAAATAGGATATAGTATCGATATTGACAACATGCAAGGAAGGGGGTTACAGATGATGATTGATTTGATTGATTTGTAAAATTGTCGAATTTAACCTTTAATTCATTGACTACCTTTGAAAACCATTTATTTCCGTTAGGTGAGTCTTAATTGTCAAACTCAATTAATCATTACATTACTAGGTAAAGATAATGGGTAGAGAATTATTTATTTCTGGAACTTATAAATTCTCTGAACTATTTAATCATAATAATATACAATATGTAATATACAGGCGCCATCATCTCGTAGGCCATCTTTAGCTGAGCTGATCCCCGATTGGCCGACGTTGCATCCATTTCGACGCGAGGAGGTGCGCTTTTAAATATCAGAGATTATTTCTTCATAACACAGAACTTAAAAATAGTCAATAATGTGCAAACATTGGCACACAATACATTTTTCCAGTGAACTGATATTCTTGCTTTTTGGCATCCTTGGATGTCCAATCGGCTTTTTATACTCTGATGCAATTTTGTTACAATTTTTTTAAAAGACTAACTTTTCAACATAAATTTGTTTGTAAGAGGGTTACTTTTTGGAAGATTTTGTTTTGGGCATACCTATTAGAGTATCTGAGAGTTGGGCACAAATTTATATATTTACTTCGGATTCTGGACTTCCTTTTTTTTTTTATGGTATACATGTTTAGTGAAATGTTGCATTGTGTGGTTAAGATATTTTTGGTAAACGCCTTTTTTAATATGAACACTATCTTGACATATCTTTGTTAGTTTTGATATTTTGATATTTTACATTTATAATGATCTAATTTCATACTGTTATATAAAAGTATTATTTACGTTTGTTTTTATCTCTGAAGTGAACACAATGCGTTTGCTACGTTTTTAAAACTTTAAATACATCGCCTAAACAAATTTACTCTCATACCTCGATCTACAGTCAAATGCGACCTTAAATACATATACATACATACATACATACACACATACATACATACATACATATTCAACCTTATTCATTAGTTTTGTTCATTGCCATTTCGGAGAAACAAACAAATTCAATGGGTATAGAAATGGATTTTGCACTTTTACTGAATAACAATCGATAAATTGTTATTTGCGTTGATTTCTCTATATTTTTCATTTTGTTTTAATTTAATAATTTTAATATACATTTATGTAGACGTACTCAATATCTTAGTCGACATATTTAAATATCTAATATAAAATTATAATTAAAAATAGTGCACATATGGAGAGCATATGTGTGTATTTTTTTTATTTGTGAATGCTTTTTGTAATCTTATTATAATATGATGTCGTTTGAACTCTTTACCCATTTTTGACAACGCAAATTATTTCAATCATTAACAACAACGTCGCGATTAAATGAGCATAGAAGGTTGAGTCGTTCCTTAGCCCGCTGATAGACCAGTTCGCTAAGGAAGGAAAAGATAAGAAGGTTGTGTTTGAGGCGCGGTTTAGCAAGCCAAATTGCAAACCGAAATGGCTCTTCAGAAAAGATGTAAGTATATATTATATAAATAATTTATAAATAATATAAATTGCATTGAATTTAGTTAATAGTACTTAAATCAATATATTAAAAATTAATTTTATCATTTTATTTACATATGTATCTGAGGTTTGATGAAAAAAGACTCCGAGCTAAAATCGGAAAAAATTTGCTTCCAAAAAAAAAAGATTTAGCTATATTTTATGTCAACACCGATTTTTTTCATCAAGCCAAGGCATAAAATAACATTTAAATGGAAGCTGAATGTTGTGATACTATCTCTTCACTTTTAATTCTTATAACAATTGGAAAATAATCGGGAGTTAAAATTGGTCATTTGTAATTCGAAACTCAAGTATTGTTTAAGAACTGCCATTTTTTTTATAATTACGACACAATTGTTATAAAGAATAGAAAAAACATTCAGTACCAGCTTTACTAACATGTTCTTACATTAGATATACATAGTTTACCCATTTATAAATGCAAATATACAAATTAAAAAAAAATTTTGTATTAAATGGTGGGCCTCATGCCACAGGAGGTGTTTACAGGAAGCAAATTCAAGTTCAAGCAAGAGAATGATACGTACCAGTTGATAATAACAACGCCTAAGGTGGAGGACACTGGCAAATATACAATTGAAATTGGCGGCGTCTCTAGCACCGCATTTCTGAACGTTGAGGAAGCCGATCCCTCATACACCTTTACAAAGCCACTCAAAAAAAAACTTGAAGGCTTTACTCGGCATGAGACGACATTGGAATGTGCTGTTAGCAGTAGCATGGCAAACGTGCATTGGTTCAAGGATAACAAGAAGATCGAATCGGATGATCCACGTTTTTTGATTTCCAAGGATATCAATGGTAATCTAAAACTTATTATAAAAGAATCTCTACTGGAGGATACAGGCAAATATCGATGCCAATTGGACAAGCAACCAGATAAAACCGAATGCGCTCTAAATGTTGTAGAGTACCCATACAAGTTTGTCAAAGTGCTTAAATCACAGCAATGCATTGAGAAGGATACTGTGACCTTGGCATGTGAAATTGACGACTCCCAAGGCGATGTTCAATGGTTCCGCAATGATGAGGAAATCAAACCCGATAAGCGTATGCAGATCATTAAAGATGGTCGTAAACGAAAGCTTGTGATTAAAGATTGCAAAGTAACTGATGCGGGTCAGTTCAAGTGTACAACAAATGCTGATAAGACTGACGCTGAAATTATCATAAACTGTAAGAAAATATTTTGGTTATTATAATAATACTTTTTTTTATTTATTTGCGGACTTATTTAGTTTGTTTCTTTAATTATTAAAAAATTAAAAACAAAAAAAAATTAAATTAATGACAAATTCAAAACTAAACTTATTTTTAATTATTCAAGATCAAAATCGGTTCAACAAGAAACTTAAAGACACTGATGCTGTGGAGCGTGAGAAATTAGTATTGGATGTAGAGCTGCAGGATCAAACAGCTCCATGCGATTGGAAGTTTAATGGAGAACCTATAGTACCAAATGAACGTATTGAAATAAAAAATTTGGGCGGTGGCAAACATCAGTTAGTTTTTAATAGTCTCGAACTAACAGATGTGGGTGAAATTACCTGTGAATCGGGGCAATTAAACTCGACCTGTAAACTTTCCGTTCGTAAAGGAGAAAGCAGACCCAATATTGATTGTCCGGATGAGTTCGCTGGTCCAATAAGTGCACCTGTCATTATTGATGTGCCATACAAAGGTATGTTAAATTGATTTTTTCAATGGATTATATTTATACTATAAATATGATCTTTTCTAAGCTTTTCGATTTGAAATTAGCTTCCTGGTTGAAAGTCATTTAACCATTTTGTAATGGCTTGTACCTGAGTACCTAAGATGGATTTTAATGTTTTAAATTTTACAATTATTGCGAAATAGCTTTAATTTGAGATTTTATCGTAGGTATTTATAATAACAACTTCTACTATATTTAGAGTTTTTGGTAAAGTTAAGAAAACGTGTTCATTGCGATCCTCCATTTGTATATATGGAATTTTTATTCCCGATACCCATAGGGTAGAGGGGTATTATCACTTAGTGCCAACAGAAAATGTATTCAACAGGCCGTCCGTATGTATGGACACCTGTCTGTCCGTCTGTATGTATGAACGCCTCGATCTCATGGACTATACATATGAGCTGGATCTACGCAATTTTTTTTTAAACATTACTTATGATTGCACACAAAACAAGTTTGTTTCAGAATTTGACCACTCCCACTACAGCTTTAAAAAAAAACACTTTAAAGGTGTTGCCGTATAGCTGTAGCTATAATTTTTGGTTCACTAATGTACAAAATTGACGTTTCCTGAAAATTTGAGTGATATCGTGTGAAAAACATGAAGATATAAGCCAAAAGAGATGTAATTTTAATTGCGTCTTTCATACGCCTACATGTATAACAAGTAAGAAAGCTACAGTCGAGAGTGCTCGACCCATTTCAAGAGAAAACAAAAAACATAAATGATATTTGAACAACAAATATACCAAAGAAATATACTGAAATTTTTGTTTTTTGTATATATTTGAAAATGTCACTATAAAATTGATTTTTAAATAACTTCTATGTTTTTCATTCGATCAGAACCAAATTCACAGGAATCATTGAGTCTATAATTATTATTATGCATACCAAAATTCAATTTGGTGCATAGGCTGTTTGTCCTAATGAACTGACTGAACTATCAACGCCCAAACAGTAAGAGCCAGGATGCTTAAATTTACATAATATATGTATTGGCATAGGCTAGTAAAAAAAAAGTCGAATATATACAAAAAACGCTACAAAATAAAAAAAGAAGCCATCAATATAAAAATATTTATATGAAAAAGTTATTTACTTTGACTTCATATTTTATCTGTCTTTCATGCAGTAAGCGGTACGAAACAGTCTCCTATTGAAGCCAAATTAATAAAGGATGGCAAGCCACTGCCTGTTAAGGATGTAGAAGTTGCCGTCACCGACGAAAAGGTTACGTTTAAAATTAAAAAACCCGCACGAGACTTGTCGGGACCATATCAAATCAAAATTGCTAATGGACAAGGGGAAGATACGAAAGATGTAAACATTATATGCCAAGATGCGCCACAACCTCCGCTGGATGTGGATATTACTGATATTTATCAATCATCATGTGTCGTGCAATTCAAACCACCATTGGATGATGGCGGTAGTCCAATAACGAAATATGTAATCGAACGCCAGGATTTGAGCAAAAAACAAGGCTGGGAGCCTGTCGCTGAGATTCTGCCAAGTGAGCCATGTCTCAAGAAAATTGATGACTTGGTACCAAAGAAACAGTACAGATTCCGATTACGTGCTGTCAACAAAATCGGTCCATCCGATCCGGCTACCTTTAAGAACTCAATACTCGCGAAAGATCCATGGGATGAGCCCGGTAAACCGAAAGAGGTGGATCTGGTCGATTGGGACAAGGACCATGCTGATTTGAAATGGGAGGCACCCGATAGCGACGGTGGTGATCCTATTACATCCTATATTGTTGAATATAAAGAGAAATTCTCCAACGATTGGGTGGCCGGCAAGGAAGTACCGGGAGATGCTAGAACAGCAACCGTTGACAATCTCAAAGAGGGCCAACAGTACGAATTTAGAGTCCGTGCTGTTAATCGAGCTGGTCCTGGCGAGCCTAGCGACAAGACTAAAGCCATTATTGCCAAATGCCGTTTTGTTAAGCCATTCCTCGTTGGCGATGGTCTCAAAAATATAACTGTCAAGAAGGGACAAACTGTGCGCTTTGATATCAAATATGATGGTGAGCCGGAACCAACAGCTAGTTGGTTGAAGGATACACAAGAGTTGAAGTTTGACAATCAGCGCATCTGTCTAGAGCAACTCGAGCGTAACTCGTCTATTACTATTAAGAAGACGGTCCGAAAGGATACCGGCAAATACAAATTGGTCTTGACTAATAGTTCAGGTACAATTGAATCGGAAGCACAGGTTATCGTCCTTGATCGTCCATTGGCACCGGGTGGTCCCTTTGAGCCCGAAGAGGTTCGCGCCCAGCACATTAAAATGAAATGGAAGCGTCCTGCCGATGATGGTGGTTGTGAAATCACTGGTTATGCTTTGGAGCGCATGGATGATGAAACTGGTCGCTGGATACCAGCGGGTGAAGTTGGACCCGATGAGACTTCATTTGACTTTAAGGGTCTCACACCAAATAAGAAATACAAATTCCGCGTTAAGGCGATTAACAAGGAAGGCGAGTCCGAGCCACTTGAAACAACTGATGCGATTGTTGCAAAAAATCCGTACGATCCGCCAAGTCCTCCAAGTCAGCCAGTCATTGATGATTATGATAATAAAAGCGTGCTGCTTAAATGGAAGCGACCTCCATCGGATGGTGGACGGCCGCTTACACATTATATTGTTGAAATTAAGGATAAATTTTCACCCACATGGACTGAAGTAGCCAAAACGGAGGATCCTACGCCCGAGTGTAAGGTTGAAGGTCTTAAAGAGAAAATGATATATCAGTTCCGAGTTCGTGCTGTCAATAAAGCTGGACCCTCGGAGCCATCACAGCCTACGGATAATCATCTTTGCAAGCATAAAAACCGTAAGTAAATTCTTAAGTATTCTATACCATCATCAAAACAACCCAATCCTAAATACGTTTGTTTTTTTGGCTTTTGGCATTGGCTTAACACAATTGAGCACAATTAATAAATTATGTTTTTTTTGTATATATATTTATTTATTATTTACAGTTTAATTAGTTAATGTCTCTCAATATTGGGGAAATAAAAAGTATTTGTATAAATATTCATATTTATAAATTTAATGAGAAGATATTAGGAAGTAATCTCACATACCTTAGCCGACAACGTTTGTTCGGCTTAGAGTACATTGTCCAGGATTATTCGTTAAATAAAAATTCAATTCGAATTTGATAACCTATCAATAGTCTTAACTTGACATTGGAATCTTTTTTTTTTTGGATCAATAGGTTTTAAGTTAATCGACATGCGATACAATTAATAATATATTTTAATTTGTAAATAGTGTTTATCGATGTGGTTTTAAAAATAACGTTAGCTTAACATAAAAAATGTAGTTTGCAATCATGAACATGCTTTAAGCTTGTCGCACGCATTTTCCATGTACGTATGAAAATACTTTTTATTCGTATTGGATTTGAAATGAATCTAAAATGTTTTTTATTTTATTTCATTTCACTACGTTTGTTATCAAAACCAAATAGTTAAGCCAAAAATTGACAGATCAACCTTTAAGCGGGTTACTATCAAAAGTGGTCGAACTCATAAATGGTCGGTTGACGTTACCGGCGAGCCCGTGCCCGAATTACACTGGAGCTGGAGAGATGATGTTCCATTAACGAGCGGAGATCGCATAACCATTGATAAGGTTGACTACCACACAGACTTTGTGATCACAAATGTAAAGCGCAACGATAGTGGACTCTATACTTTGAAGGCTGAGAATCGAAATGGTATCGATCGCGAAACCATTGAGTTAATTGTGTTAGGAAAGCCCAGTTCACCAAAGGGACCGCTCGCTGTTGATGATGTGACCGCCACGGGATGTAAGCTGCATTGGAAAAAACCAGATGATGATGGTGGTGTACCGATTAAGGAATATGTTATTGAAAAAATGGATACAGCAACTGGCAAATGGATTCGAGTAGGTCGATCCCCCGGGGAAAAAGAACCACCCAGCTTTGACGTGACAGGCTTAAATCCAGGGTCGGAGTATAAGTTCCGCGTGTCTGCTGTCAATGAGGAGGGCGAATCGGAGCCGTTAACAACACTCGTTGGCGTAGTCGCCAAGGATCCCTTCGATGAGCCAAATAAACCTGGTACTCCAGAGGTCGTCGATTACGACCATCAAAGTGTTAAACTGAAATGGACACCACCAAATAATGATGGTGGTGCTCCAATTCAAAAGTACATAATTGAAAAGAAGGATAAAAATAAGCCGGAATGGGAAAAAGCTTTGGAAGTGTCAGGTGATCAATTGGAAGGAACAGTTGCTGGTCTTCAGGAATATGGGGAATATGAGTTCCGGGTAATTGCCGTCAACAAAGCTGGGCCATCACCACCGTCAGACGCAAGTCTGCCACAGATCGTTAAATATAAAAAATGTAAGTACTATTCTCTTTTCATAATGACAAACTTTCGCGTGAGATTTACCTGTGATCCATATTTAGATTTTGGTGGAAAAAAGTGTAAAATGTAACGACTTTAAAGATTTAATTCGATATTAGCAGCAATTATATCATAGGTTTATCTAAACTTTTTACGCAGAATAGTTTATAATATCAGTCGAAATCCGAAATTAGATACCTTACAAACCTTCGTCAATTAATGTACATATATTGTGTGTCTATATATTCTTAGACTAGCTTATGGGAACGAACAAACAAACAAATAAGATATTATATATGTTTGACTACAATTGGTGACCAACGAAATCAGTCGTCTTAAGTTATGTAAGATAAATAAGATAAAAATGCATATATTATCAATACATATACTTATGTTCTGCTTTGATAGAAATCTGAAGACATACTAATTTTTTGTTAGTTGTTTAGCTCTCTACCAAACGGTAGAAGATAAATATAGCTTAGTGCCGACTGGAAATGTGTGTAACAGGCGTCTCCGACCCCATCTGTGTATATAATGTAGCGCGTTGTCAGTGACATACTGATTGTACTATCAAAGCCCATAAGCTACGATGCTGTAATTTTGATACAATGTTGATATGAACATCTAGGCGTCCACTTAGACGCCATTTCGTGAAATACCTATTTTAACTATCTTTAATTACAGCTCATAAATCGAATAAATTGGCTTATTTGTGTTTTTAGGATAGATATGTATAGTTGTAATGTAAAAAATATCGATGTTGATCGACGCTTTCAAAATTAAATATCCAATGTAAGGAAAGGTTTTAAGCTTTTATCTTTATACATAAATTATTTCGTAGAAACTTACCCATCTACCCATACGTTTGCATTAGTGTTTAGACGCGGTCCGCAGTGACGGTTGTTGCTCTAGGGCTTGAGTTAATAACTCTTAGTAGACTGGTCGATTAAATTTATCACCACTCCATTCAGCCGCAATTTTAGTTTTTAAAAATATGTCTATTTAAGTATGTTTCAGAATGGATTGTGCAAATGTTGTTGACATATACATATTGTATAGAAGAAACTTTGAATAAAGCAACAAACAAAACTTTTGCATATTTACAATAAAACTAAAAAGTTTGTGCTTGGAAGGCTATCGCGCTACGCCAGTAATTGTCCTAAAGCTAGAGTGTCGGCCGCTCAGCTGAAAGCAGCTGTGTTTAATTCCCGCATGGGAGAGAACTGTCTCTCGCCATGAAGTTTTTATATCGACTACCCATAGCGTAGAAGGGTTTTATAACTTAGCGCCAATACAAAATTTATGTAACAGGCAGAAGAAAGCATCTCCGATTTTTTTCATGTCCGCACCATCAAAATTAAAAAAAAAGAAATATGATCTAGCGTACAGATAATAATATCTGTAGTCTGAATAATAAACTGGTCGAATTGAACACTTGAATGTAATTGAAATATACCAAAATGTATTTTGGTATACACAGTAACATTGTCAAAATCAACTAAGCGCGTGTAGCTGCATCTGATTTTTGCTCCAAAAATGGTTTGTGGAAGAATTCTAAGTTTTTCACTTCCTTCCAAACAAACTTATTCAGGATTGTACCTAATATCGGCTTACCGTTTTCATCGATTTTAGGCTGAAGAAAGGTAATTGGCCAAATCCTAAACCAAACTTTATGTTTATATTGACAGGACAAACCGTTTGTCCTCTCGACAGCTGACACGGCACAATGATATATATACTTTCTGCGGTCGGAGATGTCGCTTACTACCTGTTACATACACTTTCCGTTTACAATAAGTTGGTTCTGATAGAACGTGTTGAATTGGTCTCTTAATATCGGTCACCACGAGACTTGCTGATGACGCTGATCCTAGTCGAACACACTTATCAGCCGCCTCGTTACCTGATACACCCAAGTCAAGTCTGATAGAGTGTGGTTGGCATTGGCTCAGTGCCATCGCTGTGTCTCGGGTTTATTTACTTTTTATGGTGTTCGATGAGAGTGCTTTTATTGCTGATTGACTGTTAACGTAGATCAACAAGTCACTCGGGCTTCCGCCCTAAGTCTGTATCAACTTGGTCGCTTGCCTAACACAGTTGATCTCCGCTTGGAAAACACTACAGCAGTCAGAAAGTCGAAAGGAGAGCTGGGTCGCAAGGTCTTTGGAGAAGACCCCCGATCTGGTGCCTTCCGTCGTCTTTGAGCCATCTGTGTAGATTGACAACTCATTCTCCCTCAACGGAGATTCCGGTTGCCAATCGGATCTGTCAGGGAATTCAGCTGTAAACCTGTAATCCCACTTAAGTTCTGGTACATAGTAGTCGTTCAGTCAATTATACTTAGCGTAGAATGGAGTAATGATCTGCACCAGGCTTGAGGAGGCACTGAGCATGCAACCTGACCGCACTCCTTGCTGCCACGTGCGTGAAAAAGACTCTAATGGGTTCCAGTTTCAACATCACAAGAAGCGCTTCTTGGGGGGTAGAACGAATACATCCTGTTACACCCAGGAGATTGTTTAGATAGTAGTTGGTGTGTACCGCCTCCCATCATACAAGCACCCCAGAAGTTAGTTTTGGTCTGACAATTGCAGTGTAGAACCAATGAATGATGTACTGTTACAATCCCCATCCTTTACCAAAGGTCTTTTTGCACACAAAAAAGGCTTGTATTGCCTTCTTCATCCTTTCCTCCGAGTTTCTCTCTCTGTTCCTCCCAGTGTCGGAAGCTTGATGCTCGGTATCTTGTCGGTATCTTCGTGTGAACAGACGAGTTCAGTCTTTTGTGGGTTGGCCCCAATACCGTTGTGTTCTGCCCATCGCAGGGTTAGGCTCAATGCGCCATTTAGTAGCTCACTGACTGTTAGCAGGAATCTGCCAGTTACCATTAGACCCAGGTCGTCCGCATAAGCAGTCACTCTGCAGCCTTTGTTCTTCAGTTTGAGAAGTAGGTAATTTAGGACATTTAGATTCCATAACAAGGGGGATATGACATCCCCTTGCGGGGTGACCCCGGTCGCCCTTCTCCTGATGGTCAAAGCGCAAAGTTGGGCGTTAATCATTCTTCGTGAAAGCATATTTCGACAAGTGCTGTCGTTATGGACTCGATCCTGACATTATTAAACGTAAACTCCTTCCTTTGCAATGTGCTTTCAATTGTGCTAACCACCCCGTGCAGAGCAGACTCAATTGATCTACCTTTAAGGTAGACGTGTTGGGACTTGCAAAATGTGTGAAGTGCTAGCTTATTTCTAAGATAAAGGTCCAGAAGTCTCTCCAGTGTTTTTAGTAAAAATTATAAAAGACTAATGGGCCTATAATCTTTTGGTGAGAAGTGCACCCTCACTTCTTTGCAGATTTTTCGAATGTATCCCGTAAGGACTCATCCCCTGAAGATCTGTAGTAGCTATTGCGACAGGGGAACGCATACCATCTGTAACAAGACCGGTCTGTTGTCAACGGGTCCTGCTGATTTGTAGGGGTGGAACGACTTTATAGCCCAGATTATCTTTTCTGTATTTACAACTTCGTCGATTAGGGCTTGACTCTTGTGAGTCACGTTTCCCTCGGGCTCGCCACTGATGTGAGAGGTGGTAATCCCATTCTCGTCTTCAGCTTCTCAGCAGCCTGAAAAGTGTGCGTTCATGAGGAGTTCCAGAGATTCTTGACTGTCTTTAGCGAATATGCCATCCAGGTTGCTAAGCAGCCCCGGTGTGGCTGGATACTCAAATTAGCTCCCGCAAAAAGTATTGTGAGCATTAGCATCACACCCAAGGATTAGATCCATGCACTCTTTCTGCGCATGCTGAATTAGGGCTCCTTCTTCATACGGGAGACATGCCAAGACCAGGTATAGTTTTGGACCGTTCTTTCGCTCGCATAAAGTTACCGTCTAATCCTTATTGCTGTAAAGGGAAGAGAAGAGCACCTTATTATTAGGTTATTAGCTTTAATAAGATATAAGTAAAAATTATGTTTGCGATTCAAAATACTTGTTCTATGTTTTCCAAAAAAAGATTTAGCAAATTGCATAATATTAACAGTGCAGTTTGGTGTTGATAGTACTATTTTTTAAGGGAAAAGATAGAAAGTTAGTCAAGTTAAATAAGGTTTTTTATTTACTAAATATTCAAATGAATTTCTTACGGTATAGAAGGTTTCCTAAGTTGTGTTACAGATGTTCATTGTCGCCTTTAATGTTCATTATTATTAACAGTAAAACCTCGCATTGATCGCGCAAACTTGAAGCCGCTGTTAATCCGCGCTGGCAAGCCAATTAAATATGACGTGAATGTGCGCGGTGAACCAGTACCAACTATTAAATGGTACCAAAACGACAAAGAACTCAAACCAGAAGACTTGCCGAGCAATGCTGAAATTAAAAACATACCACATAATACCAAAATTTCAATAATTGATGCGGTGCGAGAGCACACTGGCACCTATAAGATTCGCGCTGAAAATGAGCATGGTTTTGATGAGGCAACGGTCGAGGTGAACGTTTTGGGTCCACCTGGTAAACCAAGGGGACCCTTAACGGTCAATGATATTACCAAGGATAGCTGCAAGTTAAAGTGGAAGAAACCAGAAGATGATGGTGGTAAGCCCATAACGGCCTATCAAATCGAGAAATTCGATAAGAAACAAGGTCGTTGGGTACCCGTCGGCCGTACCTCTGGCAATGACACCGAATTCGATGTCAAGGGTCTCCAGGAGGGCCATGAGTATCAGTTTCGGGTCAAGGCCATCAATGAGGAGGGCGAATCTGAACCTCTCGACACCGATGGTAGCATAATCGCTAAGAATCCATATGAAGCGGCTAGTAAGCCAGGAACACCCAAAATCGAGGATTACAATGAACATATGGTGAAATTGAAATGGGAGGTACCAAAAGATAATGGAGGTGCTCCTATCACAGGTTACATTATTGAGAAAAAAGATAAGTTTGCACCGATCTGGGACGAAGTTCTCACCACGAACGTAAGTATTTTCAGGCTTAGCCAAGCTGTGACATTCACATATTTTTTGTCCAATTGATCTCATCAACGTTAATTCGAGAATTAAAAAAATATACAAAACAATTATGTTTATTCCATTAGACTTTCAATTTCCTCAGAATATTAATTATTAAATAACTGTCAGCAATGAAGTTTAAATAACACCATAAACCATAACAAAAAAATAATATTTAAGTTTAATGTTCAGATCAAATGATTAAAATCAAGACATCACAAAAACAAAAATTTAAATCACTAATTTAAAAGGTGAATTATGCCCAATATTCTGGAATATATGACGTTCATTGGTCATACAGTAGACATTAAAAGATTGTATGACCAGAAAAATATCAAATAATATATCTACTTTCAAAATATTTAGACACCTAACCCAGAGGCAACAGTTGGGGACCTTATCGAAGGAAACGAGTATCAATTCCGAGTTCGGGCTATTAATAAGGCCGGGCCTAGCGAGCCAAGTGATGCAACAGCTCCTCATTTAGCTAAGCCAAGAAATCGTAAGAAATTTCAGTCAAGCAGCTTCAATAATATTTATTAATAATTTTCGCTTCGGATACATAATAACTTTTACTAAGCCCAACTTGATCAAAATTTGTTCAGCTTCATTATGAATCAAATTGCTTCCTTTATAATAATTATTTTTATTTATTTTACACGTTTTAATCATAAACATAAAACAATTAAACTGTGGGATAAAATAAAAGTTATATAAATGGCTACTTTAATAGATAACTATTTTTTTGCCGCTGATATGTCTAATTATTGTTGTGTTAAGCCAAACCATAATTTGTTACTGTTTTAATCTTTACCTTTGGTCATGATACAATTTAATAATTATGAATACGTTTAAAAATGTTATAGTCAAGCCATCCATAAACCGAGACAAATTAAAACCCATTAAAGTTCGAGCGGGTCAAACTGTTAAATTTGATGTGGATGTCAAGGGTGAACCAGCACCAACTTTAACTTGGTCGTTTAAGGAGAAAGAAATTTCGCCAAGTGGCCAAGCACGATTGGATAATGAAGATTATAATACTAAGCTGACATTGTTAGACACTTCTCGCAACGATAGCGGCGTTTATAAACTTCGTGCTGAGAATATTAATGGTGTTGATGAGGCGGAAGTGGAAGTTATTATATTAGATAAACCATCGAAGCCCGAAGGACCGCTAGATGTAAGCGATGTTCATAAAGAGGGCTGCAAACTGAAATGGAAGAAACCAAAAGATAATGGTGGAGTGCCCATCACTGGATATATTGTAGAAAAAATGGATACAGCTTCTGGTAAATGGGTGCCCGCCGGATCTGTTGATCCCGAGAAAACTGAGATTGATGTGAAGGGTCTGGAACCCAATCATCGTTATCAATTTCGTGTTAAGGCTGTCAATGAGGAAGGCGAATCGGAACCACTAGAAACAGAATCAGCAATTACAGCGAAGAATCCATTTGACATATCTTCGCCTCCTGGCTTACCAGAGCTGGAAGATTGGGACGAGCATCATGTTAAATTGAAATGGGAACCACCTATACGAGATGGAGGCTCACCAATTACGAACTACATTATTGAAGTGATGGACAAGGATTCTGGAGAATTTGTGAAAGCCGCTGAAACTGATGGTCCAATTTGCAAGGGAGTTGTTAAGAAATTGGAGGAAGGTCAACAATACAAGTTCCGTGTTCGTGCTGTGAACAAAGCTGGTCCATCTGAACCATCGGAGCAAACCAATTGGCACACTGCAAAGCCAAGATTCCGTAAGTTAATTGTCTATTATTGAGGGGTTCCACATTGTGCACATCAGTTAAAATATATAATAAGACTTACGCATTTCATAGAAAAATAATAATTAATTGCAGCTTTATACAATTCCGCAAAACAATGACAAAAATATTTGTTCACTTTTATTTTTGCTAGCAAATTTTTTGTTTTTTGTCAAAACTGAATTGAATTAATTGATTGATTGAATCAATTAAATTTTAAGTGCCCAAATATGAGCCAATGGGAATGTCTTTTATATATACAAAATATAAACATAAGTACAATTTTTTTTTTTATACAGTGAAACCACATATAGATAGAACAAATTTGAAGCCTATAACCGTAAAAACAGGGTTGTCAATCAGTTTGGATATTAATGTTAAAGGTGAGCCGGCTCCAAAGGTTGTGTGGCTGTTCAATGGCCTGCCTGTGGTCACTGATGAAGAAGGTATTAAGATAGATAACGTTGATTATAATACCAAATTCTTCATTATGCGCGCAAAACGCCCGCAGAGTGGCAAATACACCATAAAAGCGACCAATGAAGTGGGCGAAGATACTGCGGAATTTGAAATGACAGTCTTGGGCAAACCAGGAAAACCAAAGGGTCCACTCGAAGTTAATGATATAACGAAGCACGGCTGTAAGCTTAAATGGAAAAAGCCCGATGATGATGGTGGCTCTCCCATTGACTATTATGAAATTGAAAAACTTGATCCACACACGGGTCAATGGTTGCCATGCGGCAAGAGCTCACAACCCGAAGCCAAGGTAACTGGACTTCAAGAAGGTAAGCCTTATAAGTTCCGTGTGCGGGCTGTAAACAAAGAGGGTGAATCTGAAGATTTGGAAACGGAACAACCAATTATTGCTAAGAATCCATTTGATGAACCCGACAAACCAGGTCGACCCGAGCCTACAAATTGGGATAAGGATTTCGTTGACTTGTCATGGACACCGCCCAAAAACGACGGGGGAGCGCCAATACAAAAATATATTATACAAATGCGTGACAAATCCGGTAGAGCTTGGGTCGATGCGGCCACTGTGCCGGGCGATAAAACCAAGGGGACGGTAACTGGTGTTGAGGAAGGACATGAGTACGAGTTCCGCATTGTGGCTGTCAACAAAGCCGGTCCTAGCGATCCCAGCGATGTGTCCAAGTCCGTCGTGGCAAAACCACGCTTCTTAAAACCACACATTGATCGTAAGAATCTACAAAAGAAAATAATGCGCACTGGCCAAATGTTGCATATGGATGCTGTCGTTAAGGCCGAACCACCGGCGAAAATCACCTGGACATTTAATGGAGGGGAAATTAAAAGCAGTGATAAGATTAAAATTGAAAATGAAGAGTACAAGACAACGTTTATAATGCCAAAAGTTCGACGTGCCGATAAAGGTTTGTATGTTGTAACAGCTACAAATGATTCTGGAACGGACATTGTGGAAGTTGAGCTCGAGGTTTTATGCAAGCCAAACAAACCGAAGGGACCTTTGGTTGTTTCCGATGTGTCGGCTGAGAGTGTACACCTGAAGTGGGAAAAACCAGATGATGATGGTGGCGAACCCATTGAACATTATGTTGTTGAGCGGATGGATACAGAAACTGGGCGTTGGGTCCCAGTGCTGACAACTAAAACACCCGAAGCTGATGTTACCGGTTTAACCGAAGGCAAAGAATACATGTTCCGTATTAAGGCTGTTAATAGTGAAGGAGAGTCCGAACCTTTGACAACTGATTCGCCAGTAACAGCAAAAAATCCATACGATGCAGCCAATACACCGGGTAAACCACAAATTACTGATTGGTCGGCAAATCACGTCGATCTCAAATGGCGCGAGCCCGAAGATGATGGCGGTGCACCAATAACCGGCTATATTGTTGAGAAGAAGGATAACACTACTGGTAAATGGCAAAAGGTGTTGGAAACAAGTACACCCAATTGCAAAGCGCGCGTCAACGATTTAATTGAAGGCACCAAATATCAGTTCCGCGTCAAGGCTGTCAACAAAGCAGGCCAGAGTAAGCCATCGGAGCCCTCGGATCAAATGACTGCCAAAGATCGATTTGCTCCACCGAAAATTGATAGAACCAATATTAAGGATATTACTATAAAGGCTGGTCAGCATGTGCGCTATGATATTAAAGTTTCGGGAGAACCAGCACCAACCAAGACATGGTTCCATAATAAAGCCCGCATCGAAGATGATGCGTATAACATTGATATGGAAGCGCATCGCACCAAACTATCGCTCCCCTATGCCAAAAGAGTACATACCGGAAAATACACAATTAAAGCAGAGAACGAGTCTGGCTATGATGAGGCTTCTTTCGAGGTGACTGTACTCGATAAACCATCTTCACCAGAAGGTCCGTTGCGGGTCACAGATGTCCACAAGGAAGGGTGCAAGCTTAAGTGGAATCCACCTCTTGACGATGGTGGATTGCCCATTGAGCATTATGTGGTTGAGAAAATGGATGTAGAGTCTGGCCGCTGGCTTCCGTCAGGGCGTTTTAAAGAACCATTCGCTGAATTGAACAATCTCGAGCCCAGTCACGAATACAAATTTCGAGTTTTGGCAGTCAATACGGAAGGTGAATCGGAACCACTCAACGGTGATCATTCAATTATTGCCAAGAATCCATTTGATGAACCAGGTAAGCCCGGCACTCCAGAAACTGTTGATTGGGACAAGGATTGCGTCGATTTGGTATGGCGACCGCCATTAAATGATGGTGGTTCTCCTATAACTGCTTATGTTATTGAAAAACGTGAGAAAGGTGGGGATAATAAATGGGTCAAAGGGGCTGAAGTACCAGCACCGCAGTTTGGTGAGGAATGTAAAGCGACGGTGCCAAATCTGGACGAAAACTGTGAATACGAGTTTCGAATCAAAGCTGTCAATGCTGCTGGCCCTGGTGAACCATCCGATGCAAGTCGATCCGTCATCACAAAGCCCAGAAAGCGTAAGTTAATGTTTTTAAATTAAATGATTTCACCACAGATTATATACCATATGTAGTGCGTTCGGTTTTCTCCTCGGTTTTAAGTTTCAACTAGACGTTTACTGAACATAAAAAAAGTATATAATTTTCTTCTTGCGAAGTGGAAAAATCACTCATATGACACTCACAGAACAAACGACGAATGTTAAAAAAAAAATGAGTTGGGGTTAGAAAAAATTGAGTCACGATCTCTGAGGTTAAAAGAAAACGAAAAACATATAGAGGAACGAAATTGGAAAATTTTTTTATTTAGAAAACAGTTTGTGTTGGGTAATTGTGTCTTGAATTTTATTGAGTGCACATTTTAGGGGAGAGACTTTGAAGAAGTCAGTTCCACATTGTGCTGACACGCCTTCCAAAAATGTATCCCCTGCATGATATAAAAATCTTAATTTTAATTCCACTTTGTGGAGCTTGTATTTCTCAATTAGAACGTAATCATTAACAGAAATATTGTATGGACATAGTATAGAAAATACATTAGTTTACATTATGATTTTATATATATTGGATATATATATTAATAATATGACAATTAATTCCAATCATTTGTTATTAATATAATTTGATTTTAATTTTATCCAGTTGCACCCAAAATTGATCGCCGCAATATTCGTACGTATAATGTGAAAGGTGGTGAACCAATATACTTGGATATTAATGTTAGTGGCGAACCAGCTCCTGAAATAAGTTGGACTCAAAATAGTAAAACCATTATTCCCACATCTTCAAATCGCATCGAAAACGTGCCCTACAACACCAAATATATTAACGATAATCCAGTACGAAAAGACACCGGATTGTACAAAATTGTTGCTCATAATCTATATGGTCAAGACCAAGTCGAGTTCCAAATAAATATAATAAGTAAGTGTTTAAAATAAGAATACTTTTACATATATTGACGATCATCTATGTATATATTACATCAGCTAAGCCCAGTAAACCTGAAGGTCCTTTAGAAGTATCGGACATTCACAAAGATGGTTGCAAACTGAAATGGAAAAAACCAAAGGACGACGGAGGCGAACCAATTGATAGTTACTTGGTTGAAAAATACGATCCTGATACAGGCATTTGGTTACCCGTGGGTAAGAGCGATATACCTGAAATTACTGTGGATGGATTGATACCAGGTCACGAGTACAAGTTCCGTGTGAAAGCTGTCAACAAAGAAGGTGAATCTGAACCACTGGAGACTTTGGGATCGATCATCGCTAAAGATCCATTCAGTGAGTATAGTATTTTTGAATATTTGTAAACAATACATTTATAAAGCACTTAAGACACATACAAGGTACTAAAATAAATTCAATTAATGGAATAAGTAAAGAAACATATTTCAAATAACATATCACATGAACAGATTTTTCTGGAAGCAAATCAAGAATGTTCAATACATTTTAAAACTTTGGTCAGCCTTTTTATACCATCTCGCTAAAAGAACACGTTTGAAAATTGACGTTTAGAAAATAAAAATACCCGCTACCCAGTTTTGCAAAGCACAAAAATATTTTTAAAATTTATAATAATATTAAATAAAAAAAAAAACTTTTTGAAATATCAATAGTTTTGTTTAACAAGCGGGATTTTAAATCAGGCACCGAGGCACAATGCGACACGCAGACGTACACTCTAATCACTGTTCCACCAAAGTATTTAGTACGCGGTCATTTTATACCCGCTACGCATAGAATAGAATGAGATTATAACTTAGTGCCAACAGAAAATGTATGTAACAGGCAGAAGGCATCTCCGACCCCATAAAGTATATATTCTTCATCATTATTATTATTTTTGTAAAATTTATAATTTGTTTAAGGGCAAGTATGTGCATATCGTTTCTAAAAACATATTCCACTACATCTTTTTAGCTGTACCTTCCAAACCAGGAACACCGGAACCAACAGATTGGTCTGCAAATAAGGTGGAATTGGCTTGGGCAGAACCAGCTAGCGATGGAGGCTCTTCTATTACTGGATATATTATAGAAGTCAAGGATAAATATAGTCCACTATGGGAAAAAGCACTTGAGACAGACACCGCAACTCCCGTGGCGACAGTCAATGGATTAATTGAAGGAAATGAATATCAATTCCGCGTAATTGCGCTTAACAAAGGCGGACAATCCGAGCCATCAGAACCAAGTAAAACATTTATAGCTAAGCCTCGGTATTTGGCGCCAAAGATCGACCGAAGAAACCTCCGAGACGTAGCCTTATCTGCAGGAACCGCTCTCAAGTTGGACGCCAATATTGTTGGCGAGCCAGCACCAAAAGTAGAATGGAAATTTTTGAATTATCCACTGCAATCAGGCAAAAACGTGACGATTGAAACACCCGACTATTATACGAAGCTAGTAATACGTCCAACACAACGTGCCGACTCTGGCGAATACATAGTTACGGCCACAAATAGTTCGGGCAAGGATAGTGTGTTGATTAACGTAAATATTACGGATAAACCGACTTCACCCAATGGACCGCTTCAGATATCAGATGTACACAAGGAGGGCTGTCACTTGAAATGGAAGCGTCCCAATGATGATGGTGGTACCCCCATTGAGTATTTCCAAATCGATAAATTAGATCCGGAAACAGGTAATTGGATGCCTTGTGCTCGATCCTCCGAACTACAAGTTGATGTCACCGGTCTTACACCTGGTAATGAATATAAATTTAGAGTATCGGCTGTAAATGCTGAGGGTGAATCCGCTCCCTTGGTTGCCGACGAATCCATCATTGCTAAAAATCCATTTGATGAGCCCGGTAAGCCAGAAAATCTCAGAGCTGTCGATTGGGATAAGGATCATATTGATTTAGCGTGGGCTCCGCCCATAAACGATGGAGGTTCTCCCATACTCGGCTACCTTGTGGAAAAGAAAGACAAGTATGGGAAGTGGGAGAAGGCTCTGGAAGTTCCAGCTGATCAATGTAAAGCCACCGTTCCTGATTTGGTCGAGGGCCAAACCTATGAATTCCGTGTCAGCGGTATTAACGCTGCCGGTCCCGGGGAACCATCAAATACAACCGGGCCAATTGTCGCCAAATCACGCAATAAGCCACCGGTCATTGATCGAAGCAATTTAATTGAGGTTCGCATTAAAGCGGGCCAAGCGTTTACCTTTGATTGCAAGGTCTCGGGCGAGCCAGCACCAAAAACGAAATGGCTTCTGAAAAAGAAGGAAGTCTATTCGAAAGACAATGCAAAAGTCACACATGTGGATTATAATACTAAACTAAAGATAACAAATACAACTCGGTCTGATTCTGGTCTTTATACTGTGTATGCTGAGAACATTAACGGGGAGGATAGTGCTGATGTTAAGGTCACCGTAATTGATAGACCATCGCCACCAAATGGTCCACTTAAGGTTGAAAATGTGCATGCCAATGGTTGCACTTTGAAATGGAATCCACCCGATGATGATGGTGGTCAACCCATTGACAGTTATGTTGTTGAGAAATTCGATGAAGCATCTGGACGTTGGGTGCCAGCGGGCGAAACAGATGGACCTATCACAAGTCTGGACGTTAAAGACTTGACACCGGGACACAAATATAAGTTCAGAGTGCGTGCTAAGAACCGTCAAGGCACATCAGATCCACTGACCACGCCGCATGCAACTGAAGCTAAGAATCCCTATGATGAACCAACTAAGCCAGGGACTCCTTCAATTAAAGATTTTGACAAAGACTTTGTTGATTTAGAATGGACGAGACCAAAAAGTGATGGTGGATCCCCAATTAGTGGGTACATTATTGAGAAGCGTGATAAATATACACCGGATTGGGAAACGTGTGCAGAGATTGAAGGCGATGTTACCAGCGGTCATGTGCCC
This sequence comes from Drosophila immigrans, assembly GCA_963583835.1. Taxonomy (NCBI): domain Eukaryota; kingdom Metazoa; phylum Arthropoda; class Insecta; order Diptera; family Drosophilidae; genus Drosophila; species Drosophila immigrans. The sequence continues at coordinate 1,975,323 of OY757145.1, forward strand.
GAGTTAATTGAGGGTGTTAAATATGAATTCCGTGTTCGAGCTGTAAATAAAGCTGGGCCGAGTACGCCGAGTGATCCGACTGCACCCCATTTGGCACGTGCCAAGAATTTGCCACCGAAAATCGATAGGAATTTTATGACAGATATTAAGATACGAGCTGGCAATGTTGTTGAATTCGATGTGCCAGTCAGCGGAGAGCCAATACCAAGTAAAGAATGGTCGCATGACGATAATATGGTCATCAATACGGATCGCGTTAAAATTACTAGCTTCGATGATCGCACAAAATTGCGCATTCTTGATGCCAAACGAATTGATACAGGTGCATACACGCTACTGGCGCGCAATCTTAATGGCGTGGATAAGCACACGGTCATGATAACGGTGCTGGATGTGCCCAGCGTACCAGAAGGACCCCTACGTGGCGATGACATTACAAAGAACTCCATTACAGTACGTTGGCGTCCACCCAAAGATGATGGTGGCTCTGAGATCACTCATTATATTGTAGAGAAAATGGATAATGAAGCAATGCGTTGGGTGCCCGTGGGCGAATGTGCTGGCACCGAGTTGCGTGCAGAAAATCTTATCGAGAATCACGATTACAACTTTAGAGTTCGGGCAGTCAACAAATTGGGTCAATCCCAGCCGCTGGCAACAACACAAGCTATTACAGCCAAAGATCCTTTCACACATCCTGATAAACCAGGCCAACCTCAGGCTGTGGATTGGGGCAAATCTTTTGTTGATTTGGAGTGGGCGTCACCAAAACGTGATGGCGGCGCACCAATAACTTCGTATATTATAGAAAAGCGACCCAAGTTTGGACAATGGGAGAACGCATTGGTTCTGCCGGGTAACGAACTCAAAGCTCACATCCCCGACTTGACTGAGGGCAGTGAGTATGAATTCCGTGTGATTGCTGTGAATCGTGCCGGTCCAAGCGATCCATCGGATCCCTCTGGCACTGTCATTTGCAAGCCACGTTTCCTGGCGCCATATTTCGATAAATCACTATTGAATGACATCATCGTGCATGCGGGCAAACGCTTGGGTTGGACGCTGCCCATCGAAGCATCTCCCAGGCCGATCGTTAAATGGCTTTTCAATGGCAAAGAAGTGCCTGGACATGGCGAATCCAATCTATTTCAAAATGAGCTTTGTTTTGAGATACCATCTGCACGACGAAGCGATGAGGGTCGGTACACTTTACAATTGAAGAACGAGCATGGTGCTTTTGATGCATCGGCTCATGCAACCGTGCTCGATCGCCCATCACCTCCAAAAGGTCCTCTCGATATATCAAAAATTTCCAGGGATGGTTGTCACTTGGCCTGGCATGCACCAAAAGATGACGGCGGCTCACCTATATTGCATTACATTATAGAAAAGATGGATCTATCCCGCGGCACTTGGTCTGATGCTGGCATGAGTACACATCTCGTCCATGATGTAATACGTCTTGTTCACAACAAGGAATATTTATTCCGTGTGAAAGCGGTCAATGCAATTGGTGAATCGGAGCCATTGGAGGCGACCAAGAGCATTATAGCCAAAAATGAATTTGATGAACCCGACGCACCAGGAAAACCAATCGTCTCGGATTGGGATTGCGATCATGTCGATTTACAATGGACGCCACCGAAATCTGATGGTGGTACCCCACTCCTCGAATACATTATCCAAAAAAAACAAAAAGGAAGTCCTTATTGGGCGAATGTTGTACATGTCCCTGCGAACAAAACAAGCGCCACAGTTCCCGAACTTGTTGAGGGACAAGAATACGAATTTAGAGTGATTGCTGTTAATCAAGTTGGGCAGTCGGAACCTTCAGAGCCATCTGATCTAATCATGGCCAAGCCTCGCTATTTAGCACCAAAGATCATCACGCCTCTTAACGAGGTGCGTATAAAGGCTGGACTCATTTTCCATGTGGATATTGATTTCATTGGCGAGCCCGCTCCCGAAGCAATTTGGACGCATAAAAATAATCAATTAAAATCGAATGAGCGTTCGACAATTACGGCAATTGGACACCACACTGTTGTACATACTGTAAATTGCCAACGTTCAGATTCCGGTTTCTATCATTTGCTCTTGCGCAATGATTCCGGCATTGATGAGGGTAGCTTTGAATTGATTGTACTTGATCGACCTGGACCACCAGACGGTCCATTGGAGTATGAAGAAATAACTGCAAATTCTGTCACAATATCATGGAAGCCTCCTAAGGACAATGGCGGCTCTGAAATCTCGGCATATGTAATAGAGAAACGCGATTTAACACATGGAGGAGGTTGGGTTCCGGCCGTAACCTATGTGAATGCGAAGTACAATCATGCGATTGTTCCACGTTTACTCGAGGGCACCAAATACGAATTTAGAGTAATGGCTGAAAATCTACAGGGTCGATCCGATCCCTTAACTTCGGAGCAGCCCGTGATTGCTAAGAACCAATACACAGTACCTGGAGCACCGGGTAAACCTGAACTATCAGACAGCGATAAGGATCACATTACCCTTAAATGGAAGCAACCAATAAGCAATGGTGGCTCACCGATTCTGGGTTATGACATTGAGCGACGTGATGTCAATACGGGCCGTTGGATCAAGATTAATGGTGAACCAGTGCCAACCACTGACTACACCGATAATCGTGTAACTCCAAACCATCAATATCAGTATCGCATATCGGCAGTCAATGCAGCTGGCAATAGCAAGCCTTCAGAGCCATCAGTAACACTTACGTCCCGTCCCATGCGCGAAAAGCCACGACTTTATTTGGATGGTTTGGTTGGCAGACGTGTTAAAGTACGCGCTGGCGAGCCAGTGAATATTAATATACCAATTTCTGGCGCACCAACGCCAACAATTGAATGGATGCGTGGTGATCTTAAATTGCCGGAATCAAAGAAAATCTCGTACGATACAAATTCGGAAAGAACGATTTTCCGCATTGATGATTCCGCGCGAGAAGATGCTGGAGTTTATAAATTGAGTGCGAAAAATGAATTTGGTCAGGACTCCGCGGACATTGAGATCATTGTTGTGGATAAACCATCGCCACCTGTGGGCCCACTTAATTACACCGAGACGGCACCCGATCACATCTCACTGCAATGGAATCCACCCAAAGACGATGGTGGTAGCGATATAACAGGTTATATTATTGAGTTCAGTGAGTTCGGTGTTGGCAATTGGAAACCCGTGCCTGGCTATTGTCCCAAAACGAATTATTGTGTCAAGGGACTCACCGAAGGAAAAAAGTATTTATTCCGCGTGCGTGCTGAAAATATTCATGGTGTCTCCGATGCCTTGGATGGTAAGCCAGTGGTGGCAAAATCACCATTTGATCCTCCTGGTGAGCCAACTCAACCACAAGTTGTTACTTACACTCCAAATTCAGCTTCCTTGGAGTGGCATCCGCCAGATTATTGTGGAGGTAAACCAATTTCAGGTTACATTGTTGAGCGGCGAGAGCGAGGTGGGGAATGGCTCAAATGCAATAATTATCCTACTCCAAATACCAGCTATACGGTGCCTGATTTACGTGATGGTTGTCGCTACGAGTTCCGTGTAACAGCTGTAAATGATGCTGGTCCCGGCAAGCCATCGAAGCCATCTGAACCAATGACGGCGGAGTTACAACGCTATCGTCCCGATGCTCCTGAGCCCCCCAAGGCCGATCGCATCACTAAAGACAGCGTGACGCTTTCGTGGCGCCCGCCACGTAATGATGGCAAATCTAAAATCAAAGGCTATCACGTTGAAGTGCGCCCAAAGAACTCAAAGAACTGGAGTCCCGTTAACGATTTGGCAATCAATGCAACTGTTTTTACTGTACCTAATTTAAAGGAAGGCGAAGAATATTCGTTCCGCATTATAGCCGAAAATGATGTGGGACGTTCGGAACCATCGAAACCATCACAGCCTGTATCTATCGTGGAGCAACCTAATAAACCATGCATGGACTTGGGCGGTGTACGCGATATTATTTGTCGGGCCGGAGATGATTTTAGTATTCATGTGCCATATGTGGCATTCCCGAAACCAACTTCGTTCTGGTACTCCAATGATACCGTGCTCGATGATGTACTAGATCAGCGTGTGCATCAGCATTTAACCGATAATGCAGCCTCGTTTGTTGTGAAGAATTCCAAACGGTCCGATTCCGGACAATACCGTTTACAGCTGAAGAATCCATCAGGCTTTGACACGGCAACAATTAATGTTAAAGTCTTGGATAGACCGGGACCACCACATAATTTACGTGCTGATGAATTCGCCGGCGACTCTTTAACACTCTATTGGAATCCACCGAAAGATGATGGTGGTTCGCCTGTTCAAAATTATATAATTGAAAAGAAGGAAGCGCGTTCCTCCACCTGGTCCAAGGTGAGCAGCTACTGCACCGTGCCTTTTGTACGTATTCGCAATCTCGGAATCAATAAAGATTATGAGTTCCGCGTGTTTGCTGAAAATAAATATGGCACTTCGGAGCCAGCATATACAACAGAACCAATACGTGCCCGACATCCATTTGATGTACCCAATGTACCTGGTATACCTCGTGGAATTGATTCCAGCGAGGATACCATAACTATTGCCTGGTCGAAGCCTAAGCATGATGGTGGTTCACCCATCACAGGATACATAATCGAAAAGCGCTTGTTAAGTGAAGAGAAATGGACAAAAGCAATGCATAATTTATGCCCGGACTTAACATGCAAGGTGCCCAATCTAATAGAGAATGCGGAATATGAGTTCCGTGTGGCGGCCGTTAATGCCGCCGGGCAATCGCCTTATAGCGCATCCAGTGATTTAATTTATTGTCGTCGTCCGCCACATGCACCAAAGATCACTTCCGATTTATCCATACGCGATCTGACTGTCATTGCTGGGGAAGAATTCCACATTACGGTGCCATATCACGCCAATCCAAGGGCAGTACCTATTTGGAATATTAACGGCATTGAAGTAGTCCAAGATGACCGCATTAAATTTGAAACGGATGACTATAGTTCGATTTATAGGAATTTAAGCGCTAAACGATCGGAAACTGGTTCATATACAATTACATTAAGCAATGTTAAGGGTTCGGACACGGCTTCGTGCCATGTGACAGTTGTAGATCGCCCTGGACCACCACTAGGTCCATTAAATGCCTATGATATTACGCCGGACACTTGCACATTGGCTTGGAAAACGCCTCAAGATGATGGTGGGTCGCCCATCACCAACTATGTTGTGGAGAAATTGGATGCGAGTGGCAGTTGGGTAAAGGTGAGCAGCTTTGTGCGCAACACGCACTACGATCTAATGGGACTGGAACCCAATCACAAATACAATTTCCGTATCCGTGCTGAAAATCAATATGGGTTGTCCGACCCATTGGAATTATCAGAACCGATAACAGCCAAACATCAATTTACTGTCCCTGATGAACCAGGACAGCCCAAAGTCATTGACTGGGACTCCGGCAATGTGACGTTGATCTGGACACGACCAACAAGTGATGGTGGCTCTCGCATTCAAGGTTATCAAATTGAATACAGAGATGTCGTAAATGACTCTTCATGGAATACATATGAGTTCCTCATTAAGGATACAAAATATCAACTATATAATTTGACCAATGGCAGTGAATATGAATTCCGTATTAAGGCAAAGAATGCAGCCGGTCTTAGCAAACCGTCGGCACCATCCATGCGATTTAAACTGAAGGGTAAATTTAATGTGCCGGCGCCACCAGGTAAACCACAAGTAACGAAAGTTGGCAAAAACTATGTGGATTTGAAGTGGGAGAAACCAATAAGTGATGGTGGATCTCGCATCACTGGTTACATCATCGAACGACGTGACATTGGCGGTGCAGTTTGGGTGAAATGCAATGATTACAATGTACTCGATACAGAATTTACGGTTATCAATCTTATTGAGATGGGCGATTATGAATTCCGCGTATTTGCTGTTAATGCAGCAGGACGTTCCGAGGCCAGTTCATGCACCATGCCCATCAAAGTATGTGAAGTTTTGGGTGGCGAGAAACCCGATTGGATTAGCCGCTTACAAAACCGAGTTGCACCTTGCGGTAAAGATTTTACTTTGGAGTGTGCGGCATCGGGTAAACCAACTCCTACTGCCCGCTGGCTTCGCAATGGCAAAGAAATCCAAATGGGTGGAGGTCATTTCTCAAGCGATAGCAAGGATGGCGTCTTTAGATTGCACATATCCCATGTGCAACCTGGCGACGATGGCGATTACACCTGTGAGGCCATAAATTCTTTAGGATTTGTGCATACTTCGGGATATTTGAAAGTTGGCTCGCCACCCATTATCAATAGATGTCCCAATGAACTGTATCTACCAGAGGGCGATAATAATAAGTTTAAGGTTTATTATTCCGGTGATCAGCCAATGACTGTAAAGCTAATGCGTAATAATGAAGTCATCATTGATTCAGGCGATAGTTCACATTTCCGACTCAACATTTTCGATGATTATATTAGCATTTGTATTAGAGATATTGAGAAAAATGATGCAGGTCAATATCAGCTCGAGTTGAGCAATGATTCAGGTAATGCAAATGCGAATTTTAATGTCATTATTACTGGACTACCCTCAATTCCAACTGGTCCATTGGGCATATCTCATATTAACAAGCACTCTTGCACTTTGGCTTGGCGTCCACCCGCTTATAATGGTGGCCTAAAGATAACTCATTATGTGGTGGAACGCAAGGATCTGACCTCTCCGCATTGGATAACAGTATCTAGCTCGTGCAAGGATACATCATTCAATGTGCAAGGACTGCTTGAGAATCAAGAGTATATATTCCGAGTGATGGCTGTGAATGAGAATGGCATGAGTTTGCCACTGGAAGGCTTAAATCCGATACGCGCCAAGGCTCCCGTTGATCCACCATCACCACCCGGCATTCCACAAATCACTGAAATCGGCGGAGACTTCGTTCATTTGGAATGGACCAAACCCGAATCCGATGGCGGTGCCCACATCCAAGGCTATTGGATTGACAAACGTGAGATAGGCAGCAACACTTGGCAACGAGTTAATCCCATCATTTGCCTTCCAAATCAAATCAATTGCCACAATCTAATTGAGAGTCGTCAGTATGAGTTCCGAGTGGTAGCTCAAAATATTGCTGGCATCTCGAAGGAATCGTCGGCATCGCAAGCAGTTAAAATTATTGATCCAAAGGCGGCAACGCCACCAATAATTGAGAAACCGCTGCGCGATGCAAATTGTATTCAAAATCACAATGCACAATTTACTTGCACCATAACTGGAGTACCTCGACCAACAATATCGTGGTTCAAGGGCGCCAGGGAAATTTCAAATGGAGCACGATATCGCATCTACTCGGAGGGTAACAATCATTTCCTCAATATCAATGATGTCTTTGGCGAAGATGCTGATGAATATGTTTGCCGTGCTGTCAACAAAGCTGGGGCGAAGTCTACGCGTGCTGCTCTCGCAATTATGAGTAAGTAATACACTCACAAATTTTGTCTACAGCTTGCCTAATAAACTTTGATGCATCATTATTTAAGTCTATAAAAACCGTTAACACAGTAGCGCATAATACAATAAACATAAAATAGTTAGAAAATTAATTATGTATTGCTTTTAAAAATTGGTTGATTAATTTATAATATTTCATTATTGACACTTCGCAGCTGCTCCCAAACTGAACGTACCACCCAGATTTAGAGATACTGCCTATTTCGATAAGGGTGAAAATGTTATCATTAAAATACCGTTCACCGGTTTCCCCAAGCCTCGTATACATTGGGTTCGTGAAGGGGATAGTATCGAATCTGGCGGTCATTACAATGTCGAAGTAAAAGATCGTCATGCTGTGCTGACAATACGTGATGGTTCTCGCCTCGATTCAGGACCTTATCGAATTACAGCTGAGAACGAACTTGGGGTCGATGTTGCCAACATTCAAGTGCAAATCAGTGATAGGCCAGATCCACCACGTTTTCCACTAGTGGAAAGCATCGGCACCGATTCGTTATCTCTGAGCTGGAAGCAACCTGTTTGGGATGGTGGCAGCGACATTACCAACTACCTGGTAGAGCGCCGGGAACATCCATTATCCTCTTGGATTCGTGTGGGTAATACACGTTTCACTTCAATGGCAGTCAGTGGCTTAACTCCGGGCAAGGAGTATGATTTCCGTATTTTTGCCGATAATGTTTATGGACGTTCAGATTCATCGGATATAAGCGTTTTGATCAAAACAAAAGAGTCAACAAAGAAAAAGCCAACCGAACGCAAATGGGAATTGGATGCGAATGGCAAGAGAATACGCGGCAAAGCTGATGGACCTATTAAGGATTATGATTCATATGTATTCGATATATATTCAAAGTTTGTCCCACAGCCCGTGGAAATATCACAAAAAAGTGTATATGATAAATACGATATTCTGGAGGAGATCGGAACTGGTGCTTTCGGCGTTGTCCACCGATGCCGTGAGCGTAGCACTGGAAACATTTTCGCTGCTAAATTCATACCTGTATCGCATTCCGTTGAAAAAGAGTTGATTCGTCGAGAAATTGATATTATGAATCAGTTGCATCATCAAAAACTTATTAACTTGCACGATGCTTTCGAAGATGATGACGAAATGGTGCTCATACTGGAATTGTAAGTAGAGTTTATCTTAAGAAAACAAATGTTTATGCAGATGTTATCCTCTGATACATGCCAATATATGTCGATTTTTTTTAACATATATATGTACTTTCATATTTTCTATTAATGTAGCTTATCCGGCGGCGAACTATTTGAGCGTATTACGGCTGAAGGCTATGTGATGACTGAAGCTGAAGTTATCAACTATATGCGACAAATATGTGAAGGCATCCGACACATGCATGAGAAGAATATTATTCACTTGGATATCAAACCGGAAAATATAATGTGCCAGACACGTAATAGCACAAGTGTTAAGCTTATTGATTTTGGCTTGGCCACAAGATTGGATCCAAATGAAATGGTTAAAATTACAACTGGCACTGCTGAATTCGCAGCTCCGGAAATTGTCAACAGAGAACCAGTTGGTTTCTATACTGATATGTGGGCAGCCGGAGTTCTTGCCTACGTACTGTAAGTCGATTTGAGTACCGCCTTAGAACATAAACGGTTTCCGAGCTTTTTATTTATAAGTTGGCTATCTGAATGTCCAATTAATAGCTATTTTATTTCAAGTATTTAAATTAAAAATTTTTTTTTTTTTTTTTAGATTAAGTGGACTTTCTCCATTTGCTGGAGATAATGATGTGCAAACACTGAAAAATGTGAAAGCATGCGATTGGGACTTTGACATAGAGGCGTTTAAGCATATTTCCGAGGAGGGCAAAGATTTTATAAGAAAACTTCTTCTGACGAACAAAGAGAAACGAATGACGGCCCACGAATGCCTGTTACATCCATGGCTGACGGGTGATCATAGTGAATTAACACAAAAGATTGCACGCGATCGTTACCTCGCTTATCGCGAGAAACTTCGAAAGAAATATGCAGATTTTGAGAAATATTTACTGCCAATTGGCCGATTATCCGAGTATTCTTCATTGCGCAAATTACTCATGGAGAAATACAAAATACACGATGCGGTATTTGATAGACGACAAGCTGCTCCACGATTCGTTATTCGACCATCTTCACAATTTTGTTATGAAGGTCAAAGTGTTAAATTCTATTGTCGGTGCATTGCGATTGCCACACCCACATTAACATGGTCACATAACAATATTGAATTGCGACAGAGCGTCAAGTTTATGAAAAGATATGCGGGCGATGATTATTACTTTATCATAAATCGTGTGAAACTCGAAGATCGTGGCGAATATATCATCAGAGCCGAAAATCATTATGGCTCACGTGAGGAAGTCGTTTTTCTTAATGTCCATCCCCTGCCAAAGGAACAGCCCAGATATCGAATGGAATCAACGCCGGTTCGACGCCGTGAACCATTACCTTACACATTCTGGCAGGAAGAATCCGAGTCGGCACCCAGTTTTACATTCCTTTTACGTCCACGCGTAATGCAAGCCCGTGACACATGTAAGCTCCTCTGTTGCCTCAGTGGTAAACCGGTTCCTACTGTCAAATGGTATAAGGACGGTCGTGAATTAAATAAATATGAGTATGCCATGACCCATTCAGATGGTGTTGTCACAATGGAAATCATTGATTGCAAACCATCGGATTCGGGCAAATATAGTTGCAAAGCAACCAATTGCCATGGAACTGATGAAACCGAGTGCGTTGTGATTGTTGAAGGTAAGACGACTAATTCCCATTGTATTTTAATGTTTTTTATGTATGATAGTAGGTACATGATATGATAATAGGTACATCTTTGCAAATCGAAATTAGTTTTCCGACACTTTTAAAATATTAATGAGTCATTCTATTTTAAAACATTTGATATTTTTTAAAATGCAATATAATAGAAGAAAAAATTAGTCGTAATGATTTAAGTGCTAATAAAGTCAAGTTTTAGCAAAAAATTAACGACTTTACTTCCAAGTAAAATCCAAATTCAAATGCAACTTTTGTAGGATCGTGGCGTTCTGCCTCAGTTAAGAGGGCAAGAATCTGCTATACATTGATTATTTAAAGTATTAAGGCCACATACTTTAAAGAATCAAAAGCAAGCTCTTGTGGAAAATCCTTATAAGTGATAGCAACCACAGATTTATAAGGTATGCCAAATTATAAAATAGAGTTTCACTGTCAACTGCATTACCGCGACCCCACAAGCTGCAATTAAAACACCCCGATTGCGAAATTCGGAACGTCACTGAATTCACCTCAATCTCGATTCGATAGCGTGTATGAAAGCACATGCAACCTTGTGCGTCTAAGGTTTAGCCACCACGCAGCCAACGTCTGGCACATGTTCCACAAGTGTGTTGGCAATGTGTTAGGATGGCATAAGATTGTTTGCGAGCTAGACGAAATTAATTAATGCTTATATTTATTGATCATCCGTGTGGCAAAACATAGATTAAATTGGGCTAACGAATGGAATAACATTACATGAGCAAATATGGTTATTTTATATAGTACATATGCAATACATACAAAATTATATATTTATAATATATATACATATATATATATATAATATACTAAATCAGGAAAGCTTTTTTGAAATTTTATTACCATTTTAGTTGCAAAAAAAATTCTTCACCCTGAATTTATACCAAGTCGATACAAATCACTTAGCATTCTAGGAATTTCATCAAGCTTTAATTTTACCGCTTAAAACCGTTCTTGAAAGATTCTAGTCAGTAATAATACTTGTTTAACATTTTAAAATGTAGAACGTTTTAAAGTAATATTTAACTAAGCTATCTCAATAAAAAAAATATTGTGTCTAAAATATTTTATTATATGAGAGCACGGCTGTATATTGATGTGTATATTATATTATTTTTATTTAATATGAACTACTCATAGGAGAATGGGTTACTCCAGAGCAGGCAGAACTTGCTCACAATTTTCTATACTCAGGAGGTAATTTATTATTTGAATCTGGACTAATTGTTATTTAAATTATATTTGCATTTTCTATTATTACAAGTAACGATTACAGCATGCAACTAGATGTTATTAGTTTGGATATGCATGTAGTATATGTATTTAAACAAAAATTTTTGACATTAAAATTACAGTGATTAAGAATAAAATAAATATAAATAAAATTACAATACCTTTAACTGATACCATGCATTTAAAGTTTTGTATCGAACTGTACTTCGACTTCCACAAATAAAACAAATGACATCCTTAGTGCTAATAATGTATTATTGTTTTTTCCCATTACCAATATTTTCGAAGTACTCGAGCGAAATCTTGCACAGATCCTCCCCTGCGGTATACCTTTCGTGTTGATTGGTACTTTTGCTGCCAATTTTTCAAGAAGAATCTTTAGTCCTTATTTAGATCTAGACTCTGTATATGCATATCTTCTGAATCAGCATTAAAAGACTAGGCAAACATCATCTCTCCATGAGATGCTGTTTGCCCCAGATATTTAGAATCATAAACGACACACCAAACTGTTTGCATATGTAAATAATCTTATTCATAAACATTAATATATGTTAAATTCCGAGGTATGCTAGCATACGAGTAGAAGCGAATGAATGTTATAGATGAATTTCGGTCTTATATGCTGCTCGTTTTACTCATTTCTTATCGGACTTTGACCTAAATAATGCATTCTCAATACCCATTCTCAAAGTAAAACTATGTACTCGAATTTTACAATACAGCACTTTTTGTATGATTGAAAAAATGCAATAATGCTTAAATATTTTTAATGTACATCTCCAAATTAGATCAAATTAATGATTATCTTTATACCCTTTTCAACAAACTGAATGATTACAACAATTCTGCCGATTTAATTGGCAATTAAATATTAACATTTGTTTTACATTAAAATATTAATATTACCAAAACCTGTATTTCTCACATAAATATATAATATGATATTTCCACAGATCGCAAGTATATTGAGCAGCCCATTAAACCAGCACCTCCACCAATAATCACAAGCCGTCAATTTACATCATCATCCTCCAGTAATGCGCATCAGGCTTCGAGGACCAACGAAACATTTGATAGCAAGGTAACTATTTTAAAACAAAAGAAATAATTAATAAAATCTGTTAATTAACGCTTAATTTGAATATATAAATTACAGACTGTTGTTAGCACAAACACTAGTTCCTCAACAACTCAGAATAGCATTTCAAGCAAGAAGAAATACGCAGCCAATTCCTTACAGGCGCCAGGCAGCCCGTCCCGATCTCGAAGTGCCACCAAAGAGCTAATACGTATGTGAAGCCATTTGAATTAATAAATATTGAAACTATTTTATAACATAAGAATACTCGACTAAATATAATGGATTTATACATACTGCAGTATGTAACAACTAACTGACATATTCACTGACTGATCTATCAACCTCCTGTCGAAACTATAAGCGCAAAGAGGCTGCAATTTGAGTACTCTTTGATTCATAAGCTTTCCAGAACAAACGCTCTGACCTTCACCAATACACAACAAAAAAAGCTTATCGTCATATTCATTTTCAGTAGTTGTTAGAATACAATTCTTTTTGCTGACTGACTCACTCTTCTACTGACTGAACTACCAACGATAGTCCAGATGGGCCAAATTTTGTAAATACCCAGAAAATTAGTTGAAATCAAAAAAGCTACAGTCGCGAGTGCTCGATGAGAGAAACACGCTATCCATTTTCAGATAATACACTTATTTTATATTTAAAAAAAAACTAACATATGTATATACTGGAAATGAGTTTGTATACAAATATATGTACATTTCCGTTTAAAAATCAATAATATGCCATACTCGACCACACTGTCAACCAATCAAACTGAGCCCGTGCATATGCATCTGATATTTGACCTTTAAAATTGTTTCTTGGTTGTTCAATGTTTTTCATCCGAGCACAACCAAATTTTCAGAATCATATTGTAATCATGAACATCTGTTATATATTATTAAAAAATGTAAAAATTATAGACCACGCCTCTTTTCATGTCGATTGGACATGGGGAGAAAATCAGCTTCAGCTGAACTGCGTTAAATTTTTGGTCTACAATATGACCTGAATGATTTATATGTACTTTATAGGATATGTTTGCATCATACATTTTTGACTTAAAATTAATTTACAGTAGCCTGTTTGCAAAAACCTTACAATACTTTATTAATCTGTTCATTATTATTTTAAAATAGTTCCTCCAGACGATTCGTTAATGTGCAAGCCGGAGTTTACGAAACCCCTTCATGATTTGACCATACACGATGGCGAGCAATTAGTTTTAAGTTGCCATGTTAAAGGCGATCCAGAACCACAAATCACATGGTCCAAGAATGGCAAGACAATTTCGTCTTCGGAAATAATGGACTTAAAGTATAAGAACGGTGTTGCCACCCTCACCATTCATGAAGTTTTCCCTGAAGATGAAGGCATTTTTACATGCACCGCAACAAATTCAATTAGTGTTGTCGAAACCAAATGCAAGCTGAGTGTTAAACGTAAGTGATTAAATATACTTATTAAATAAGATATGCTAGTTGGAGTATATTGAAAACTAATCGCGACAAAACACAAAAATAATCAAGAACAATATGCAAAAAGTAGTAAATGCGAAAAAAGCAATAAATAATTTTATAAACGTTTGTAAATTAAATTAACCTTATCAAAAACCAAAAACAAAGTATACAAAAATATTTTTTGCAATTGAACCTTAATTCTCTGATTTATAAACAACTGGTTCCAACCAAAAGGGGATTAGTATAGAAAAGGGGTGCCCATTTTTGCCAAAAAAAAAACATTAAGCGAAATTCCAGAAAAATCCATGTTGACCTCAGAGTTCTAAAATGACCGGGCAACATGTATCAACCTTTTCCTTAAATCTTTTTATTTTTTATTTCATAAATATGACTGCAAGCACTATGAAAAACCAATCAATGTTCAAGAGTGGCGATTTTTTTTTGGTTGTTATACATGTTATTTTTTGTTTTATCAAATTGAGAACTTCTAATGACCACAGTTAATTCCTGCTTGACTAAATTTTGCATATAAAAGCATTATTTATGTTTCTACATAAGTTTAACATGGCCGCAGCGTGTACAATCGTATTTAAACACCGTGTCTTCTACTTTATCTTTATATTAATTCAAGATATGTTTTTGTCATGTACACTTTTAGCTTTGGACAAATTGGCGGGCAAGCGTAGCGTACCATCTGGAAGCAATAAACCACCCAAAATTGTTAGCCATTTGGAATCCCGATTTGTTAAGGATGGGGATTCAGTTACATTGGCTTGCCGTATTATTGGGGCACAGCATTTTGACGTGGTGTGGCTGCACAATAATAAGGAGATCAAACCTAGCAAGGATTTCCAATACACGAATGAGGCGAATATCTATCGTCTGCAGATTGCTGAAATATTCCCCGAAGATGGTGGGACTTACACATGTGAAGCGTTTAACGATGCTGGCGAATCATTCAGCACCTGTACTATAAATGTCACCGTTCCTGGCGACGAACCAAAACCACCAACGTTTATTAAATTTCCCATCTCTGCTTCCTTAACGGAAGGAGAGAAAGCCAATTTTGAATGTGAGTTTGACAGTGAACTTTTGAATCTATCGTGGTTGAAAGATGGCAAGCCCATTGATGAATCAATGTCAAGATACTCATTTACCAAGGACAAAAATCGTTATACATTTACAATCATTAAATGCACATTGGATGATGTTGGCCAATATCAGACAAAGGCTATGGTAAAGAAGGGTGAAAGCTTGTGTGCATTTTCGCTAAATGTGCAGAACCCTGATGTCTAATGCACATGCAACTAATTAGACTGCTCATTATTTATTAAATGCATAAATTATTTTTCTCAACTAGATATGAAACAAAAAAATATTAAATCTAAAAAACACGAAACCAAGGTAGCAAAGTTTTCCTGTATCCATTATTAGTGATTACAGCTACATCTTCATTCACATTTGAACTGACAATAATACGATCATCACCTATTATATTTTAGAGATAAAACTGTAAACTTCTTGTTTATACTTACATAATACTTACATTAAGGCGAGATGTACAATGTAATTTCATATTTAATTTTATGTACTTACAACTTCTATGTACATGAAGTGTCATTGGACATTTGTAACAATGTAAAGCAGTTTAGGAGATTTAAGCATAATGACGTTCAATTTGTGCGACTTATGCAGGCATCCTCACTTAACATTCAATATTCTATGCATAAGTCACACATTGCCGTTCGTCATGATTTTAGTCTGTCCTAAATCTGTTGTAAGGCTATAACATATCTTTCGCGGTTAATTGACCCAAAAATACACTACATTAAAAACTTAAAAATCGAAAATCGAAATAAAATAAACGAAATGCAATATAGCGTTCAAGCTTGTTATTATTATAAATTAATTGGGCTCATTATACCGTATCCACATTGCTTGCCCATACTGGCAGCACTATATATATACCGAAATGAAATGCCGCTTCCCAGTTTTGTAGAGCACGAAAATATTTTTGAAATATTAAGAAAACTTGTTAAGTTTGCTAAAAAATAAAACAATTAAATGACAAAAATGTCACAATCGCGATTCGAGCTCAGGCACCGACGCGAATTGAAACATTCAAAAGAAAAAAAAATAGTATGGAGCGTCACTCGAACCGCTGGTGTCTGCTGTACGTGTTTAATTAAAATGACATCTTTTTTGGCTTATATCTTCCATGTTTTTCACGCGATTACCCTGAAATTTTCAGGAAACGTTCATGTTGGTCTATTTCATCAGTGTACGAAAAATAACAGCTATACGGCAACACCTTTAAAGTATGTTTTTTAATGAATGTAGTGGGCATGGGAAAATTCTAAAACAAATTTCATCTGCGTGCAGCCGTAACTAGTGTTTAAAAAAAAATAGCTCTATCTCTTATAAACTCTGAGATCCAGGTGTTCCTACAGACAGACGGATATGGCTATATCGTCTCGGCTGTTGACACTGATCAAGAATATATGTACTTTATGGGGACGAAGATGCCACGATCTGCCTGTTATATACATTTTCTGTTGGCACTTATAATACCCTTCTAAAAAGTAGGGTTTAAAAAGTCAATAAAATTATGATTTTTGACTAATAACATTGATTCTTGAATAGCTTCAGTTTTTTTATCAGATTACAACCCAATTTTCAGAAATCATTTGAAATATAGTTATTATTTTGCGTACCAAAACTCGAGACGTAGTATTATGTTCGTAACACTTTTGATGGACCTAAAACAAACTTTAGCTGTCCGCAACAATAACATGTGTTAAAAAAAACTTGGCTGATTATAAGAAAGTCTCTGAAATCTAGGTGTTCACACGAACATTTAGACAGATGGACATGGGTATAATGTCTCAGCTTTTGCCACTGATTGAAAATATATACTTTTTGGTTGAAGCTGTTGATAGTACCTTTCTACCCTTTGGTTACCCGATGTAATGAAAGATTATGCTGAATATGTAGGGGATCGTCGCTCGGCGGACGGATGCTTCGGATAAATCCGTTGAAGTGTACATCTGTCGACGGGGTACTGGAGGGCGCACGGCCTGCGTGGATGCGTCGGAAGATTCTGTAGAGGAACGCGCCGGTCGCGATGGCGACGATTTGTCGAGGAGCGCCTGCGCACTGTCTTGTGAAAATGAAGCAGGGTGTGATGCGCCTGTTGGCAAATCCAATACCGGTCGCCGCTTTCGCCAAGCAATTTGCACAGTACTTAATGATAAGTACTGCTTGCAGGCGCTTTTCGGCACTTTGGCGCAGGAATCGTGAGCATCTTTTGAAGATATGGATCCCCCGACAGACTCATCAGCGAAGGGACTGAGTACCCCGCGAAAATCTGCTTTCCACCGCGCGTGCGTTCGTTAGTGCCATGGTTACTGAAAATAGAAATACAACACAAATATGGAACGTAATTGAACGGAAATGGGCACATGACACGACATGACATGGAACACTCATCGGAGGACTGTACAACTACGTACTGGACATTATAAAATAGTAATCGTTATGGTTAGAACATAAAATACGGAAAGGGTTATGTATGGCATGGTTTTCACTACAAAGTGGAAGGGATAGAGGTAAAAAGTTACTTGTACTATATTTCTGATCGGAACCTTAAAATTAATTAGGCTAATCAGTTTTAAAGAATAGATCTCACCACTAATGAGCTTATGCAAAAAAATAACACCAAGCATAGTTTTACGATCAGAAAGAGAAGGAAGACTTACTACGATAGGAAGGTGATGGAGTGTTAGCACTCCAGTTAAGACCCCGAAGGGGTTTTGTTTTTGTACGGACTCTAATATTTCCTGATGAACCTTATATTGGGGACACCATATACAAGGGCAATATTCAAAATATGTCGAACAAGAGAATTATAAAGAATTTTACTGAACAACGCTTAATGAAACCAATGACACCTATCGCACGATTTGTTATAGCCATGATGTGCTTCTCAAACTTAAGTTAGGGATCAAGCAGAATACCTAGATCTATAACAAACTCAATACGCTCAAGAGGGTTTGCATGTAGAAAATAAGTATTGTTAAAAGGCAAACTCATTTAAAAAGACATACGTTACATTTCTTTCAATTAATATTTAAAAAGTTTACTTGACACCAAGATTGAAAGCTGTCAAGATCAGCTTGCAGCCTGTGACCAGGTCGAGAATCAACTGACCATAAACAAAGCTTGACATTGTCAGCATACATTAACACGCGACAAAATTAAATAACGGATGGAAAATGATAAAAAATTATAAATAATGTAAATTAAAAGGGGCCAGGGTGAGTTACACCGGAAGCGACCTTAAAAGATTTGGAGACTAAGCCGTTAAAATACACTTTCTGGGTTCTGAAATTTAAAAAGCTATATGTATATCCAAATAATAACGTTATTGGGAAATCCCAAGAGATGAAGTTTATGTAGTAATAGTGACTAACAGAATCAAAGGCTTTACTGAAATCAGTATAAATAACTTCTTTAGTTTACATTTTGGTTTGTAAACCTTTAATTACCAAAAAAGTAAACTCCAGTAAGTTAGTGGTAGTAGATCTAGATTTCATAAGCCCATGATGGCATGGCGAGATAATATATCTAAAAAAATGTTGTAACTGTGAGGTTATTAATTTCTCATACTGTTTTGCAATAGCAGACAATTTGGATATTCCTCTATAATTCTCCGCATTCAATTTGTTCCCTTTTTTATGGAGAGTCATAACAAAATATTCTTTCCAACAGTTTGAAAGCTACAGTCGAGAGTGCTCGACCGAATGTTACCCGCAACCCGTTTCGAGAGAAGACAAAAAACTGATATTTTAACAAAAAATACATCGAAGAAATATACTGAAATTTGTTTTTTGTAGATTTTTGAAAAGAGTCCATAACATACCGACATGGTCACACTGTCAACTCAACAAACAAGCAAGAGATTTTGGCCTATAAAATTGACACTTTATTGATTTCCATTTTTTTCATTCGATCACAATCAAATTCACAGGAATCGTTGAGAGTATAAATATTATTATGCTTACCAAAATGCTCTAGATCTATTATTACGGCTTTTTCAGTTTTCTGGGGCGGAAAGGGGCGTGGCAAAAACCTAAAACAAACTTGATCTACCTAAGACCTACACGAATACTGTCACCAAATTTGATATCTCTAGGTCATTCACGCACTTAAAACGTCCATATGCATTGGGCACAACTATTTTGATAAATAATTTAACAAATAACTTTTGTTCTACTAATAAGATTTTTACCAAAACTACAGAATATATTAAAAGTATTATACACAGATGGCTTACCAAATTACAAATCATTACACAAAGAACTTTTGGAGTTATACGCGATTTACATTAAAAAAAACATGACTGGTTCTAGATTTATGCATATTGTGGGCGAAGAAGGCATCCAAGTTTTGAAATAAACTTGATCTGCATACGCAATGCAGGAACCTATGTACCAAATTGGATCTCTCTATGTCTTATAGTCTCTGAGATCTAGGTGTTCATACAGACGGAAAGACGGACATGGCTATATCGTCTCGGCTGTTGACACTGATCAAGAATACATATACTTTATGGGACCGGAGATGACTCCTTCTGCCTGTTACATACTTTTTCTGTTGGCACTAAGTTATAATACCTTTCTACCCTGTGGGTAGCGGGTATAAATAGTCTGGAGCGTTGTCAGTTGTCTGCTTAACTCTAAGTGTTTCCATACATGTAAGAATGGCGCAATTAAAATTACATCTTTGTTGGCTTATATCTTCCATGTTTTTCAAGCGATATCAATGAAATTTTCAGGAAACGTCCATGTTCATAAGTGGTCTGGAGCGTCACTCGAACCACTGTTGTCTGCTTAGCTATGTTTTCATACATGTAGGCGTAAGAAAGGTGCAATTAAAATGACATATTTTTTTTGGCTTATATCTTCCATGTTTTTTTTAGCGATGCCTCCTTTTGGCTGTTACATCCATTTTCTGTTGGCATTTAAAATACCCTTCTACAGTATGGGTAGAGGGTATAAAAATAGATCAAGTCAGTCAATTGATTAAAAAATAATATATGTAAACGTCAATAAACAGAAGCGTTCAACAAAAATAAACAATAATAAATAAGGCGAACAATAGATACATTTACTTAGGCCTGCATAAATATATAGAAGATGCATATGTTTAACATATCTTTATTTTCGTTCCTGAATCTGTACCTAAGAGCTTTTGAGGTAGGCCAAGGTAAAATTGAAAATAAGTGCAGAGCCAAATTTTAGAATTTAGGAACAAAGTTTGTAATATAATTTTCACCGTTTAAAACCGGTTGATCGCGTAAGTGTCCTTCATGAGGGGAAGGGGAAGGTTGTAGCACCCACACGGAGGCAAACGTAGTCACTGTGGGTAGTAAACCAGAGGGAGATGGCGCCGTAGTGGCCATTTCACGTAGGCCGGTCTCGCCGTCCGGTGGGTGCCCTATTTAGCTAAAAAGGATGAGATAATGTTGTTTATTATTATTGGTTCATAGCTTTTCTTACCAAGTTATATGTTATTTAAAATCCTGTACCTCTGTGGCGTAGTAATTCGTTTTGTTTCAATCTGGTCGAGCATGCGCTGGCAAGTGAATTGGTGATCGCTTTGGTAACAGGTAACCCAAGTCAATATAGGATTGGTTCTGCCCATCACTTGGATCACTGCACACCCAAGTAGTGAGGGCAAAAGCCAAATAGGTCATAAGGTGCGCTGCTTGGATGTCGTTCATCACGAAACTGATGAACTGTGCATCCGAGCAGCACTTTTTGTCCACTATCCAAATTATGCGTAGAAAAGCGTTGGTTACTGGTGTGTGGTTAATTCTTTCTTCTCCCCTCGGAAGTTAACTTAAAAGATATTGTTTTGTGTTTCTAGATTTTTTGTTAGGGCTTTTTATTACACTTTTAGTTCCTAGTTAGATTAACTAGTAGTGTTTAATTCTCTATTAGTTTTTTTCGTAAGATAAGGCATTATTTATTTATTCTAGATTTATGTATAGTCAAGTAACTGTTGATGCATGCAGACGTGTATTACTGAGCTCCGGGAAACACAAATTACACAAGTTTATAGCGTAGTGTGAAACGTATTAATAAGTGTACAACGCGAAAAGACGATTAGTGCGATGATGTGCGGCATCATATATAATATTTTATTACTTGATTATTTACCAATTGATTAATAAATAATTACTTATGTCCCATAAACTAAAACAATAAACTCGATAAACTAAACCGCGGTAAAAAAGGCGAGTCAAAACGACATTGGTAAGCAAATTGAACGTGAGCAAGACGAGCGCCGGCTCTCTTTGCAACGAAACAACGCGAAATTCTCTTTTGTTGCCGAACCAACCCAAAATCCTGCTGACGCAAAAACGCAGCGGTCAATTACCCCAAACCCGACAAACAAACCCTTGCATTTAGCAAGTGAGCGACCTTGTTCATGCTCTCCGGCGTTACCGTCTCAGATTGCAAAGCGCACTGCTGAAAAGCATGTAATGGAATTGAAAGACCTGATGTTAGCTACGGAGACTACCACAAGAGTTTCTCTAACTACTGCAACTGCAACAGCAACATCAACTGTAACGGTATCGGCTGCCCGCTCGATCCCATCGTCATCATCAAATGCTCTTTTTGTGTCATCGATGACAATAACATGTAACGACGTTTTTCCAGCCGGGGTCGGCGTCTCAGTCTACCAGGACCAGTTACAGAAATATTTGGTTATTTCTGGAAACATTACGTATCGATGAGCTAAGCCATAGCAAAAGTTCGGCAACAAAAATGCTACAAAACTCGTCCAGGCTAGAGTGACCACAAGGAATGGAGAGAGAGAGTTCTCGAAGCCCGATGCACTCCCGCTGTCCACTCCTTGGACCACTAGTTTCGGAGAGTGGCTCCCACGTACTCGGTAGCGATGAATTTCAAAGGATAAATGCGCCCACGAGAGAGGGTAAAACCCGTCTTCTCGGATGCGGAATTTCCTTTGGAGGCCATCGAAGCCGAGGGGTGGTGACGATCGGCTCGACTTCGGTTATATCGGTTATTAACCGGTTATTAGAATCGTCAGAGGTGGAGGGGTAAGACCCGCTGACACCTCGTCGTGATACTCTGAACCCACGCCAAGCCGACCTTAACCTCACTCCGCTAGCCCTGCCCGTTTCCCCCTTAACCACCCAACAATAAAGACATATTTCTAGTACATTTTATTTATTTGCGCGCGCCCCAAACGCTCCGCCAGAGGATGTGGGCAACACATGACGAATAGATAGAGGTTAGTGCTAGCTACTGTCGCGCTTACCGGGAGCCTCGCGTCTTCGTCCTGGTCACGGCTGCGTTGCTGGCACCGGTTGTCGCTGCTGGGCTGGGCCTGTTGTTTCTGTGACGGCACTCCTGTCCCCGATGCGCTGTTGCTGTGTGTTGCTGTGGCACTGCTGCTGGCTGGCTGCTGTTGGCTGGATGCTGCTGTTGTGGCACGGATGCGGCTGCGCTGTAGCTGTGGCGGCACTGGCACGGCACTGTTGGTGCTGCGGCACGGGCGCGGCTGCGCTGTTGTTCTCGCTGCTGGTGTCGGTGCACTTGTTGTTGATGTTGTCCTGGTTGCCGGTGTCGATGTACTTGTTGTTGTTGTTGTCTTCGTTGCCGGTGTCGGTGTGCTCTCGACCTCGTGGTTATTCTTTTCCTTGTTCTTACTTGTGTCTTCTCACGTGCTCGTCCGAAAATCGACTCCCCGAGCTTTTTTATAGTGATGTCCCTTTTTTTTCGATAGCTTATCTCGATCTCGATAATTCATCGTTATTTTCTATTCAATAAATACCAGCTTCTGCTGATGCTAGTATATATTGAATGCCGCTAAATAGTGTTGACACTATTTGTAAAAAGTTCGCTAAGTAGCAAACTTGTATGACACGAGCAACAAGAGTCATCTTCGTTCTCAAGACATTCGTCTCGGAATAACAAAAACGGCTTGCGCTAGCCGCTTGTCGCACAGTTGCAAAACTTCACACGCATACGCATACTCATATGCACCAACGTGTACACACACACACACATACATACATAGAAACGATAGCACAGCGCAACGAAATACACCCATGCTCATCGTTCCGCATTTCATCTGCGACTGAAGTAAATTCGATGCTGTTAGCTGTGCACTGCTCCAAATGTTCGAAATTCGAAATCAGCCGTGCACTCAGCGGTTGTTGTATTCGTTTGGGGTGCTAATAATGCTGTGTCAAGTGAAATCACTTTTTTCACCATTTGACACATCTATGTGTTCTTTGGTTAGTGGTGTTGATCAATGTGGCCGCTGCTAGTATATTTATCGAATATACTAGCAGCGGGTAGCCGATAATTCACTATTTTTTTGCCTTTGTTGTTTTTCTTTCTCTTCTGGGTTTTGTTTTGGTCGGCTGTAATCAGTATTGTGTGCAGCAAAAATATGCTGCGTCACAAACAAAAACCCAACTAAAACAAATTCCACGTCAGCTGCGTTGCCAATAAAACAAAAATTAAAAAACGTACATAAGTACTGGCCCGCTTGTGCAGACTGGAATGGCACGTTACATACAAATTAAATGGAAGTTATGCCCTTTAAATTCGAATGCAAAAGTTATCTGTAGCAGGTTCAGCGCATCTTCAAGCGAAAAGCTCAACAACACCAAAGGTTTGAAATTCTAGCAGACCTTTCGAAGTAGATGTCAAAAAGAAGCCAAAGCCACCACCAATATACATACGTGAGAAAAGCTCAAATGCTCTTGTTAACAAAATTGTAGAGCTTATTGGAAAGGACAACTTTCATATAATTCCCCTTGTATGGGGTAATATTCATGAAATCGGAAGATAATTATAGAGTTTTATCAAATGATCTAAAAGACAATTAAATGAACTTCTACACGTACCAACTGAAAATCAGCAAGGGCCTATAAGTAGTACTAAGGGGCATATAATCGGATGTAGCACCAGCAGAAATTTTAACATTTTAAACAAAAAAGGGAAGCCCCAACCGCTTTTTAAGGTAGAACTTGAACCAGATAAGAGTTCTCTTAAGAAAAACGAAGTGCACCCTATATACAAACTTCAGTTTCTACCACATCGTAGAATCACTGTAGAAGAACCACACAAACGCAAAGGACCAGTACAATGTATGAATTGTCAAGAATATGGCCATACACGGTCATACTGCACACTGCGCCCAGTGTGTGTAGTTTGTGGAGAGCTTAACGACTCATTTGACTTTGACTCCGAGTCCTCCATAAGGAAAAATGTGGCATTTGCCAGTGCTTTACAATCAGGATTGGAGCTGCCTTCCTCAATTACATCACACTTTAAACTACAACAACCAGCGCCAATCACAACAAAACATTATCACGACGTAATGTTGCTCTCAAAAGCACATCTTAGAAATAAATATACTTTAACATTAACTTTTTACTCTTTCTTTACAACTAACCGTCCCGATGGTAAAGCACACGGTGGGACTGGTATCTTGGTTAGAAACCGAATTAAGCACCACCGCTACAAGGATCTAGCAACTACCTATATTCAAGCACCATCAATAAGAATAAAACTGGATAGTGGTAGCCAACTTACTCTAGGCGCAGTATACTGCCCCCTCGTTTCACTGTAACTGAAGCTGAGTTTATGCAGTTGTTTAACTCAGTTGGCGAGCATTTCATAGCAGCAGGAAACTGCAATGCTAAGCACACACACTGGGGATCTCGCCTCGTGACTCCTAAAGGAAAGCGGATTTATAATGCAATTATAAAAGCCAGCAACAAGCCTGACTACATTTCCCTTGGCAGATTGGCCATCAGACCCAAAAAACTGCCCGATTTAATTGAATTCGCAATCACTAAAAACATTCCAAGGAACCTGATTAGCGCCGAAAGTCTTTCGGATCTTTCATCTAATCACTCGCCTGTTCTGATTAACCTACTCCGTCATCCAATAACCGTAGATCAACCGACTGGATTGGCTTCACACAAAACCAATTGGATATCTTAGAGGAAGTATTTGAGCTCGCATATTGATCTGAATCCTGTATTTAACTTTGAAGCTGACGTCGACAACTTTGTCAACACACTGGAGTCCGCCTTTGCTGCAAGCATTTTAACTCGTCAAACTGCACAAACACCTTAAATGCAAAAAAAGACAAAATAACAAATAGAGCAGCTCGTAATCGAAAAGTGATGCCGACGACGGGAATGGCAGTCTCATAGGTCGCCCTATGCACGTCAAATTTTACAAGACGCCTCCCGCAAGCTCACTAACGTGTTAAAGCAACAAGAAGCAAATACCCAAAACCGCTATATAGAGCAATTATCAATATCTCAAAAAATTCACTCTCTGTGGAGAACCCAATTAACCCCTAGTGGCGCCTATAAGAAACATAGTGGGCGGCTGGGCCCGCAGTGATGAAGACTTAGCCAGAACATTTGCACAGCACCTTGAAAATGTGTTTCAGCCAAATCCTGCCACAAATGTATTTACACTACCGCCTGTAACAAATGACTTACCGAAAAAAGTATCACTGCAAGCTTTCC
The DNA here is from genome assembly GCA_963583835.1 of Drosophila immigrans. Lineage (NCBI taxonomy): Eukaryota > Metazoa > Arthropoda > Insecta > Diptera > Drosophilidae > Drosophila > Drosophila immigrans. The sequence continues at coordinate 2,001,061 of OY757145.1, forward strand.
TCGCACCCTAACCCCTGTGTAGCCGCTCCCGTCTTCGTCGTAATGATCTACCAACCCAACGATAGAATCTAGGGACGGGCAACCCTAAAACAATTCAATTTGAATTGTTAATTAATGTTTAATTATAAGATTTGATAACTTATTGTAAGTCTCAACTTAAGAGAAGATTCAATAAATAAAAGCAAAGTAAAAAAAAAAAAGATATAACCCGAAGCGTATATCCGAACTCTTCAAAAAGAACAAGATAAGGTTACTGATAGAATTCTTACCGGGACTACGTAGGCCGCATGGCTCAACAGTACGGTGGATTCCAACTAGACTGCTGTCGCAGCAGCAGGAATGAAGAAAAATCGAGAGTGCCCAACACCTTCTCTGCGATTGCCCCGCACTTCTTAGAAAGAGAACACAATTTTTGGGCAATCCTTTCTTTAATTGATTTTGATGTGGTCTTGCGAACATGCGCCTGTAGAGCTTGACACTATTTCTGGACACTACTGGTTGGTTCCACGGGCTACCGCAGGAATGGCCAGTAGTATCCAGATAAAAATAACTGGATCCTTCTTTCCTCAAGCCCAGCAACCCCTTCCAATCCTAAGTATTCCTCGTGTTTCCATCACAATGGACCATTCGTTCACTGGTTGGTCTCGACTCTTGTCGAGCCGTCTGATCAACTTAACCTTACCTATTTATCAATGCAACTACTGACATTTCAAATTCAGAACGCGTATTAGTCTTAATTTTAAGACTTAACACATTTTCGTAAAAAACGAGTTGAATATGCATTCCATAAATCAATTCAGAATATGCAATACAATCGCGCGAAATATCTTTGAATTGGTATTTATTCAAATTCCCAGTGGGATCGGTATGTACTACATTCTCTACAGATTTCAACAACTATTAGCCATATATGTTTATCATTTTACAACCACTGACGGCATTTTCCTTTTTTACTTTTTTAAATTATTTATTTAATGTATGAATGATATTATAGACGGAAACGCTTTTAAAAATTGCCAAAAATATAAAAGTTAATATTTGTTAAAGCTAAATTTACCTAAAGTAAGCTAAAAATTTAACGTTAATCTTATAAAAACGTCAGCATCAAGAAGTCTGGTGGCGCAGTGGTTAAAGCGTTCGTTCCCGTGTCGTCCATACTTCAGTGTCTGAGCTCGAGCTCAGCATGTGAAACTTTTGACATTTACAAAAAATGTTCGTAGTTGTTGAAAATTTTAAATCTGATAGCTTATGGTGACCCATCAATACGTAGCTCAGAGTGTAACTCGTGAGTTAAATATGAAGAAAACGAAATCTGTCATAAAAAAGTGATATTAGGTTAGTTGTAGTCGTCATCAATTTCGTCTTGACTTTGTGGAAATTGCACTATTTGTTTCATCCCAATCTGGTTCACGTTGAGAAGAGGCGAGATTAAAGCCGGCTTCATAAAGCATAGAAAGCTGAAGCCGGGGATCATCATGCCACAATCAGATGGCAGTGGAAGCAGTTAGGCAACTGCAGTCCCATCGCGACCGATCCCGAGCACCGGAACCATTCCGAAGCAGCAAGCTGATCACCTGCAGGAAGTGGTAAGCACGCCGCCGCCCACGAAGAGGGCATTGCAAGAGCCCGACTCCTGACTCCGATTTTGGAATGCCGGCGATGGACTGGCGCAGTCCCAACGAGTACATCGGGCCTGTTCGAATGAAAGAACGAAGGAAGGCCAGACCAGGAAAATCTGCGGGATCGTACGATCCTGAAGCTCGAACGCAGGAGCGTCCGATTCGATGGAGTGGATGCCATTCACTCAGTGGAGGACTTTCTCTTCAGGATCGAATTCTTGTACGTAAACTGTCGCCGCTTGCAATCGCGTTTTTTTTGTTAAAAAGCAGCCAAAGCCACCGCCAATATATGTACATACCTGGGAAAAGCTCCAATGCTCTTGTTAATAAAATTGTACAGCTGCAACTTATAACTTTCATATAATTCCCCTTGTACGGGGTAATATCTATGAAACTAAATTTCAAATTAAGTCAGAAGATAACTTTAGAGTAGTTTTGAAGCATCTAATCGACAATAAAATGCTCTTTTACACGTACCAACTAAAAAGCAGAAAGAGAGTACACGATATGCTTAATAAATAATAATAATAACCTACTAACCCAGCGATAGAATCTTGGGACATGTCCTAAAACAGTTCAACTGATTGTTAGTCAAAGTTTTGTTAAAAAAGTGTTGTAAGACAAGATCCAATAAATAAAAATAAAAAAAAGGATCGAACTCCTCCAGAGACAATACCAATGCACTTGGAGAGATGCTACGCGGCTTCCACCTTGTCTTGGCAGGCCGAGTAAAAGAGTGCATAGCCAATAATGTCTACGCGATGTATGTACTGACAATGGATGAACTGCACCAGGAGAGCATCAAATTGGAACGGCACACAAGTAGCCGCGGGCGGGCATGGCCATAAATTAAATTGTTGCTTACACAACATACATATTTGGTATGTTGCTAGCTACATTTTTAATTTTTTTTTTTAAATTCTTAACTTGAAACTTATAGGTTAACCAAAGATCACGCGGTTTGTATTCGCGCTGCCTAATATCTGCAGCACAACATAGTCGCTAATCATGAGGCCCACATCCGCCGCTATGTTTGGATTTATGCATAATTGCGCATAACATAAACAAATGGTCAGCGGCCCTAGCGACAGCGGGCGTAATGCTGCGTGGTCAGCACTTTCGACGGCCGCAGCAACAGCGTCAACAACTGCGTCGGCGGCCGCCCTGCCAACGTCCCCGTTGGCACTCTTGATGAATTAGGGATCATGTTAAGCGTTCTTTGTATTGCATATTTAGATCTTAAGCTAATTCCCTTGCGGTCAGACGTGCCCAACAATAAAGCTACTCTATCTCAACAACCTTATCTCACATTCAGGAACAGTCTCCCTCTACGAACTAAAGGATTGGTTAATTTATATAATGTCAATATTTAAAAATTAAAACTTTATCCTCCAATACGGCTTCCGACTGCAGCCACTCGCTGCACCCTCGGTTCTTACATGCACGCTGCAGCCTTTCTATTAGGGTTGTCGAAAATATTAACAAATATCGTATCGATGATATTTTTATCAATTAAAAAAAAATGATAATATTTACATTTATTACATAGAAATATCGATATATTTGATATTTTTTTATTTTGCGCTTGAATTCGTTCACTTGTCACTTTGGAATTCAGAGTGACCAAAGGCAAAAATATAGAAAAAAAAATATCGGAATTCCGATATTTGAGCAATCAAAAAATCACAATATAAATATATAATTTTTAGAAAAAATATCGATATATTGATGTATTATCAACAACATTACTTTCAATGGTTACATTAAAAAAATTGTTCTCCAATTCCCAAAAATTAATTATGAAACTTATTAGATTTATATTAACAGAGTTAATATAACTTCCATACACCAGCCAAATTGTCCAGATAGTAAAAACACTTTGATTGCTATTTTAGTTAATTTTATTTTACGTCTGCACGCTCTCGCTGTCGTTAAAGGAGTAAGTAAGCGTACGCATATGCATACAAAAAGGAATACAAAAAGACGTTCAAAAAGCAGAGAGGGAGAGAACAAAGAGAGAGAGAACTTTGGCTCTCTCTGAGATCAACATTGTTCTTCCCTTTCCACACACACACTCAATGTGTATGTGTATCAGTGTGACTTTTGGTATTTTCCAACACGCCACCTCAAAAGTTACGCTGATACAAATTAAGGATTAACAAAAAAATACTAATTTTTAGACGAGTGCGTGCACATTCAAATTGTTGTTGTTTCTTTGCTTTTCTTTTCTTGTCTGGGGTCTCTTTCTTTTCTGATCCAGCATTTGCTGCAAAGAATTGGGGAAACCCAGTAAAACCCAATCAGATCAATCAAAAAACGTAAATTAACAAGATTCACTTATATATAAACAACAGTGGTTAGACTAGAAATTATTTTGGTTTGATTATTGTTAAATATATGTATATATATATGCCAAGAGATCCAGTTTGTCTTGGTTTTAAACAAAATAACAAAATAACTCCATATAAAGGTTCAGGGTGCAGGTCCAGTTAGCCCCAGTTGGTTTCGCAGTGCAGTGAATCTAGCCGTTGGTAGCGGCTTCGTTAAAATATCAGCCAATTGGAAATCTGTGGAAATATACTTGACACAGATTAGTTTGTTTTCAATTTGTTCCCTGGTAAAATGATATTTAATATCTATGTGCTTAGTTCTCTTGTGGCAAGTAGGGTTATTGGCTATGCTAATACAACCTTGGTTGTCTTCAAAAATATCTATTTGGCCATTAAATTTTAATTTCATTTCATTTATTAATGACTTTAGCCATAATGCTTCTCTAACACCTTCAAATAAGGCCATATATTCGGCTTCAGTAGATGAAGCAGCAACTGATTTTTGTTTCATAGTATTCCAGGATATTGAACAATTTCCAAACATTTTAAATATATATCCTGTCGTACTTCTCCTATCAGTCTCGTTTCCAGCCCAATCTGAATCGACATATCCTATAAGGATATTATCCACTTTAGGATTCCTTTTGAACGATAACTTCAAGTCAACAGTTCCCTTTAGATATCTTAAAACTCGTTTAAGATATTGCCATAATTCTTTGTTATTATTATTAGTATACCGGCTTAAGATACTTATCGATGTACTCAAGTCCGGGCGTGTACACAACATTATGTACATTAAACAGCCAATTAAATTCCTACATGGTGCTTCACATGATTCTTCAGCTTGCAAGTCCTCATAATTTAGTTTGTTTGGAAGAGGGGTACTAATTGGATTACAATCTTGCATATTGAATTTCTTTAAAACATTTTTAATATATGCAGATTGACTGAGACAAATTTGATCATCTTTTCGATCAACTTTTATACCAAGGAAATGTCGTATTTCACATAAGTCAGTCATTCGAAATGTACTTGAAAGAAAAGTTTTAAATTTAGACATGCTTTCGGAATTACTGGTGGCAATTACCACATCGTCAACATATAATAGTAAATATATATTTTTACTTATATCTCCCTTATTTAAAATATATATACATCGGTCTACTTCTAGATTCTGAAATCCAAAATTTTTAAGTGCATTTTCAAAAACCTCAAACCAGCATCTCGCAGCTTGCTTAAGGCCATAAATAGCTTTATTTAGTTTGCATACTTTATTTCCATCATACTGGTTTAAACCTTTTGGAACCTTCATGTAAATTTCTTCCTTTAAAGTTCCATTTAAAAATGCTGTTTTTACATCCATATGATGGATCAGTAAATTATATTGATTAGAAAATGCTAAAAGAAATCTGAAACTAGAAATTCGTGCAACAGGTGCAAAAGTTTCATCATAATCCATCATATATTCTTGGGTGAAGCCCCTCGCTACTAGTCTTGCCTTATGTTTTAGTAAGTTACCATTTTCATCTTGCTTTAAACTAAAAACCCACTTGCAATCTACTATGTTTTTATCCATAGGCCTGTTCACTAAGCACCATGTTTTATTTACAAAATGCGAATTTAGTTCATCTTGAATGGCTTCCTCCCACAAGGCTCTGTCATCGCGAAGTTTAATTTCCTCATAAGTATTGGGAATATCACTTAAACATATTTGGGTATTCATAAGACATTTTTCTAAAAATCTATATGATAATTTTGGTTTATATTTATTTCTCTCACTGCGTCTGACTTGTTGATTTTCATTTTCTTGTACATTATCACCAGTTTCAACTTCTGGATCGGTATTCTCGAGACAAGTGGAATTTTCATTTGAGTTTTCACCAAACTTTGAATCCATTGATTCATTCATTTCCTGTGATGGAAAATCTAACTCTTCATTCTCTTCAATTGGAGAATCATGACTTCTGCTAACATCATTATGTTTTACTACAGAGTCATTTTCATTTAGAGTCATAGATTTTATGCCTTTTTCGTCCACCACTACATCTCTAGCTATCATGAATTTTCTTGATTCCTCATTCCACAATTTATAGCCATTTGGTTCATACCCGACGAGAATAGTCTTAATAGATTTCTCATCAAATTTTCGCTTACGCACTTTATTTAGTGCGTATACAGTCGATCCAAATACTTTCAAATATTTTAATATTGGCTTCTTTTTATGCCACATCTCATATGGTGTTTTTCTTATATTTTCCAAAGCTCTACTTGGGGACCTATTAACTAAATAAGTTGCTGTTAAAACAGCTTCACCCCAAAAACTTTTATTAAGTTTAGTACAGTTAATCATAGAGCGAGCTTTTTCGGTGATTGTTCTAATCATCCGTTCTGCAACACCATTTAATTGTGGGGTATGAGGAACCGTTAAATGATAGCTGATACCTTTTTCTACACAAAAATCACGCATTTCATTTGAGAGGTATTCCCTGCCATTATCAATATATAGATTTACCAATTTTAAGTTGAAATGAGCCTCACTTTTCGCCACAAAGTCTTTGAATACAAAAAACACGTCTGATTTATAAGTTATTAAGTATGTCACACAGTAATGTGTAAACTGATCAATAAATACTACATAGTAGTTTTTATTATCAATAGTTGAGGGCGTAATTGGACCACAAACGTCAGAATGAACTACGAACAATGGGCGGTCAATATTTTCTTTGTTTTTAAATTTCTCAAATTTTAGCCTAGATTGCTTTCCGTTAATACACGCCTCACATATTTCATTTTTGTTTAGCTGTACGTTTTTTATAAGTTCAACATCTTCAAACAAGCTATTTCGTTTAATTTCTAAGAATTTTCCTACACTAATATGTCCCAACCTTTCATGCCACAAGCGATACTCTGCATCATTTAAACTTTTGGATGTATATACTTTACTATTTAAATATAATTTCACAATCGGTACATTGTACTTACAAAATCCTTCAAATGCCAAGATACCATCTTTGATTATTTTTATACCATCCGGATTAAATTGGACGGACATTCCAGCGTCTAGCATCTTCTTCACGGATAGCAAATTGTGCGGGATTTCCTTGCAATATAGCACATTTTTTAATGCAATGTTGTTTCCGGAATTGTTAAGACTAACTAGTCCTTTCGCAGTAGCATACACAAATTCTCCACGCTTTGCAATCTCAATCGCCACAATCGGATTTACATTCTCGTACTCAGAAAATAGAGTTATGTCGTTTACTATGTGATCGGACGCCCCTGAATCTAATATGAAATCTACGCCGTCTGTCTGTTCACTGGAATTAGCTAATTTCATCATAAAAGCAAAAGCACATTCCGGCTGCGCTGTTGCCATCTGAGTCTGTCTCTCTCTAACAGCTACGTTCGTCATGAATGCAAACGAGCGTTCTGGCTGCGTTGCTGTTGCCATCTGGGCTTGTGTCTCTCCGACATTACTCTGGACATGAATATTCTGGTTGCCCCCTGCCTGCCTTTTTAAGAAGAAACAGTCCTTTTTCATGTGGCCTAATTTGCCGCAATGAAAACACTTCAGCTTAGGGATTAACTTCTTCTGGAATTGTTTCTTCACAAATTTTGTTTTTTTGTTTTTGTATGTGCTATTCCTAGGCTCTCGATTGCCTATAGCCTGCAACACTTTTGCACTTGTGTCCTTGCTAACTCCTTTTAGTTTGATTTCATGATCAAGAAGCCGAGTCTTTACGAAAGCTAGTGTTAAACTGTGCTCAGAGAGAGTTTCTATCGCTGTTGTTACTCCATCATAGCTAGTTGGGAGTGTTAGAAGCAAATGAGACACTTTGTCCATTTCATCTATTTTGGCTCCCGCCGCAACTAACTCAGTAACCAAATCATCAAATAAACGAAAATGGTTGACTAGCGGAGAATCACCTTTCAATTTTAAAGCCAATAGTTGTTTGCGTAATGAAAGTTGAGATGCCAGGCTTTTACGCTCGTAAATATTATCTAAATTCTCAAAAATCTCCTTAGGCGAGTTCCCATTGTTAGCAAACACTAAAAAAGAGTCACTCAAATATTCAATTATAAGACTCTTTGCATTTCTCTCTGCTCGCTTCACTTCGTCACTTTTATCACCACTTGGTATCTCGTCAATTACTTTTAGTAAATCGTTTTCCTCTAACAAAGCCCTGACTCTAAATTTCCATATGGAATATTTTTCCCCGTTAAAAGGTGTTATATTTCTCTTTCCTTTTTCCATCATACGAGAATAACTGTTCTTCTGTTCGATTGTTATGCGATTCTTAGAATTTTTGTTGCTAGTCTGCACTCACACTGAAAGGAAAAAAATGTACGCCAACCTGGCGCGCCGTTATACATGTGTATATGTATGTATATGTACGTTGTTCACTTTTATTTTTTTTTTTTTTATATATGTATATCACTTTTATTATTCGTTAACAATCAAAGTATTCCACTATAGCACTTAGCTGCAAATTGTGACTGGGCCCATAACCTATGAAACTTATTAGATTTATATTAACAGAGTTAATATAACTTCCATACACCAGCCAAATTGTCCAGATAGTAAAAACACTTTGATTGCTATTTTAGTTAATTTTATTTTACGTCTGCACGCTCTCGCTGTCGTTAAAGGAGTAAGTAAGCGTACGCATATGCATACAAAAAGGAATACAAAAAGACGTTCAAAAAGCAGAGAGGGAGAGAACAAAGAGAGAGAGAACTTTGGCTCTCTCTGAGATCAACATTGTTCTTCCCTTTCCACACACACACTCAATGTGTATGTGTATCAGTGTGACTTTTGGTATTTTCCAACATTAATGCTATTAGCTTTCATTCAAATTAGTCAATACAAATCAAAATAGAGTTGGAAGTGCAATGTGCAAAACGTAGTTGCATCAATCATCGATTTTGTTTGGCGATATGTGCCGATAACGATGTTTTTGTAGGTATCGGTGATGACGAATTGATCAATTGTTTTGTAAAACGTTGAAACACAATCTAAGAAAAATTATCTGTATTACATAAAGAAATTCATTGCATTCAAGTAAAGCATTCTTTATTTTATTTTAATTTTATTTTATTTTATTTAAAGTCGACTATGAACAGTCGATATTGAAGAAATTAATAAATTTATGACTAAAAGGGTAAAATTATGATTAAAAACATTTTTATAGTTTAAAATAGAAAAAAAAATAATTCAATTAAAATTAAAATATCAAATCTCTGGGGGTGTTTAAGCAATATTTATCTATCCCAGCATTCGCTGCATGGATTGTGGAAAACCCAATCAGGTCAGATGGTAGGTTAGTTAGCTAGTATTTAATTTTTGTTTTAATTTCCAACACCATGTTAGTTGCTAATTATTGTTAGCAAAGAATGATAGAATACAATTATTAATATTTAGAAGAGATGCATCGGCGTTGAAAACACAGTAGAGTCTGTTGTAGTCAGCACAGAGAACTCGAAAAGGTTCATGCCCAGAATAGTTAGTTGTACATAGGTTAAGGGATAAAGGTGTGAAGTTACGTTGATGTATGTCTACTGGGACAGAAAGGTTTATATGCCTAAGAAGGTAGGGAGAATAAATTTCACCCTTTGGTAGTTTGACTTTAAACATAACCCCAAGCATGCTACGACGATTAGTTAATGAGGGAAGATTAAGTAAAATAAGTTTACTATTATAAGAGGGTAAGTCAATACCAGAAACCCAGTTAAAGCCTCTAAACCCAAAAGCAGAGATTTTTTTTGTACAGACTCGATGAGATTTTTATGATTTGAGTATTGTGGTGACCAAATACAAGAGCCGTATTCCAGAATGGGACGGACAAGCGAAACAAAAAGAAGCTTTGTCGTATAAGGGTCATCAAATTCCTTTGCCCATCGCTTGATGAACCCAAGAACTTGAGTCGCTTTGTTGACAGTCATTAAAATGTGTTTGCCAAACTTTAGCCTATGATCTAGAAGAACTCCTAAATCATTCACATCGTCTACTCTAATCAGAGGTACCATATTAAGAGTAAATTTACTGATGTTAGCGGAGTTTCTGTAAAACGACATAACCTTAAATTTCGAACAATTTAGTAGTAGATAATTACTTTTTTACCAGGAATAAAAACAATCAAGATCAGCTTGCAATAGAGAGTTAGAAGCTATATTATTATATCTTGACATCATCAGCATACATTAAAATATTAGAATTTAAAATACCATTGGAAAGATCGTTAATGAAAAGGTTACGAAGAAGAGGACCGAGATGACAACCCTGAGGAACAGCTGAGGATACAAAGACAGGTTTAGAAGTTGCGGATTTAAATATTTTTGTTTGAGTTCTATTATTAAGATATCCAGATACCCATAACAGAAAATTATATGGAAATCCAATCAAGTTTAATTTTTTAACTAAAAGGAAATGTTTAACAGAATCAAAAGCTTTACTAAAGTCAGTATAAATAACATCAGTCTGCAACTTATTCTGAAAACCTTTGATCACTAGAGAAGATAACTCTAATAGATTGGTAGTCGTAGATCTCTGTTTCACAAAACCATGCTGGAAGGGAGAGACAATAGATCTACAAAAATTACTAAGTTGAGATGTAATAATTTTCTCAAAGAGTTTCGGTATAGCGGACAATTTGGAAATACCTCTATAATTATTAACGTTATGTTTCGAACCATTTTTATGCAAGGGGATTATGAATGAATCCTTCCATATAGCCGGGAATAGGCAGACTCAACAGACATAATAAATAATTTATGTAAAAGTAAATGCAATGACTCCGCACAATACCTAAGGACACAGCCTAGAATACCATCTGGACCGGGTGAAAATACAGGTTTTATTTGATTGAGTTCGCTTAAAACGGAGCATTCAGTGATCACAGGCTAAGGAATAAAGTTAGAGTTTTGCAAATTATAGGGATAAGATATATTAGGTGAGTAGCTGTCAATTGAGTAAGTAGATTGAAAGAAGTATGCAATCAGATCGGCAGCGGCCTGATCACAGCATGCAGTCTTATTTTGAAAAAGAGGAAGGTAGTGAAGAACATTTTCGTTTAGAGTTAACAAAATTATAGAACTGTCTAGGATTCTGAGGAAATTGTAACAGACACCGACGCAGATAACTATTGCAGTTGGGTGCTAAATGAAACGAAATTCGATTTAACAATAGCATATCGCATGAAATCAGAAGAATTTCCTGTGCGTTGATATTTACCTTACGGAAAAGCTTAAACCCAACGTCGATGTTTCATTTGGAATGCATCAACCAAGATCAATATCGATATTTTGTGACTAAAAATTACATTTCTATCCCAGAAAAAAAAAAATTAGTCAACTAATTAGATTTCAAACAGTGATTAAAGATAATAAGTGTCATTATTACGGAAAATGGCTTCTTAATGGGCGCATAGATGTTCATATCTAAGTTTTGCGAAAATTGAAGCTTGTATATAGCTTTTACCGTTTGGGCTGTGCGTTGACTGTATTATAGCTCTGTCAGTGTCTACGAACTACTTTATACATTTACATAGATAACAGAAAAAGGGATGCATACTTATCAGAGATAGAAGTAGCTATACGAAACGCTGTACATAGAGCTCCTGGAGTGATTACGTTATGATGGATGTGCTTACAAAATATCAAGTTTTTGGTGACACACGTTGTTATATGTACTCGGTGGAATGGAAGAAACGTGGACTACCGCATGCTCATATCCTAATTTGGTTGCTGAATAAATTACATTCAAATGAAGTGGATAACATCGTATCAGCTGAAATTCCTGATCCAGTCACTGATCCCCATCTACACGACATTGTGACAACACAGATGGTCCATGGACCGTGCAGTGCATTAAATCCATTATCGCCTTGCGTGGCTGATAGAAAGTGCACAAAACGATGGATATCCAGTTTATCGTCGGCGTTCAAAAGAAAATAATGGTCGAACTATCAAAGTTAAAGTTCAAAATCAAGAGATTGAGATCGGAAATGAATTCATTGTACCATATTGCCCGCTGCTATCACGAATTTTCAAAGCACATGCAAACGTTGAGAGTTGTCATTCGGCCAAATCAATCAAGTATTTGTGCAAATACGTCACAAAAGGCAGCGACATGGCTGTGTTTGGTATTGCAACGGAAAATGCGAATGACGAAATCAGCAATCTTTCAAATGGGCAGATACGTCAGTACTAATGAAGCACTGTGGCGATTATTGCCATTTCAAATTCATGAAAGATATCCCACAGTTGTACATTTAGCAGTGCATTTGGAAAATGGCCAAAGACTTTACTTCACTGAGGCTAATGCGGCACAACGAGCTGAGAGACCACCATCGACAACATTGACTAGCTTCTTTGCAATGTGTGAGGCAGATCCATTCGCAGCGACGCTGATGTACGTTGAAATGCCCAAGTACATATTACACTTGGAATCAAACAACAAAGAAATTTCAACGTCGCAAACAAGGAACTCCAGTTCCAGATTGGCCACAGGTGTTTTCCACTGATGCACTAGGTCGCATGTATACTGTTCATCCTAGAAATGATGAATGTTTTTATTGGCGACTGCTGTTGCTAAATGTAAGTGGCCCAAAATCGTTTGCGCATTTGAAAACTGTGAATGGCCACCAATGCCAAACATATCGAGAAGTATGTCAACTATTGGGTTTGCTGGAGAACGATTCTCATTGGGATCTAACACTTGCGGATTCAGTTGTTTCATCAAATGCGTACCAAATACGAACGCTGTTCGCAATTATCATCACCACATGTTTTCCTTCACAACCAATTCAGTTATGGAACAAATAAAAATACGACAAATATGAAGATGTCTTGCATCGCTTAATCCTAACATCCAAATCACCGATGAAATCTTCAATGAAGGATTGATTCTGATTGAGGATCAATGCTTGACTATTGCAAACAAGCTACTGATTGAAGTAGGAATGATTGCGCCAAATCGATCGATGCACGATGTATTCAACCAAGAATTAATTCGAGAGCTGCAATACAATGTTGATACATTGCAGGAATTCGTTCGAAATAATGTGCTGTTGCTGAATGAACTGCAAAAACAGCTATGCGAAACATAAACGCAAGCGTTGGACAACAATACTGGTGGTCTAATCTTCCTGGACGCACCTGGAGGAACAGGGAAAACATTTGTTTTTTCATTGATTTTGGCCACTATTCGATCAAGATGTGACATTGCTTTGTCGTTAGCATCATCTGGAATTGCGGCGACTCTTCTAGATGGCGGTCGTACTGCACATTCTGCGCTTAAGTTGCCACTCAATTTAAACACGATTGATACTCCAACATGCAATATTTCCTGATCCAGTGCAATGGGAAAAGTGTTGATGCTATGCAAGCTCATTGTTTGGGATGAGTGCACAATGGCACATAAGAAATCACTTGAAGCACTTAACTTCACGCTGAAGGATCTTCGGCGAAATAATAACATCTTTGGCGGCTTGATGATATTGTTGGCAGGCGATTTCAGGCAAACGTTGCCAGTAATTCCCCGTGAACGCCTGCAGATGAATTGAATGCTTGCCTGAAGGCATCATATTTATGGAATAACGTAAAAACATTACACTGAATTCCACCATTCAAGCAAAAATTGCTGGCGATTTGGTGGCATACAAATCCGTTGATTCCATAACAAATCTCGATGATGTAGTAAATTATCCAACAGAGTTTTTGAACTCTCTGAACTTACCAGGATTTCCACCACATAACTTGCAACTAAAAGTTGGTACAGCTATTATGATATTGCGCAATTTGAATCCACCGCGACTTTGCAACGGTACTCGACTTCGGTAAAAAGACTTATGCCGAATTTGATTGAGGCAACCATTATCAATGGAAAGTACGCAGGTGAAAATGTATGTATTCCTCGAATACCAATGATTCCGACTGATCTTCCGTTTGACTTCAAACGATTGCTGACATCGACAACTTTATTAACACAGTGGATACATTTACACTATCGCATTTAACAAATGACTCTCAGCTTCAACTTGAGCTAATGAAATTTCGACCAGACAAAATCGCTCATATCAGCAAAAATCAACTAGATCCGAAAATGACCAAATGACGTCAGCTTGCACCCAGTTCTTCAATGCCATTACAAGGCTTGGCCACTTTCCAAAGGGATGAAAAACAATCAATGATAACTATGATACCGAAACCTAGCAAAGATCACACAACTGACTCATCGTACAGACCATTAAGCTTATTATCGTGTCCATCCAAACTCTTCAAAAAACGCATGCCGACTCGGTTAAAATGGATAAGATCAAAACAATGCTTCTGAACAACACACACAGTTTGTTGGAGAAAATTCGCGGTCAGAGGCAATTCTCCAATCTTCGTCGACCACACGGTTGGTACTGGAGTTCCCCAAGGCAGCTTACTTGAACTATATAATATGTTATTTATACAACAGATACAACAATAACCAGTCGACTTAAAACATCAAACTTTACTGACGATACGGCTATTTTCAATCGCTCGCAATGCATTTATTTGGCTGACTGGCGAATAAAAGTAAAGGAACAAAAATGCAAGCATATTTCGTTTACCCTAAACAGGCAAAATTGCAACCCGCTCAGACTAAAGAGTTCCGCACCAGCGCAAACGAACGATGCTAAATCAAATATTCTCATAACCATCACCGTGGTACATTCACAACAGAAATACCTTAATATTCAACCAGTCAGAGATGTAATAGATGAACAGAGCACTTCATCATGCAGGAGTTGTTGCAGATGGTGTAGCAGTCTAGCGAGGGTGTAAACGATTATATCCATCGGATGCGCCAGCTTGTCTATCGCTTCCATAAGCCGCTCGGGGAACATGCGCTGGTATACATAGGTAATAAATCGCTCATTAAAAGAGACCATAGCTAAATATGTGTATGTGACCTATGTACTAACGGTGGATGAACTGCGCCAGGAGTTCTTCGAAGTGAAACGGCAAACAAGTCACCGCAGGCGGGCATGGGCAGCAGCCCAGATACTCAAACTGAGCCAAGCCGATGCTCCATGAGGTAGAGATGTCACCTCTGCGGGACAAAGGTTCACCTAGACAGGTGGAGGTGGCTTTTGCGAGGATCCGGCTGCCTTCTAAATCCATTGTTGGAACAAGAGAGAGCCGGAAACGGAGTTAGGGAGTGTTTGTCCCGAGAACGACGCATCTTTTGATTCAGATGCGAGAAGCCAGACACACTAAGCCCCCAGTGTGTAGAGAATCCGGGAAACTTCCGGGGGAACGCGTTGGAAGAAACAGCCGGAGAAGATACTGACCACCAATTTGAAAAGCAGAAACCGGAACTTGGTTTCTGGCATAAGAGGAAAAGAGACGCGAGTTTTTATAAAATCGACTCGAAGAACAACGACAGTGGCCACAGTACGACGTCCGAGTCCAGTGGCGGCGCACAATCCACTTCGATAGTATACTCCACCGGTGGTGTATATCCTTCGATGGGCAGACGGATCTTCTTTACATATTACGGGTGGAGGAGCATGTGACGGCCCACCAAATAAATCTGAGCCACCTCACCCTAGCAGTATCCGATCCGTAGGGCAATAGGGTAAACGTAACATGCTTGCATTTTTTTCGTTTACTTGTATTCGCCACTTTTCCACTTCGACTAAATGAAGAGCCAGTTGCGCTGATGCTTGGATAGGACACTTGGAACGCCTGAGAATAGCTTTATCGCCGGCAAAGGTAGATATTATTAGTCGTCTGCTTGTTGTTGTCTGCTGTGTAGAGAACGTATAGCGTTGGCCCCAGTACGCTGCCTTGGAGGACTCCAGCTCTAATGGTGTAATCGTCAGAAATAGCAGAATACTGCAAATTTCCTGTCGTATAGGTAAGATTCTAATAGTTTGTGTGTATTATTAGGAAACGTTGCTCTGATCATATGTATTAGAACCTTGGTGTGATGGGATTTTATTATGGATTCTTAGAAATGGATTTATCCGAGTCAGCACGCATTTTTCAAACAATTTGGATAAGCATGATAATACGCTTATTGGTCTGTACGAAGAGGCAATTGTGTGATCTTTGCCATGTTTCGGTATCATTATTATCATTGATTTTTTCCATCTTTTTGGAAAGTGGCCAAGCCTTGTAATGGCATTGAAGAGCTGATTGACAGTGCAAACTGACGTTATTTGGGCAAAACCTGATGAGTTTTTCGGATCCAGTTGATTTTTGATTGGCTCGACTTGAAGCGGTAAGTCATTTGTTACAGGCGGTAGTGTAAATGTATTTGTGGCAGGATTTGGCTGAAAAACATTTTCAAGGTGCAGTGCAAATGTTCTGGCTAAGTCTTCATCACTGCGGGCTCAGCCGCCCACTGTGTATAGGCGCCACTGTTTCTGTCGGTGAGCATAGGGTTGGGTGGGTTCTCCACAGAGAGTGAATTTTTGGAAGATGTTGATAATTGATCTATATAGCGGCGTTGGGTATTTGCTTCTTGTTGCTTTAACGCTCTGATGAGCTTGCGGGAGGCGTCTTGTAAAATTTGACGTGCATAGGGCGACCTATGAGACTGCCATTCCCGTCGTAGGCGTCGCTTTTCGATTACGAGCTGCTCTATTTGTTATTTTGTCTTCTTTTGCATGTAAGGTGTTTGTGCAGTTTGACGAGTTAAAATGCTTGCAGCAAAGGCGGACTCCAGTGTGTTGACAAAGTTGTCGATGTCAGCTTCAAAGTTAAATACAGGATTCAGATCAATATGCGAGCTCAAATATTTCCTATAACATATCCAATTGGTTTTGTGTGAAGTCAATCCAGTCGGTTGATCTACGATTATTGCATGACGGAGTAGGTTAATCAGAACAGGCGAGTGATTAGATGAAAGATCCGAAAGACTTTCGTCGCTAATCAGGTTCCTTGGAATGTTTTTGATGATTGCGAAGTCAATTAAATCGGACAGTTTTTTGGGTCTGATGGCCAATCTGCCAAGGGAAATGTAGTCAGGCTTGTTGCTGGCTTTTATAATTGCATTATAAATCCGCTTTCCTTTAGGAGTCACGAGGCGAGATCCCCAGTGTGTGTGCTTAGCATTGCAGTTTCCTGCTGCTATGAAATGCTCGCCAACTGAGTTAAACAACTGCATAAACTCAGCTTCAGTTACAGTGAAACGAGGGGGCAGTATACTGCGCCTAGAGTAAGTTGGCTACCACTATCCAGTTTTATTCTTATTGATGGTGCTTGAATATAGTTAGTTGCTAAATCCTTGTAGCGGTGGTGATTAATTCGGTTGCTAATCAAGATACCAGTCCCACCGTGTGCTTTACCATCGGGATGGTTAGTTGCATAGAAAGAGGAGCCTCTTAAATTAAAGTTATATTTATTTGTAAGATGTGTTTCTGAGAGCAACATTACGTCGATATGTTTGTCGAGAAAGAATTGAGATAACTCAAGTTTATCATTCCATGTGGATATACGTAGGGAAGTCATTGGATTGATGTGATACAAACATTTGTATCAATAGGTTTTGATTACGCATTAGATCGTGGAAAGTCGTCCGCATGAAAGACATGAACTAAGTACATTAAGCTTTGCTGTAGGTTAAAGGACATGGCCTCAAAGTTGTTTTGTGGCTGCTCCAAAGGCTGATAATGTTTTATTGTGTTTGGCTCTGGTTGAGGTAGTTTAAAGTGCGATATATTTGAGGAAGGAAGCTCCAATCCTGATATTAAGCCCTGGCAAATGTCACAATGTTGTCCTTTCCATTAAGCTCCACAATTTTGTTAAATAGAACATTTGAGCTTTTCTCACGTATGTATATTGGTGGTGGCTTCTTTTTGACATCTACCTCGGGTTCGTCCGAAAGGTCTGCTAGAATTTCAAACCTATTGGGGTTGTTGAGCTTTTCGCTTGAAGATGCACTGGAACTGCTACGGATAATTTTTGCATTTGAGTTTAAAGGGCTTAACTTTCATTTAATTTGTGTGCAACCATCCATTCCAGTCTGCACAAGTGGGCCTGTACTTACGTTTTTATACCCGCTACCCATAGGGTAGAAGGGTATTATAACTTAGTGCCAACAGAAAATGTATGTAACAGGCAGAAGGAGGCATCTCCGACCCCATAAAGAATATATATTCTTGATCAGTGTCAACAGTCGAGACGATATAGCCATGTCCGTCTGTATGAACACATAGATCTCAGAGACTGTAAGACATAGACACCAAATTTGGTACATAGGATCCTGCATTGGTTCCTGCATTCAAGTTTATTTCAAAAGTTGGATGACACGCCCCCTTCGCCCACAATATGCATAAATCTAGAACAAATCGCGTATAACTCCAAAAGTTTTTGTGTAATGATCAGTAATTTGGTAAGCCATCTGTGCTTACTATTAATATACCCTGTAATTTTGGTAAAAAACGGATAAGTAGAACAAAAGTTATTTGTTAAATTATTTATTAATAAAATAAATGTGGCCAATGCATATGGACGTTTTAAGTGTGTGAATGACCTAGAGATATCAAATTTGGTGACAGTATTTGCTTAGGTCTGACGCAGATCAAGTTTGTTTTAGATTTTAGCCACGCTCCTTTCCGCCCCCAAAAACTGGAGATAATGGACCTAGAGCTCTGAATTTGGTATGCATAACAATAATTATAGTCTTAATGACTCCTGTGAATTTGGTTGAGATCTATGTTTTGCACATTCGACGTGCAGCTCTAATTTGATTTGTATTGACTAATTTGAACGAAAGCTAATATCATTAATTTTTGGGAAGTGGAGAAATAATTTTTATGTAAACATCGAAAGGCTGCAGCGTGAGTTTGTAGCGGGAGGCAAAGCTGCGGGGCCGTAGAAAATCAATGGACCGAACCATTGTTTTAATATGCAACTTTGTGTAGAATTAGGGTCATTTAAACTTCTTTTCTTTAAACTAAAATAGCTCCTGTGAGTACCTCAATGATTGACCAATGCGATTTATTATCTAATAATGCAACACAATTAGCATATACTTATTTATTTACACTTCATTTACATTTTAAATTTTACTTATACGTAAACTAAACTAATTTACATAAAATAAAAATATGAAAAAACTATTAACGAGAAAATTTAAATAAAATAATTTTGTGTTTATTTCTAACAAAAGTTTAATTGTGAAAAATTTCAAATTTCAAAATATTTTATTTTTCATAATATAAAAAACAATATTAAATTGAGTTGTATCCAACCTAACTGAAATAAAATTTATGTAGAATATCTGTCTCCTATTTTCAGTTTATCATCAACATTTATATTAATAGTATTAATATAACAAAAATGATAAATTTGCTTATTCAAGCACAACATATGGCAAAACTATCAATGGTTCATTATTGTAAGACTGCAGCTGTAGGACTTCGTGCCATTCCTTAAAATGTTGAACTTTGAAAAGGCTGGTATCATCCTCCACAATGGCGCGAATACCAGTTTTATATTCAATATGCGGTTGAACCCGGTAATTGAAATTATTGTAATTTGATAACCAATTTGGGGAATCAATATTTGATGCTTCTTTTAGTGCATCATCATTAATGGGCTTCGTAAGAGAATCTAAGCTATTGGGTTTAATTAAACTTATGTTATTGCTATTATAGCATATATTAACATCATCACAATTCTCAATTTGTAGGGACTGTAGCTGTGTGACATCTTTAATATCATTAGCATAAATTGAATTGAATGATAGCAGCATCCCATTGTTTACTGTGGGTGATTCACTTCTTTGAATTATATCAAGCTTTATATCATCATCAAATTGATTGCTGAACAGAAGCTCATCTCTAACCGATTCATCACTAGAAGAGAAGTAAAGGTCATCATCTTGGCCACATTTTGCAGTCCATAAATTTTCTACAGATGCCGCACTCGTCTTGTCAGTCTCAATCTTTAATTCAAAATTGTTTTTCAAATCAATTTTAATTTTTTTCCTTTTAATTTGGTCAGGTTCGCTTTCCTCGTCATAATTAGAACTGCTGCTACTATAATTTATAATTCGCTCTTTTCTTCCAACATTGTCTTCTCTGTATAACTCCTTACTGAAAAACAATTTTCGGTGTGCTTTAGCCTTGGATTGGATTGTTCGTGCTATATTATGATCATTGAATAAATGTTTTAGTTCTAAATCTATGGTTTCCTCCTTTCGACTTATTGGGTGTTTTCGAGTGTGACGGTAACGATAACGACGACTTTGACATCGATTGCGATAACATTTATGTAGGCAGGTGTGTGGATTACTTGGAATTTTCTCGACTTTATATTCACTTGCTTCACCGGTACGGGATGAACTCGGTTTCACGGAGAACTTATAAGAATGTTGTTGAGGATATTGAATTTTTGATCCATCATCATTATTGTTATTTTGAATACTGTCAAAATTTCCATTTTGAACAATGTCAGTCTCAGCATCAGAAAATGCGACACCTACGCTCGAATTGATATTAGTCGGCGAAATGGCTGACGTTGAGCTAGCCGGAGAATTAACTTTGTTGGGAGTTTTCTTTATTGTCAATACGATGTGATTCTGATTTTTAGCACCACCCATTATAGGTTTCTGAACGATTGCATACTCTTCATTGCCATTATTATCACCGTTATCGTTATCATTTTCCAAATGACCATCATCCTCATCCAACGCAATGCTATCGACTGATGAAAAACTTTGACTACTGTATGAATCATGTTCATCCACTTCGTTATCACTGACAGTTGAACTTTTTTGATAATAATGGTACCCAGAACCAGTAGAAAGGTATTCACTGGCTTCGTCTTCGCTGCTATTGTTGGTGCTTTTGCTTTGCATTAATATCTTTTGCGGAGCAGCGACATTACCATTCATTGATATTTTGAATCGTTTTATGAGGGGCTTAGTAACATTATCTTCATGTTCACTTTCGACTGCGTCAATTTCCGACAACAGTTTAGGTGCTTTTCTACGTTTTTTTCGATTTCTTTCAACAACATCTCGATCGATTTGCTCTGAAGTTGTCTGATGACTGCCCAGAGTCATTACTCCATCAGCTTGGCAAGTAGTTTCCGGGTTATTGGTGAATTTAAGTAGATCGCAACTGAGAAGTGTGCTGTTATCATTACTAGATTTGACGAAATTTTCTCCGTTAAAGCTCTGGTCATGTTTTTGATCGATAGGGACATCAATATCAACTTCCAGGGCTCCGGAACTGTCTTTAATAGGCTTTACATTTTCTGCACCCGATAAGTTTAAAGTTGATGTAATTGCATCAAGTTTGGAGCGTTTTGCGGACAGTCGACAAGATGGTAAACATTTGGCGATACCTAAAAATGGAGGTACTTCGCGAAGCTTTCGAATTTTTTTTGCGAAATTCTTATTGAACTTCAGAGAACTTAAATCTTTTGGAATACGCTCATCACACGTTAGTGACCCGTATTTCGGAACAACATCTGCACCGTCACTTACTGCATATGAATCAATCTGATTTTGAAAAACTTGTGATATTGTTGAGTTTAATATTGATGACGATAACTCCTTCTCTATAGTACTCCAATTACCATTAATGTTTGGCACGTACAAATTGTGTAACGCATTGATGTGGTAATTGGTAACTTGGTTTGTTTGTAACACGAACCGCTGTTTTGCAACACAGTTTGGATCTTCAACCACAGTGTAGATTGAAAGGGTCTCCAGGACCTTTTCACCATTGTCAATATCATCTTGATCATGATCATTACCAATATTATAGCCAGAAATGTGTGAAAGCTTAACTTCGCTTTGTAATTTAACATGTTCAATGTTATCATTATCATTGTTGTCCTTGCTAACTTGAATTTTGTCGGTTGGATCGACTTTTAAAACGTTGTCCATTATTGAGTGTAATGGATCGTCATCGTCGTCAAAATCTAAATCAAATATTGATTTTATGGGTTTTGGAGGCTTCAAGTTTGGATCATCTTCGGCTCTGTGATTGTTATTAGGTTTAGGAAGCAAACCCTCAAAAGCGCTTTCTGGGCATCTTTTAATATAATCACCAATAGCATCGGTCTCTTCTGTCTCAATCTTTAACTGGCTTATTGATTGACGTTCGTCTATCATTTTCGTTTCTTCTTGAATCTCACAAGTGCAAGGAACTATTTGAGCCTGATATAATTTTACAGTATCGCCAACACTTTGTGGACTACTTAATCCGTTAACTAGATGCATTAACTCCGTTGTCACGTCATTGTTGTGATTGATTTTTGTTGTTATTGTCGAAACTATAGAATTTTTAAACGATGATGGAGCTTGCATTAAACTGCTGATACTTTCCAGCGAAGTGCTTCTCTTAATTTCCCCAGATTTGATGCTATCGTGTGATGGCTCTGATGTTATAGTATCACTATCTGTATTTCCAACATCTACAAAAAAAAAAAAATTAATTTTTATTAATGTATTCTCTACTGTATTGCTTTAATTCCAAATTAACTTGTTTAAAAATATGTGAATTTATATAAAAGTAAATAACTACACAAATATATACTATATTGAGCTCAAATTCAAACAGGCATATTCATATACTATGTAAGTATATACCAGAGAACGTCAACAAGACACCGAAAATAATGTGTATACTCGTTACTCACGAGTATTCTTGCCATTCGTTGTATTGTGTGTTTTATGGGTTTTTTGTACTTCTTGCTACTTTTTTACGTGGTATATTTAAAGTAAAACGCAATCGGCTTTATAATTTCAAGTTTGAATTTAACTTGAATTTACCTGTTAAAATGAAAAATCAATATTTTAAAGATACTGAAAATATTCATTTAAAATCTTATGTTTATATATATAATATATGTATATGTATATAATAAAAAGGGGTTTGCAGATATCTGTAATTTCCGGAAATTCCATAAAAAAGTCAGTGGAAAGGGTGAAACAAGCACTCATAAAATAGATCCTCGACGCGCCCTAAAATTATGTACGATCAAAAACACACATTAAAGACATATTCGGGTGGAATTCGAATTTTGTCACAAGTGCAAGAATAATCGGTTGCCGAAATGCAAGACACTCATCAAGCAAGAGTTGGTGAATTATGAGTAGCAAATTAATTCGGTCTCGAAAAGGCACACACAAGTTCTGAGCGAGTGGCCGAAGTGCAAGCACTTGCAATACTGACATGATAATGTGTGTATATTGAATTTCGCTTGCGGGTAGCGAGTAGCACTGCACAACAAATTTCCATGAGTGTAAGAAGTTTACCAAAAACAGCCACCTTTGACGTTTTTTGGTCTATACCTACATATGTAAATCTACAAAAAAAAAAAAAAAATAGGGGTGCCTATGGTGCCCCTATATAAAAAGTATTATATTTGATTGAAAATGTGAAGGGAAAACAAAAGAAGTTTTGATAAATATTATAAGGATATTTATCCTCCCGATGACACTCTGAAAAATTGATTTTGAAAGTTTTATGGTTACCAGAGCTCAACTGCCACAGCGAAAAATATTATCCTTTTTCTATATAACAATTATGGAAAATTTCAAAAAATGATTCAAATTTATATGGTATTTTTACTACTTTGCTTTAAAGGTTCTCTAGGGTACCCATCCTAATTTCATAAAAATATATTTTTAATTTATATTTATAAATTTTATCAAATGCGCACCGATGACCTCGGGCGTTTTTCGTTGCACTGTGCTTTTGTTTCTATGTACACCAGAGATCGTCAACAAGCCACCTCAAAAATGTGTATACTCGTAACTCACGAGTATTTTTGCCATTCGAGTATGTTTGTTACGAGTAGCAAAAATGATTGAGTATTTACGGGTTCGAGTGCCAATGGGATTCGTGCTTACCGAGTGCGAGTGCCGAATCCACCGCATCATTTTTATGATCGGCCAAAGGGGTTGAAATGCATACTCGTAATATTTGCTGTGGGTATTTGATGCGCAAGTGAAGATTGTGAGCGGATATTTTGTGTATACGTAAATGTATTGATGTTGTTGTTGGGTTGTACTTCATGCTAGTTATTTTTACCTGGTATATTTAAAAAAACACTTTTGGCTTTATAATTTAATTTTTTTTTGGATCTATACTAATACAAATAATAATAATAGCTAAATAAAAAATTTACTAACTCACATATACAAATTCCGTCAACAGAAAAAACCCAAATTTGAATAAAACTTCAATTTACCTGTTGTATTGACTAATTTTTAAATTCAGTCAGTGGTAAAAGAGAAAATCAATATTTTAAGGATACTGAAAATCAACCTGTATTAATTTTAAATTGATTAAATTGTATGTTTATGACCTTGTGGTAAATGTATATTTATAACAAAAACGGTTTTTTGCAAATATCTGTAATTTCCGGAAATTCCATAAAAAAGTCAGTGCAAAGCACTCATAAAATAAAACCGCGAACAGCTGTGTCGCAACGCAAAATCATTTACGATTAAGAAAGGAGGTGGGGTAAAAACACTCACATATTCAGGTGGATTTTGAATTTTGTCACAAGTGCAAGAATGATCGGTTGCCGAAATGCAAGACACTCGTCAAGCACAAGTGTTTGAATCACGAGTAGCAAATTGATTCGGTTCCGAAAAGGCACACACAAGTTGTGACCGAGAGGCCGAAGCGCAAGCACTCGCAATGCTCGCGACAATAATGTGTGTGTGTGTGTCTTGAATTTTGTTAAAGGGTGCGAGTGGCAGCGCAACACAAAATTTCATGTGTGTGAGTAGTTGACCAAAAACAACCTCCTTTGACTTTCTCTGATGTACACGTTGGCGCATATGCGTATGCGTGTGAAGTTTTGCGACAGCGCGACAAGCGGCTAGCGCAAGCCGTTTTTGTTCTTCCGAGACAAAAGTCTTGAGAACGAAGATGAGTTATTTTACTTGTGTCATACAAGCTACAACTCAGCGAACGTTTTACAAGAATTGCGTTGGCTCTGATGGAAGTGTTCGTCTGATTTGCATTCGATTGCGGGTTCGACCTCAGAAGAAATTTCGTAGATAACTATAAATTTTTAAAATTCAGAACCGTAAAGCCTAATACATATTGTTCAAGTTTCAATCCTCTATCTTGAAAAATAAAGAATTGACGGGGTTTAGTCCCAAAAATGAGCTTTTCCGCCCATAGTGGAATGTAAAAAACATATGCAATGGTGTTGGTTAGCCACAAAGTGAAAAAGTTTCTCCATTTATTTATTTTTTTTTATTTAGATAACTAACGATAATGCAAAACATTCTTGTATAAAAAAGACCTGTAAATATTATGATTTCAAGTTTTATCAGTAGCATTAAACGACCGCATATCCTTACATTTCGTCATGGAGGACTGTGTTTGTTCAGAAGTCGACAGTGATTTGTTTCATTAGAACAGAATAAAATGTATTTAAGTATCACTAATAGGAATTATTTTAGTTAAACATATGTTATATTATCAAAACATACAGGAATGTTAGTGTCAATAGTAAATATATATATGTGGCTGCAAATGAGTATATGTTAGCAACGATTGACAGTTGATCCGTATTATTTATTTATTTATTTTATTTATTTTGGACGTTGATGTGCTAACGAAAAGCACCGTCAAGTGGCCCAAAGACACCAAGCAAGTGATTGTTAGCGCGCGGGCCGTAAGGGGCGCACCACGTAGCGTGTGGGAAGGGACAATCGCGAACATATAGCTAAAATATAAACTAATTAATTTAAAATTACGTCTTTACTCACTAGACAAACTATTTACCTTATATTGATGAACCTTATATTGGGGACACCATATACAAGAGCCTTAATCAAGAATAGGTCGAACAACAGAAGTACAAAGCATTTTAGTGATGTAGGGATCATTAAATTCTTTCGACCAACGCTTAATAAAACAAAGGACACCTATCGCACGATTTGTTATAGTCAAGATGTGCTTGTCGAACTTAAGTAGAAACCTAGATCTTTAACAGACTTAAGTCTCAAGAGGTTTTGCATGTAGAAAATAAGTATTGTTAAATGGCAAACTCCTTTAAAAATACATTACGCTACTTTTATTGCAATTAAGATATAAAATGTTTATTCGACAGTAAGATTGGAAGCTGTCAAGATCAGCTTGCAGCATTTGACCAGATTTAGAATCAACTGACGATAAACAAAGCTTAACGGATGAAAAATGGTAAATAAACAATGTAAATAACAAGGGGCCAAGGTGACTCCCTTGAGGTACACCGGAAGTGACCTTAACAGACTTGGAGACTAAGCCCTTAAAATACACTTTCAGGGTTCTGAAATTTAAATAGCTAGATATCCAGATAATTAAGTTATTGGGAAATCCCAAGAGATAAAGTTTATGTAGTAATATTGAGTGATTAACAGAGTCAAAAGCTTTACTGAAGTCAGTATAAATAACGTCAGTTTGCATTTTGTTTTGGTAAGTTAGTGGTAGTAGATCTATATTTCATAAACCCAGAGAGATAATAGATCTACAAGAATGTTGTAACTGTGAGGTTCTCATTTCTCGAACAGTTTTGGAATAGCAGACAATTTGGATATTCCTCCATTATTCTCAGTATTGAATTTGTTTCCTTTTTTATGGAGAGGAATAATATAAGATTTCTTCCAACAGTTTGGAAAAGAACATAGGTCTATTGACAAATTAAAAAGGTTGAATAAGGGAATTAATAGCGCCTCAGCACAATGCCTAAGCACACATGCTGGAACTCCATCTGGTCCTTGTGAAAATACTGGCTTTAGAATCTTTAAATTATTTAATAGTGAACTTTTGGTAACTAAAGGTTTAAAAAAGCAATGTGAGTCATTTATCTGATACGGATAAGGCAAAAACAAATCGAACGTTTTGTGATCTATATGTGGTTTGAAAAAATCAGCAAATAAATCAGCAATAGATTGATTAGTTTCCGCTGTATTCTTTAAAAAATAAAAAAAACTGTCGATGGAAGCGTTGATAAAAAACGCTTCATATTAACAAAGTTATAGAATCTCCTCGGATCACTGCGAAACCGCCGTCCAAAATTTACGAGGTAGTCATTGTAACATTGTGTAACAAGAGAAGTTAAAGAAAGTGTTACATTTCTTGAACTTCTTGTAATTTCTCCACATTTTATATTTATGGTAAGTCAAATCCCATGTAAACCAAACATGCCTGTAAGACCTATTTGGTTTACGCAACAGGACGCATATGTCGAATGAAATGTTTAATGTTGCATAAAATAGTTCAGTTGCACTATCAATGTCCCTACACTTGCAAAGCGGAGACCAGTCAGTGTTTGACAGGATCCGAGAGAGTTAATTGAAATCAGTGTTACGAAACTGTCGCACTTGTTGCAATCTTGGAGTAGAGTGTGCTACACGGGTCTCTAGGTTCATCAATACTTCTTAAGTAGGATGATATGGATCCTCAGGAAGGGATAAAGGTTCAGATCGGGAGACAGATGTAAGGGAAGGATCCAAAACAAAAACTAGGTCAAGCATTCTATATAATGAATTTGGGGAATTGGTTTGACTCAATGATAAACGAAACAAATTATCTATAAAATCATGCTGGGTCGTGGAATTTAAAGCGTTGGAGTAAGAATTTGATAGCCAAGTTGTTCCTGTAATGTTAAAATCACCAAGAACAGATTATCGCGAAGTAGAGACAAAAAGTATAGCCGAAAAATGCGAAGAATAGACAGAAGAATCAGGAGGGAGGAACATGGGAACAAGTTATAAAAATACAAACACAATTTTACATCTACGAATTCTAAATCGACAGCACAATCAATTGTAACTAATTCCGAAGTAAAAGCAACGCCAACAGCGATTAGAACCCCACCTCCACGACGAGGAGGAGTGCGATCTCGTCTATAAATATTATATTAACTTGAAAGGCTTTCAAAGTTTATAATGTCTGGCCTAAGCCAAGTTTCCGAAGAAGCGATGACATTATATGAAAAGGACAGACTACTCAGATAGAGTAGTTAGAAAGTTAGTCTATTGTACCTACAGAGCTTTTACTCGAAACAAAAGGAGGTTTAGCAGGAGTACGAATTTTCTTTTTTGGCGTATATTCCTTTACAATTACATAATCTGGTCAGAACTTTTCACAGCAAATGTTGCTACATTGATCGGCAGGAACGGTAATTTTAAAAGACGATATTTCCCGGGAATAATTAAATTGAGATTTGGCCTGAATAAAAGCCATGACTTCATCAGAAATTTTATCAGGGGCAAGCCTGGAACCAAAATGTGTTTCTTTGATGGAACGCCAACAAGTGATGTTAAATTAAAAATTAAATTAATCTCGACATTACTAACTACTATTGGAGGAGCTGGGGTAGAATGATTTATTAACGAAGTAAATAGCGTCAACAGCCGAGACGATATAGCCATGTCCGTCTGTCAGTCTGTCCATCAGTATGAACACCTGGATCTCAGAGACTATAGGAGCTAGAGCTACCAAATTTGGGGACAGTGCTCTTATAGGTCCTACGCAGATCAAGTTTATTTCAAAGGTTGGATGCCGCGCCCCTTTCCGCCCCCAAAAGCCTGTAAAAGCCGTAATAAAAGACCTAGACCATTGAATTTTGGTATGCATAATAATAATTATATTCTCAATGATTTCTGTGAATTTGGTTAACATCGAATGAAAAACAAGGAAGTTATTAAAGAATCAATTTTATATGCAAAATTCACTTGCAGATGCTCGCGCTTTGTTTGTTTAGTTGACAGTGTGACCATGTCGGTATGCTATGGATTTTTATACCCGCTATTTTCAAATATATACAAAAAAAAAACAAGTTTCAGTACATTTGGTATATTTTTTTGTTAAAATATCATTTAAGTTTTTTGTTTTATCTCGAAATGGGTTGCGGGTATCATACGGTCGAGCACTCTGGACTGTAACTTTCTTACTTGTTTATATATTATGTGTTAAGTTTTATAACTATTAAGGCGTTTAGATTTTCTGCACTAATCGAACTTATTTGTTCACTTAATATAATTCACGATCGCAATTAATAGATTTCGTCTCCAAAACAGACTCTTAACGATTTGCTTGCCTATGCATGTGAATGTATAGCAATACATACGCAAAAGACCGTTTGCTTCACTAAACACGACAAAACGGTCTTGGAAGAACCAGAACAAAACAGAATAGAAAAAAGCGACTTCGCTCTAAGCGAGAGCGAAGTCATTCAAGAACCCATAAAACGGTTGCTCTCTGAGTCTTTTCTTAGTCAGGAAAACACTTATTTGCAGACAACGAGAAACGGTCGACAGTTATTTGCGAGCTCTGAAGGTAACAGATATGGAAATTATAGCAAAGTATGCGAAGAAAAAAAAACACGTCCCTTTACGATGCGAAGCGATATCCAATTGGCAAAGCAAATTAACCCAATTTTTATTATACCCGCTACACATAGGGTAGAAGCGTATTATAACTGAGTGCCAACAGAAAATGTATATAACAGGCAGGAGGTATATATCGTCTCGGCTGTTGATGCTGATCAAGAATATATATACTTTATATGGTGTTGGAGATGCCTCCTTCTACCTGTGTTACATACATTTTCTGTTGGCACTAAGTTATAGTACCCTTCTACACTATGGGTAGCGGGTATAAACATAATTGTCCTTATAAATCCCAAGAATAAAGCCTATAAAGCATTAAAAATCGGAAAATTCACAGTTGGGTTTTTCAGAATACACAACTAATCGATAATCTTTAATGTACACTAATTTTATTTCATGGATTGCTCATGAGATATTCTTGTACGTTTTTGCCAGAGAGCAGAGGTTACCCTTAAGGTATACTAAAACTCAAAACTTTATCTTTTTTCGATGTACATTTAAGGTCATATTCTAGAACTGGGGGCATGGGATCACACATGCTTTTTGTACTTGTTACAAAATTAAATATGCTGAGTAGAAAGTACTAAGGAAAGGTATAAAATACAAATACTTTAAATTTTTTAAAAACCTTAGGAAATAAAATATAGCGCCTAAAGAATAGCATTGCTCACCTTCAATATTTGAAAATTTTGATTCGATGCCACTTAAAGACACATTAGCTGAATTAGCTTCCAATATGCGAGGTGAGTGGATTGATGTTTCTAAAGTAAGTTACGTAATAAGTGAATGTTAATATAAGGCACTTGAATTTTATGTATATATACGTATGTCGAATACGAACCTGAGCAAGATGATGTTGGTCTAGCTATAAAAGATCGAGTGGATTCTCGATTTTGTTGTGTAGGATCATTTGAAAGTTTGTTAGAAGTTGCTGGAGGACCTGCCGCATTCCGATTGTAGGAAATACTTAGCTTGCGGCTTTGTATTTCATTAAAAAGCTCTTTTGTCGTCTTTACTTTTTTTACGCCACTTCCAAAAAATATTTGTTGAGAGAGACTAGATTCCTTAGCAATCACTGAATCGACACCTTTTGAGCCTTTCTTCCGTCCACGTTTTTTAGGAACTTCCGACCTAAGGTTTTCATGTTGGAAATCCACCTTATGAATATCTTGTGACAGCAATTGTTCAGGTCTGTTTGGTTCGATAAATGATTTTGAGTGAATTTGTTGACTTTGCTCCTCAAAAGATGATAGCCGACTACACGAAGTGCTGGAGTCATTATTTATATAGTCTTCATATATTGTCTTTAATATCGGTTGCTCGACTTCATTTTTTTGACACACAGTTTTTGGATCATTTGAATTCTCGTTATTAAAAGCAGAAACTTGGCTCACTGACTTAAAACGGCCTGCGAATGTCAAATCGCATGTAGTGCGGGATTTAAATTGTGAATTTGCTGACATGGAAATGGCATCTCCAGACAAAATTGAGCTCATTGAGCTATTTGACAATGATAAAATTTCTAGATGATGTACAGCAGGATATAGAATAGATTAATTAATGCTCATTTTATTCTTTATTTTTACACCCACCTGAATCATTTGGATACATTTTTGGCGTCTTTCCTTCTTTAAAGGCAAAGTGATTCAAATCACTCGATTTTTTAAAATAATTTTTCGATTTCTGTGAATGGGTTTCATGTAATAATGAAAAATTTTGTTCTTTTTCCTTACGCTTTTTATCTTTTTTTAGTTTTCTTGGCTTTGGGTAGACTTGGGTAGGAAAAGTCAAAGACGACGAAGATGTTGTGAACTTCGGTTGAACAGTCGGTTGAGTTCCGCAATCATTTTCATCGGAATCGGATACAATATCAATGACAATCGAACTATCGTTAAGTTTATCACTACTAGCCCCAACAGCAAAGCTTAAAGTTGAATTTGACGAAAGTTCGTTATTAAGTGTGGCTGATTTTTGTTGATCTGAGTTTCTATGATTTTTAATTGCCTTGCAGGACTCGTCACTTTCGTCAATATTTATATGCTTTATCAAGTTTGAAAAACTTGTTTGTTGCTGCGGAGTGTCGTTCGCGCCTTCAAGTGGATTTGATAAATCGATATTAGAGTGCAAATCAGAAATAGCTCGATAATTTGTGGGTAGTGTGGATCCAGGCTGATTGGAGCAGTATTGATGCGCTTCATTTATATTATTGTTATCGGTTATGTTTGTTTCCGATATATTGATGACAGCAATTGATTTTATTAGCTGTGCATCGTTGACTGTATGCTGAATGCCAACCATTTCCCGCCATTTCTTTAACAGCGATTTTGCTCGACGAGCTAACTGTTCATTTTTAGTCCTCCGACGTAGTTGGTTTATGTATTTGGCCAATCTGGTGGCCTCCAGTTGATCTTTCGTGATTGTAGTTCCTTCCAGAGCACAGATGACAGACAGAACCGCTTCCATATTAACGACCTTTAAATATTTTTACGAAATTATATAGATACAGATTAATAAACTAATATTTTTCAATGCCATTTAAATTTAATGTTGCATACATCATCACTTACATCATAGTTTTGATCAAGTGCCTGGGATAGGTGTAAGGTCAATTGTTGGATTTGGTTTTGGTTCATTTATATAGACAAATAACCAAGCCGGCCAGCTCCAGGATCCAAGGAACGGCGAAATTTACAAATGATACCTCAGTCAATTACGCATGAAGTGATGTTGCCTTAACATTAACTGAATAAACAAAACAATTTTTTTTTTAATTCTAACCGTTTCAACATAATTTGATTTCATATATAAATATCTCCATGAATCTTAATTAAGTTAAATACTGAGCATTAATTTTTGTTGTATGCGTATTTATGTACACACTGGTCCACACTCATACATGCATACGCATGTTTGTACAAATTCTAGTACTTAGAAGTTTCAATTTGCATTCAATACATACGATAAGACACTTTATTAGTGTACAACATGAACTCATAAGATGAACATGTTTATACATTTCAATTTACATTTTTATATACTTTTACATACATACTTTTAAGGCACACACACATATGGCAGCATAAGAAAATATTTTTGGAGCCACGGATCACAATTTTCATACATCAAAACGTTTTCGATCTCTTACTCACAATATTATGAAAACTTTTCCTATGTAGTAATAATTGCAGGGACCTAAGAAACTTAATTTTTTGAGAAAACAATATCGTAGCGATAATTCTTTTAATAAGGCAATGCAACACAATTCGCCATTTTCTGCTAAATGAACGTGCGATAGGGATGTGAGAAGTAACGATGAGTCGGGTAAACATGCGACTTTTTGTCGTTTAGCAGTAATTACGATATTTTTTTAAAGATTTTGCGAAGCATCGATATTTTCAAATAATTTATACATTAAAATATAGTTTGTGTATATACATATACAGCAACCATCAACATAAAATAAACCAGCATTTATGAATGAAGTTATTGGTTAGTCATTTCAATCTATTGATCTGTATATGTTTATTTTGGTTTTACATAATCCAAGGTATTTTGTTGTTGTAATAAAGTAGTCACACTAGTTAGTATTTTAGCGTTGCGTTTATGCAGAAGTGAAAAATCTCGTTGTTTATAGATCAGCCGATGATTTCAGCAAAGTATAAGAAATACAGCAGGATATATAAACAATAATACCTTTTAATTTTTTCTATCAAATAATTAAAAAAAATGGATGACTATTCTTTGGAGGGTGGCTTCTAGGATTGTTAAAGTTAATTTCCTTCTATCGCCGCTCGATTTAAATTAGATACTGCCAAGAAAAATAAATACAATTTGTTGATACTCATGTACTCTCGTAAGCCCACTCAGATCGAGTTTGTTTTGAAATTTTAAAAGCTTCAGTCTTAAATTATAACTACAGTTCAAATGTTTCTTGAAAAGCATAGAAGTTATTCAAGAATCAGTTTAAAAAATATTGGATGCAGTTTCGTGGATATAGTTATTTTAATGGATATTGAACATATATATTTGTAAATATTTTGGTATATTGAATTTGTATTCTTGAAAGATTTTTAGCGCGTATCTCGTAGTCGTAGTCGTGGGTAAATTCAAGGTCATCCGCTATCGCACGGCAACTTGTCCGTAGTTTTGGTACTGAGAATCATCAATAATTGACAACTGCTGACATCCCGTTTATCATTCTGATTGTTGGACTTACATTATATTTAACTGTGGGCACTGATCAGATATCGTCAACAAGCCACCGCAAAAATATGTATACACGTTACTGTTGGATATTTATGCCATTCGAGTATATTTGTTACGAGTGGCAAAAATGAATTAGTAACTTCGAGCAAGTGTGTGGCATGATTGAGTATTTACGGGTGCGAGTGCCAAAAGCACCGCATCATTTTTATGATCAGCAAAGGGGTGGAAATGAATACTCGTAGTATTTTCTGTGGGTATTTGATGCACAAGTGTAGATTGTGAGAGGATATTTTGTATATCCGTAAATGTAAATTTTGAAAATTGAATGCGTAGAAATGGACACACATAATTAGAGACAAAAATTGTGTAGTGTGTTTTATGGGTTTTTGGTATTTCTTGCTAGTTATTTTTACCTGATATATTTAAAATAAAACACTATTGGCTTTATAATTTCATTTTTTGTGACATGTACTAATACAAATAATAATGGCTTAATAACAAAATTACTAACACGTATATACAAATTCAGTGAACAAAGGGAAATCCAAATTTTAATTAACTTCAATTTATTTATATAGTTTTATTGACTATTTTTTAAATTCAGTAGTTAAAGAGAAAATCAATATTTTACTGATACAGAAAATCTACCTGTATTCATTTAAAATCTTATGCTTCGAATTTTGTCACATGTGCAAGAATGATTTGAAGCCGAAATGCAAGACACTCGTCAAGCACGAGTGGCCGAAGCGCAAGCACTCGCAAAACCGACATGATAATGTGTGTGTTTGTCTAGAATTTTGCTTAAGGGTTGCGAGTAGCACCGCAACACAAATTTCCATGAGTATGAGTAGTTGACCAAAAACAGACACCTTTGACGTTCTCTGACACTGATATTTAAATATGTATTCATAAATTTATGTTCAGAGATACGACGGCGGAAATTTCGCGCCACAGCGAAATCACTATAACATTATTTACGCGAATAAAATGATCTTTTTTTATTATTTTTGGGTGCTTGAAGTATTAATTTATAAATTTACTATTTACAAAAACCAACGATAATATAATAATTATAATTAAATGTTTAAGAATTAATAATAATTGTATTTTGTAATTTCACAAACCATACAATACACAGAATGGTCATCTCAAAAAGCGTTTTTTATTCATTTCCAACCTCGTAATTGCAACCCTACCGAAACCCAACACTCTGATTAAATAAGTGCTGCCAACTATCGCTGGTCATTTATATCAGTGTGGCCCTTTTTCCCTACTTGTTATGGATTTAAAATTCACATTATATTTCTTGGAGCTAATCCTACTATTTAACAGAAGTAATTTAGGGAGCATAATACATATAGCCAACAAAAAAAATCTAAAATTTTTGTTTCTAAAATCGGGGGATAAACTATTCGAAAAAAGCTTACTTGAACTATTTTGAAAGATACAGAGCTGAAAGCACGTAAGCGACCGCCTGCCCAACATGCACATCGATAACTTTTAACCGCTTTTTCTCGACTTTAAATGTTGACATGTGCGAAATGGTTATTGACATGATTGACATGGTTCAAGAAGTCATGACATTTCTTTCTTAATTTTTTTTTTTATAATTTTTTAGGTTTACATATGAGACAATTTGATTCTAAAAACAAGTTTATTTGAAAATTTCAAATCGCATAGAAATTATCTCTATCATGTCCATAGTGAAGGCATCTCAAGTCCGAAGTAGCAAATACCTTTTCAATTTCATTCGAATTGAAAAACTCCTTATATTAAAGAAATATTCGCGAAGAACACTAAATAGCGATAGATGGTCTGCTAACCGATGCATTATTATTTAGTATGGACTATTGTTTTACGGTACTGTATACATACTGATCACCAGCTCATTAGATTTGCTCTCAGCAGTAAATGAAAGCTTAAGTCGAGAGTGCGCGACCGTATGATACCCGCAACTTATTTCGAGAGAAAACATAAAACTTAAATGATACTTTAACAAAAAATATACCAAAGAATATACTCCAAATTGTTTTTTTTTTGTATATATTTGAAAAAAATCCATGACATACCGACATGCTCACACTGTCAACCTAAGTTCAATGCTCTAGGTCTATTATTACGGCTTTTCCTGTGCGGTATCTGACGGTCGAGCACTCTCGACTGTAGCTTTTTTACTTGTTTAATAATTAATTTATAAATTAATATATAAACCTGAACTTTATCGAGGCTTGAGATTTACAGCACTACAGCTAAATGTCATAGCGACAATAGTTCAAACCACATTCAAATTCCAACAATTCAGTCGCGAGTCATGAGTAAAATTCAAAACATCTATCCCGTCTAATTTAGCGCTCACTTTTGGGGGAATGTCAACAATAGCAATATTGAGGTTGTCGAAAGAGCTCAGTCTAGGATCTTGAGAACCATCACCGCAGTACGTTCGAAATAAAAAAGTACAGGGACTGAAACAAACTTGATCTGCGTAAGGCATACACGTGTACATGGCTATATAGTCTCGGTTGTTGACACTGATGAACAATATAAATTCTTAATGGGGTCAGAGAAGCTTCCTTCTGCCTGTTACATGCATTATTTGTTGGCACTCAGTTATAATACCCTTCTACCTTACGGGTAGCAGATATTATTAAGCTCACCGAGCTATTTTCAAGTTAAATTAAATACATTGAATTGTTGCTAACATTTGCGATAGCAACATTTTAATATTTTCTGCTGCGTCGTTCTTTAATTGAAAGATATGTATTAATTAACAATTTACAAATTAAAATATCCTGGGTACCTTTTTTGGACTAAATCCTGAACCCATTGTAAGCGGGCCCTCCTTATTGAACGTCAGTACGACGGCATATCTTAGTTGTGTCAAAATTGGAGCATTGTTGCAGTTGCCGTTTGAGCTGTGCGTTTATAGTATATTAATGAAAATGCATGAGTATATTAATGAAAAGTATATAATGAAAATTAACTATTTTGTATATATGTAATATAAAAATAAAATACGCTTCCGCGGTACTTTAATTCCAAGTACCACTTCACATTCAAATTTGCCCTGCGGTATATATTTTTGGTATATATTTTTTTTTAAAAAAACCTCCTAATAGGCTTCCTCTGTGCTTCAATTCCAAGTGTCACTTCACAAAATTCGTGCTGTGGTATTTTTTTTGGTATTTTCGGTTTTACTTCTGCTCTGTGAGAGCCTAGCATGCCAATCGGAAGCGACAAAGAGAAAAAACATCTCCTTGTTAACCCTTCTCAAGCCAAGGCAGGGTCTCCAACCAATTCACTCTCTCGTGGAAGCGCTCCTGCGACTGTAAAAAAGACAGCATCGCCGCTTCCCTCCGCAACCACCAGCCGCAAGTCACCATTAATTCAGCTGAGTAGTCCTAAACGGACGAGAGCAGTAGGTCAACAGATCATCAAAACTATACAGATGGCTCTGCAAGAATTCCTCGCCGTTTCCGACAAGCTGTGTCAATTTGAGACGAGAATCCAGTCTGCTCCTGACACATCGCTTTTCACACTTAAAGTGCGACTCGATCAAGTTTGCTCGCTGTGGGCAAAGGTCGAGTCCGAGTGTGAACGATGCACTAAGGCTCTTTGTCAAGGTGAAGCTAACTTCCAGGACAAAGAGGTAATGCAAGCCAAATATGACACTTGCTACTCAGTCTATGAACGCTGTGCAGGTCGTCTCAACGAACAAATTGAGCGAGCCAGTCCAGCAGCTGCTGCTCCTCAGGCTATGGCCAACATCCCATTTGGAGGGTGTCGGTTGCCTCCGTGCGACACCGAAGTGTTCCACTGCGATTACTTACGGTGGCCGACCTTTCGCGATTTGTTTACGGCAATATATATCGACAATCCCAGACTGACTCCTGTTGAGAAATTGTTTCATCTCAACGCTAAAACCGATGGCGATGCGAAAGCAATTGTGGCAAAGTCTCCTCTTACCAATGATGGTTTCGCATCTGCCTGGGCGGCTTTAAGCGAGAGATTTGAAAACAAGAGGCTCCTAGTCAATAGTCAGTTGAAAATCCTTTTCAGCCTGTCCGAAATCCAGTCCGAGTCTGGAGCTGCTCTTAAAGAGTTGCAAAGCACCATCCAAGGCTGCCTAACAGCTCTAGAGCACTCGAATATTTCGACCGAGAATTGGGATTGCCTATTGATTTTCTTGTGCTCTTCCAAATTGCCGCGTTTGACGTTGGCACTGTGGGAGCAGTCGCTCGCCAACAAGTCCGAGATTCCGCTTTGGTGCGAAATGAATCTCTTCCTTAGCGAAAGGTACCGTACCTTAGAGGCCATCGAAGATGTGAAGCCAGCTTCTCAAGCTGGAATTTCTGCGAGACCATCTGCGGTCAAGAGCCATCCGACCACTCAAAAGAAAGTCCACTCTTTCGAAGCAAAAGTGGCTCCAAAGGGTAGGACCTGTGATCTCTGCTCCAAGGAGAATCACCCTATACGGTTGTGTCCCCGTTTCTTACAGATGTCAGTTCCCGAAAGGTCGAACTACATCAAGCAGAAAAAGTTGTGCCTCAATTGCTTTGCAAGGGGGCACCAGCTTCGCGAGTGTCCTAGCACTCATAGCTGCTACACCAGCAAGGCGCGTCACAATACGCTGCTTCATCGCAGTGACGCCATTTCGACAGCTGCCAGTCCCAACTCGCAGTTTCCAATACAGTCCACTCCATCTCTGCAACAATCGAACGTACAGAATTTCTTCGCCACTAACACTCAAGGGGTGTTGTTAGGCACGGCGATGATCAACATAGCGCATTTGGGGATTAACTATCCTGCCCGTGCGTTGATCGATTCTGGTTCCGAAGCAACGTTCATTTCCAAACGTCTGTTTGATAGAATCAAGTTGCCATTCAAAAATGTCCAAGCGGAAGTATCCGGTTTGAACCAGGCCGTCTCAGCACAGACACGTAAATTGTGTCATTTCTACATAGCGCCGATGAGTCGGCCGAGGATGCAGATTGAGACTTCCGCATATGTGTTACCAAAGTTAGCTGGTAACCTTCCGTCCTGCTCTATTGGCGATTGTGTCCTGCAAGATCTGCCAAACATTCAGATAGCAGATCCATCATTTTCAAAGAGCTCCCAGATCGACATGCTGATCGAAGCGGACGTCCTTCCGCCGATCTTGCTGAATGGCGTTAAATCTCACATTTGTGGGACGCTAATTGGGCAGGAGACAATTTTCGGCTGGATCCTAACCGGCCCTGTTCCGGCCAGTGCGAGAAAATCCATTGCGTCTTTCACTACACGCTTAGCACAAAAAGAAGTTCCAGCACTGGATGAACTGCTCACAAAGTTCTGGGAGGTGGAGGATCTGCCGTCAAGAGTGCCGGACGAAGCCGACAGTATTTGTGAGCAGAATTTTGTGCAATCTACCATCAGACAAGAAGACGGTAGATTCACGGTCACACTTCCATTCCGAAATCCCAATAGCGTTCAATTGGGTCATTCAAGGTCGATTGCTTTAGCGCAGTATCTCAAGAATGAGATCCGCTTACGTCGTACGCCAGAGCTAAAGAACGAGTACGATTCCGTTATCCAAGAATACTTGGACTTAGGCCACATGAGGCTAGTATCACCCCACGCTCCGGGCAAAAACTTCTACTTGCCACACCATGCAGTCATTAAACCTGACAGCACAACGACAAAGGTTCGTGTTGTCTTTAATGCTTCCAGCAAATCCAAGAATGGACTCAGTCTCAACGACGTCCTTCATCCTGGTCCGATCCTACAGTCTGACCTGACCATTCAGATCTTAAAATGGCGTCTTTTCGAATATGTCTTTAATGCCGACATCACCAAGATGTACCGGCAAATCCTGGTTCACCCAAAGGACACTCCGTTCCAAAGAATTCTATTCCGTGACCCTAAAGGTGACATCTGTGACTACGAGCTCAGCACTGTCACATTTGGAGTCAATTGCGCGCCATTTCTAGCACTTCGAGTCCTACAGCAATTAGCTGGAGATGTGAGCACCCGATTTCCATGGCTCCAAGATCTATCGTGGGATGAGCAGTTGCCTGACCCCCTCCTCAACATGTGGCAAGAGTTCCTGAAAGACTACCCACTCCTCGAAAAGATTCGAGTTCCACGATGGGTTCACTTCCATCCAAACGTCAAGACCCAATTCCACGGGTTCTGCGACGCATCGCAGCAAGCGTATGGTGCTGCTCTCTACGTCCGCGTCGAAGTGGATGACAAAGTGTGGGTCAGTCTACTGACAGCCAAGACGCGAGTGGCACCGGTCAAAACGGTGTCACTGCCTCGACTTGAGCTTTGCGGCGCAGTCTTACTGGCCGAGCTCTCGTCCGCCGTCATCCCGCATCTCCCAATCAGTGACGCAGATTT
Organism: Drosophila immigrans; assembly: GCA_963583835.1. Classification (NCBI taxonomy): domain Eukaryota; kingdom Metazoa; phylum Arthropoda; class Insecta; order Diptera; family Drosophilidae; genus Drosophila; species Drosophila immigrans. Next base: position 2,040,939 of record OY757145.1, read on the forward strand.
GTATTACTGGACCGACTCCACCATTGTGTTGGCATGGCTTAGTAAGCCAGCCTGCAAATGGACGACGTTTGTGGCGAATCGGGTAGCAAAGATTACGCACTCCCCAGGATCGGCTAGCAGATGGTCACATGTCCGATCTGAAGACAATCCCGCGGACCTGGCTAGTCGAGGCGTAACCTCCCAAGAGCTGATCGACAGCTCTATGTGGTGGCATGGTCCCGAGTGGTTAAAGTTCTCGGAAGACCAGTGGCCAGTTCCTCCCTGCGACATCCCCGAAGTCATTCCTGAACAACGGGTAGTCAAGTGTCACATGGCACAGGCACCCGCTTGTGATCTCCTCGAACGCTTCTCCAAGTTCGATAGAGCGCTTCGTGTGGTAGCCTACATACGACGTTTCGTACAACGGTGTCGTCAGCCAGGCACGAGTCTTCCGCTCGAGCTAAGCTGCGCCGAACTGGCGGAGGTTCAAACGCTTCTCGTCCTACAGACCCAACGGCAAGAATATGCGAAAGAGTATGGCTACCTGCTGGAGAAGAAACCGATTCCAAGGTCCAGCAGTATACTCAACCTGAACCCATTTCTTGATCAGAAGGGCGTTATCCGCTCTTGTGGCCGGGTGAATGCATCCGAATCCTTGACTTATGACGTACGTCATCCTATTATACTTCCATACAGTTGTCGTTTCTCTCGTCTTCTTATCCACTTCACTCACTCCATTTCCTTACATGGAGGCAATCAGTTAATGATCCGATTGATCAGAGCGAAGTATTGGATTCCAAAGCTGAAGACCCTAGCCAAATCAGTTGTAAACTCTTGCAAAGTCTGCATCGTGCACCGCAAGAAACTTCAGACACAACTAATGGGCACTCTCCCGACTGAAAGAGCAAGCTTTTCCAACGCCTTCCATCATACAGGTGTAGACTTTGCTGGTCCTTTCGAAGTAAAGAACTACACCGGGCGGGCTTGTCTCATTACAAAGGGATATGTGTGTGTTTTCGTTTGTTTCAGTACGAAGGCCATTCATCTGGAACCCACTTCCGACCTCACGGCAGACAAGTTCCTTGCAGCGTTTTCGCGGTTTATAGCGAGAAGAGGGTGTCCTAGCCACATGTATTCCGACAACGGCAAAACTTTTGTGGGTGCTTCCAGAACCCTCACCCGAGATTTTCTAGAGACAATTAGGAGTCTCGTCTCCCACAAATTCAGCCACTCGTCTCGTCTCCCACAAATTCAGCCACTGTGCGTTAACTTGGCATTTTTAATCCACCAGGAGCGCCACATATGGGTGGGCTCTGGGAAGCAGGAGTGAAGAGTTTCAAGACTCTATTCTTCAAAGCGACCTCTACTACAAGGTACACATTCGAAGAACTGGCTACGCTCTTGAGCAAAGTCGAATCGTGTCTGAATTCCAGACCGATCTCACCAATGTCAGAAGATCCAACCGACCTGCTGGCATTGACTCCTGGCCATTTCCTCATTGGCAGACCGCTTCTTTCCGTTAATGAGCCAACTATCCTAGAACCTGCCACATCGATTATCAATCGTTGGCAAAAGATCAAGGCTCTGAGTCAGCAATTCTGTACCCGCTGGAAAGAAGAATATCTAAAAGAGCTCCATAAGCGTAACAAGTGGCCAGTCCCAAACGTTAACCTACAAATCGGCGATATGGTTATTGTCAAGGAAGAGACGATGCCTGTCAACGAATGGCGCCTTGGCCGTGTTTTACGTGCCTATCCAGGGGATGACGATCGAGTCCGAGTGGTCGACGTCCAGACGTCACATGGTGTCATCAAGCGCCCATTAGTAAAGTTATTACTACTTCCTATCGGTCTTTCCAATCCCGTCTGTTCCTAGACGTCCAGTATCTAGTTGTCCAGTCCTCCAATCTGTGTTTCATGTCATGGCGTGTCATATGGACGTTGTTAACCGGTAGTTTCCATTTCCGACTAGTTTCGTTCCAGATCTACAGTCCCTCCTGATCACCATGGCACCAAGCAACGCACGTGCGCTGGAAAGCAGACGTTCGCGAGGAACTCAATCCTTCCGCTGCCGAGTCTGCCGGGGTATCCACCCCTTGAAACGTTGTTCACGTTTCCTGCGCCTGAGTGCTGAGAAGCGTCTGCGTGCAGTACTTGTAAACAAGTACTGTGCAAACTGCTTGGCGCATCAGCACTCAGGGCAGTCCTGCGCCAGCGGCGACCGGTGTCGCGTGTGCCAACAGGCACACCATACTCTGCTCCATATGCACGAGCCAGTGCGCAGGCGTTCAGCGACAAAACGTCGCCATCGAGCACCGGCGCGTGCCCCGTCCGCATCATCCGATGCCTCCGCGCAGGACGTCCACCCAACTCCACTACGGCAATCGGCTGCTTCACCATCCGGCATCTCCGACCCGCTCGCATTAGCTGCCCTCCTCCAGAACAGGAGCACCAACTTGCTCCCAACGGCAACTGTGCAAATTAGGGGCACGGAGAAATCCTTTCAGACGAGGGCGCTCATTGATCCCGGAGCCCCTCTTAGTGCCATTGACGCCTCATTTGCAGCCGCCATGCAAGTGCCGTCTATCACGGTGGGTGAAGGAAGGGTAGGCTGTGTGAGCGTGGGTCCGGTCTCCGGAACAGGACCATGGTTTGAGGTCCTGCTCCAAATCAAAGATGAGCTCAGGCTCTCAACGCCAATCCGGGCGGTTGACTCGAGCGTACGCGAACATTATGCGGACATCGACTTAGCCGATGGGTCGTTCGACCGACCATCGGCTATCTCGCTGGTGCTTGGAGCCGACGCCTACGCCCACATTATTAAGGAGGGTATCATAACCAACCAGCGTGGGCTACCAGTGGCACAACGTACCATTTTTGGGTGGACCCTCTCCGGTTCATGTGCTTTGTAAGCACTAACGCTCCCCCCTCCCACTAGCTCCTTGCCCTTTCAGGCAAAGGGGGGGAGAATGTTCAGGCCACACAGCCATCTTCCGGCTAGGCGCGCATCCCTGGCGTGCGTGCTCTCCACCACGCCTCTCAATCCACCACTATGGTGAAGAGAGGCCGTGTAGGTTAAGCTAGGCTTAAGATGAAATTAAAATGTGAATCAGTTCTGTTGAAAATATACAAGTGCAGTGAATAGAAGTCCGCGTTTCTTTTGACTCCAAAAGCAGATAACGGCGGCCCACAACAACAACAACAACAACAACCTCAACCACGACGAATGCGGCAAAGAAGACTTTGACGGCCCCCTACATTAACAATTTGAGAGAACTCCTATAACATAAAAACAGGAAAGAAAGCTACAGTCGAGAGTGCTCGACCGTATGATACCCGCAACCCAATTCGAGAGAAAACAAAAAACTTAAATGATATTTTAGCAAAAAATATACCAAATATAACAAAACTTGTTTTTTTTGTATGTATATGAAAATAACTAAACAAACAAAGCGCGAGCAGCTGCAAGTGAATTTTGCATATAAAATTGATTCTTTAATAACTTTCTTGTTTTTCATTCGATCTCAACCAAATTCACAAAAATCATTGAGAATATAATTATTATTATGCATAAATTCAGGTCTCTAGGTCCATTATTATGGCTTTTACAGGCTTTTGGGGGCGGAAAGGCGCGTGGGAAATATTTAAAATAAACTTGATCTGCGTAGGACCTATAAGAGTACTGTCACCAAATTTGGTAGCTGTAGCTCTTATAGTCTCTGAGATCTAGGTGTTCATACAGACGGACAGACGGACATGGCTATATCGTCTCGGCTGTTGACACTGATCAAGAATATATATAGTTTATGTGGTCGGAGATGGCTCCTTCTGCCAGTTACATACATTTTCTGTTGGCACTAAGTTATAATACGCTTTTAAACTATGGGTAGCGGGTATAATAATTAAATAAATAACCATTAGAGAAGTCCTTGCATAGAAAGGTAAATAATTCCACTTTGCTCTTGGTGCGAGATCATTACTATACAATATACAGTAGAATCCGGTTATAGCGACTCTGCTTATCGTCCCCTCCGGTTAAAGCGACGAAAAGTTTGGTACAAACTTACATATATAATACAAATCTTTCAGTTTGCGCGTCTTCCGGGTATGACGACTGGCAGTTGAAAGTCGCTATAACCCGATTCTACTGTATATTGTATAGTAATGATCTCGCACCAAAAGCAATGTGGAATTATTTACCTTTCTACTTATATTTAAGAATGAAAGTAAAAAAAAATGGATCGGACATCGATATTGGTTTAACGAAATCTTTTAATAATATCGATTCTGTTGTTTTTGTTGATTTCATCGATAGGAAAACCCGTAATGCTTTTCAAAACTTGCAATAGAAGTAGTGATGCAAGTTGGACGGAAAACCTCGATGTCGATGTCCGTCGGTGCTTTCAAAATAGAATATCGATACTTCACTTAACATCGGTATAAAAGAAAACATCGCTAAAAAAACGTCGATGTTCGATGCATCGCTGAATTTTTTAATAAATTTAAAATGCTTCATTCTATTATTTTATTGTTGTGTATAAACTTCAAACAAGCCTCCAAAATAATTATATTTTACATTCCCGAAACTCTGCATAATTGAAATTTGAAAATGCAATCCCATTTGGTTCATTCTTTTCCATATCGTCTTTACTTATTTTATGCACTGCGCACTGTGAAGTATCTCCAACACAAGCTAGTCTTTGTCGTTATTCTGGAATGTGTAATTGCCATATTTATCCATTTTAAACTAATAAGTATACTTACTTTGGCATTTCGACTATATTTTTGCAGTAACGACGAATAACGCAATATTGTGAAATTAGAGACCGATGTTTCGTCAAACATCGATGCATCGGTTAGCATCGATATCAACAAAAACATCGAAAAACCTCGGAAAACATCGCTAAAAAAAACATCGATGCTCGATACATCGATGTTTTCAGCATCACTAAATAGAAGGCATTTCCGACCCCATTAAGTATATACTCTTGCTCAGTGTCAATACCCGAGGCGATATATCCATGACCGTCTGTATAAACACCAGAATTTCAGAGACTTTAAGATATAGTATATATAATATAGTTTATATAATATTTGCTTGAAATAATTATTATTGTTTTCACGGAGATCAATATTTGTTTGAAATATGTATTATTGTTTCCACGGAGACTAAGTTTGTTGTAGATGTTCACCAAGCCCATTTTTGCCACTCAAAACAAAAAGAAAACTTGCCGAGTGTGATTTTAAAACTAGATTATTGAGTTTTGGACCAAAACTTTTGGTACGTATGTATGTATTCGTTCACAAAATATATGATTCTAAATATTTTCACCCATTTTATATATATTTGTTATATTAAAAATGGAGGCTCAAATTTCTGTGTGAGAGCTTTTTTGTTTTTTCTTTGCTTGTGATAGATAAACCAAGGAAGGTGTATAGCAGAGAACGTCAAAGGTGGTTGTTTTTGGTCAACTACTCACACCCATTAAATTTTGTGTTGCGATGCTACTCGCACCCATAAGCAAAATTCAAGACACACACACACACATTATTGTCGCGAGTATTGCGAGTGCTTGCGCTTCGGCCACTCGGTCCCAACTTGTGTGTGCCTTTTCGGGACCGAATAAATTTGCTACTCGTGATTCAAACACTTGTGCTTGACGAGTGTCTTGCATTTCGGCAACCGATCATTCTTGCACTTGTGACAAAATTCGAAAAACACCCGAATATGTCCACAGTGATTCGAATGGTTGGGCAAGTATTCGAGTGTTTTTACCCCACCTCCTTTCTTGATCGTAAATGATTTTGAGTCGCGACGCAGCTGTTCGCGGTACTATTTTATGAGTGCCTTTTGCATGCCTTGCACTGACTTTTTTATGGAATTTCCGGAAATTACAGATATCTGCAAAAACCCTTTTTATTATACATATACATTTACCACAAGGTCATAAACAATCAATTTAAAATGAATACAGGTAGATTTTCAGAATTCTTAAAATATTGATTTTCTCTTTTACCACTGACTGAATTTAAAAACAAGTAAGAAAGCTACAGTCGAGAGTGCTCGACCGTATGATACCCATTTTGAGAGAAAAAAAAAATATTAATGATATTTTAACTACAAATATACCAAAAATATACTGAAACTTGTGTTTTGTGTGTATATATTTGAAAATAGCGGGTAAAAATCCACAACACCGACATGGTCACACTGTCAACTAAACAAACAAAGCGCGAGCAGCTGCAAGTGAATTTCACACATAAAATTGATTCTTTAATAACTTCCTCGTTTTTTATTCGATCTCAACCAAATTCACATACCAAAATTCAATGCTCTAGGTCTATTATTACGGCTTTTCTAGTTTTTGGGGGCGGAAAGGGGCGTGGCAAAAATCTAAAACAAACTTGATCTGCGTAAGACCTACACGAATACTGTCACCAAATTTGATATCACTAGGTCATTCACACACTTAAAACGTCCATATGCACTGGGCACAACAATTTTAATAAATAACTTAACAATTAACTTTTGTTCTACTTATCCGATTTGTACAAAATTACAGGGTTATTAAGAGTGTCAAGCGCAGATGGGTTACCAAATTACACATCATTACACAAAGAACTTTTGGAGTTATTCGCGATTTACATAAAAAAAAACTTGACTTTCTCTAGATAAATGCTTATTGTGGGCGAAGGGGGCGTGGCATCCAACTTTTGAAATAAACTTGACCTGCGTAGGGTATGAAGGAACCTTTTTGCCAAATTTGGTGTCTCTATGTCTTATAGTCTCTGAGATCCAGGTGTTCATACGGACAGACAGACGGACAGATGGACAGACGGACATGGCTATATCGTCTCGGCTGTTGACGCTCATCAAGAATATATATACTTTATATACGAAATGCCTCCTTCTGCCTGTTACATACATTTTCTGTTGCCACTAAGTCATAATACCCTTCTACCCTATGGGTAGCGGGTATAATTAGTCAATACAACAGGTAAATTGAAGTTTAATTCAAATTTGGGTTTCATTTGTTCACTGAATTTGTATATGTGAGTTAGTAAATTTTGTATTTAGCTATTATTATTATTTGTATTAGTACAGATCCCAAATAAAAATTAAATTATAAAGCCAAAGGTGTTTTTTTAAATATACCAGGTAAAAATAACTAGCATGAAGTACAAAAAACCCAACAACAACATCAATACATTTACGTTTACACAAAATATCCGCTCACAATCTTCACTTGCGCATCAAATACCCACAGCAAATATTACGAGTATGCATTTCCACCCCTTTTATCGATCATAAAAATTATGCGGTGGATTCGGCACTTGTACTCGGTAAGCACGAACGCCATTGACACTCGCGCCCGTAAATACTCAATCATTTTTCTACTCGTAACAAATATACTCGAATGGCAAAAATACTCGTGAGTTTCGAGTATACACATTTTTGCGGTGGCTTGTTGACGATCTCTGGTGTATAGAAAAAAAAAACTTTGTTATCAACACACATACCAAAAAAAAAAAAGATAACAGTATTAAAATCGGTTTCGAGTAGTTGGCTGTGAATTGTCATCGTTGTCGGCGATCAGATTGTTTCATTTCATTATATTTTGTGTCATTCTGTGGAACCGAACATTTAATAATTAATAACAATTTTTGATAAATAAATTGTAATCGTTTCGGCAAGGATTTTTATTTGTTTACGATTATGTCAAAACGATATTAATATTGGCAAAGTGAGCAAGCAATATAGGCAGCGAAAACGATGACAATTTCAACGCAATATATACATCAATTCTATAAGACATACAAGGAGAAATTGTTTCATATAAGTAAATAGACACCAAAGAGACTATAAAGAGGAAATGCCACAAATATTATGCTCGTCAATATTAATAAAACGAAAATAGATTAGTAATGAGAAGATTGCGAAACTCGGTCTGTGCGGTCGAAGCGTTCATGGGTTGTTAGTATGTATATAAAGTAGTTCGTAAGGTGAGTTCACTCATTGATTGTACAATCGCCCCAAACATTAAATCCTACGATGCATTAATTGTTCTGATTTATCATCTTAGTGACGCCCACTAGGGAGCCATTTCGCGAAATACCTATTCTAATACCGTTTCCACGCTAGTATTTTTTTAGCGTCGCGTAGTGCTAACGTTAAAAATCAAAAACCCGTTCAGACTATGTTCAGCGTTAGCTTCCACGTCCATATCCTATTGATGACAAAATTGCAAGCGTTCTTATTCAATATGAAATTTAACAAAGTTATGATATCGAATGCCATGCAAAAAAGCTATATTAATAGAAAGTCAATTGTCTACTTCAGATTATTAGACCACTGCCCGTTTGTTTGGAATTTCAAATTTAAAATCATTATGTTTTATTTAGTTGTCTTCCTCTTCGTTATTCGCCATTTCTTTTTTCAAAATTCCGGGAAACCAAATCGAAAATCTAAAAATTCCAAGAATAACGGATATACCACATTCAAATACTTCAAAACGGGTTGGTCCAAAATGGACGTTTGGACGTGGTATATTGTTATCGGTAGTTAGAAAAGTTGTGGTATTTTGGTGACTATTGTGAAGGTCACACTACATAGTTTTTAAACTGCAGTAAGCAAACTTATCGTTTTTGCACTTGGATTCTGAACGCTCTCAACGACAGAATAGAAGTGGGCGAGAATATCGAGATAGCAAAAGAACGACGAGATGAGAAGAAGCACGATGGTCCCGTTTCTTTTAACGGTTTCCTTCATTCCATCGGAATGTGCGTCTACTTCTCGTACACATATATTCATGCAAACCATGAATGTATGCGTGCACATTTATCCATGTGACTTTTGTACATTTGTGCATTTTAATATATGCTGACTGACTTAGACAAATCTCTCCATCAGTTCTATCAAGTTGTATGTCAATAAAGTGTCTAATTTCACGTAAATCGGTCATTTGAAACTTGTCATGAAGGTAAGATTTAAAATTGGACATTGTATCAGATTTGTTTGTAGCAATTACTACATCATCCACGTATAACAAGATATATATATTTCTCGAAATATCTCCTTTATCCAAAATATAAATGCACCGATCAACTCCTAAGTTTTTAAATCCAACATCCTTCAACACACTTTCAAAAACTTCGAACCAACATCTAGCAGCTTGCTTAAGACCATATATAGCTTTATTAAGTTTACATACTTTATTCGCATAATGAATGATCAGGCCTTTTGGAACGCTCATGTAGATTTCATTCTTTAGAGTTCCGTTTAAAAATGCCGTTTTTACGTCCATTTGATGAACCATTTAATCGTATTGATTTGAAAGTGCCAACAAAAATCTAAAACTGGAAATTCGTGCAACTGGTGCAAATGTCTCATCGTAATCAGTCATATATTCTTGAGTGAAGCCCCGCGCCACAAGTCTTGCTTTATACTTCACTAAGTTCCCAAATTCATCTTGTTTTATACTAAATACCCATCTGCTATCAACTATGTTTTTATTTTCTGGCTTATGCACTAAGGACCAAGTATTGTTTTGAAAATGATAATTTAGTTCATCTTGTATAGCTTTCTCCCAGAAAGATCTGTCCTCCCGAAATTTAATTTCATCAAAGGTATTAGGAATATCATTTAAGCATATTTGAGTATTCATGAGAAATCTTTCTAAAAAACGATATGATAATTTGGGTTAACTTTTAATTCTTTCACTGCGTATGATTTCTTCTTCATTTTTATTTTCTTTTAATTTATCACCAGTTTCAACAACTGGATCGACGTTCTCTAGACATGTGGAATTTTCATTGAGTTGGTCACTTAACTCAGAATCAACAGATTCATTATTTTCCACCAAAGGAAAATCCAACACTTTATTTTCTCTACTTAAAGATTCATTATTTTGTTCAACAGTATTACTTTGAACCTCAGAATCTTCTCCATGTAAAACTCTTGAATTTAACATGTTTATTTTATCCACCACAACATCTCTTGCTATCATAAATTTCTTCGATTCCTCATTCCACAATTTATAACTATTTGGTTGATATCCAACAAGTATAGCGTTAATTGACTTTTCGTCAAACTTTCTTTTTCGTACTTTATTTTAAGCATATACCGTCGAACCAAATATCTTAAGATATTTCAACATTGTCTTTTCGTTATGCCACATCTCAAATGGTGTTTTATTTATCTTTTGCAAAGCTCTACTTGGGATCTGTTAATTAAATAGGTTGCTGTTAAAACAGCCTCACCCCAAAAATGCTTATTAAGTTTAGCACAACTGATCATAGATCGAGCCTTTTCCATCATTGTTCGAATCATTCGTTCTGATACACCATTCAATTGTGGAGTATGAGGAACCGTTAAATGATAGCTGATGCCTTTTTCAACACAGAAATCAAGCATTTCGTTTGAAAGATATTCCCTTCCATTATCGATGTATAAATTCACAATTTTTAAATTGAAGTGAGCCTCGCTCTTTGCTACAAAGTCTTTGAAAACGAAAAACACATCCGACTTATAAGTTATTAAATAGGTCACACAGTAATGTGTATATTATTATTATATGGCCATGACAACCCTTCATCGGGTCTCGGCCTGAAGCGCAATGTGCCTCCACGCGTCCCTGTCCTGAGCGCTCCTTCGCCAGTTGGCAACACCAAGTGTGGACAGGGTTTCCATTACTTGGTCTTGCCAGCGCGTTCGGGGTCGTCCTCTCCTCCGTGTCCCAACAATTACCGCATCAAACACCTTACGAGCCGGAGCATCCTCATCCATACGTGCAATGTGGCCCAGCCAGCGAAGTCTTTGAGATTTCACTCGACTGGCTACGTCAACATCACCGTACAGCTCATACTGCTCGTGGTTGTATCTAATGCGATAAACATCGTCCACGCAGATTGGACCGAAGATTTTGCGGAGAATTTTCCTCTCGAACACTCCAAGAGCAGCTGCGTCTGACTGCGTCACTGTCCAGCACTCCGCACCATATAGGAGTACTGGAAGAATGAGCGTCTTGTAGAGTGTGGTTTTTGTGCGTCGAGAGAGAGCTCTACTATTGAACTGCCTACTGAGCCCAAAGGAGCACCTGTTGGCAAGTGTTATTCTCCGCTTAATCTCCAGACTGACATCATTTGTGCTTGTTATAGCAGTGCCTAGGTAGATGAACTCCTTGACGGACTCAAAGCTATAGTTCCCTGCAGTCAGCTGAGAATCAAGACGCCGCGATTCTCTGCTAGAGCACACCATAAACTTTGTTTTCTCCCTATTCAAATAAAATATTAAAGATTATACAACACAGCGAGTCACCCTGTCTGAGGCCACACTTGGTATTAAAGGTTTCGGATTGGCCACTTCCTACCTTGACAGAGCTGATGGTGTTGCTCAATGTCATTCTGCAAAGTCTAATCAGCTTTGCTGGTATACCAAGCTCAGACATGGCGGCATATAGGCGATCTCGCCGGGGGCTATCAAATGCAGCTTTGTAGTCGACGAAAAGATGGTACGTGTCGATCTGGTTTTCGTAGGACTTCTCCAGGATTTGGCGCAAGGTGAAAATCTGGTCAAAAGTGGACTTGCCAGACCTGAACCCGCACTGATAAGGTCCAATCAGTGCTTCAGCATGAGGTTTCAGTCTTTCACACAATACGCTCGTTAGGACCTTGTATGCAACTGGAAGAAGACTAATGCCGCGGTAGTTGGTGCGCACCGTGGCATCACCCTTCTTCAGAATAGGACAGATCATGCTGAGGTTCCAATCTTCGGGCATGCTCTCCGTAAACCATATCTTGCTGATTAGTTGGTGCATGCTCCCTACCAACATATCACCAGCTGCCTTAAACACCTGCAGACTTGTTGTTTTTAAGCTGTTGGATTGCATCCTTGACTTCGATATGACTTGGGATTGGCACTTCAATATCAGTGCCATAGATTGGGGTTCGTGGATCATAATCTTCAGAGTCTGTGCTTGAGCCAGCTAACAGACTCGAGAAATGATCCCTCCATAACCTCAGCAAGACCTCTGCTTCTGTGACCAGATTTCCATCATCGTCCCTGCATGCCGCTCCACCAGTCTTGAATCCTTGGCTCAGACGCTTGGCCCTCTGGTAGAAGTTACGAGCTTCATTTATGCATCTGCTGCTCTCTATGCTCTCACACTCTCGCCTTTCCTGTTCTTTCTTCTTGCGTCTGAAAAGGCGTTTTTCATCTCTTCTTCTCGACCTGTAGACATCCACAATAGCCCGCGTCCTTTGCAGCTGTTGCGTCATGACACTCCTGATCGTACCATGGATTCCTTGTTAGAGGACGCTGGAATCCAAGCACTTCTTCTGCCGAAGTTCGCAGGGAGTGAGATATGAGCGCCCACATATCAATAACACAGTAATGTGTATACTGATCAATAAAAACTACATAGTAGTTCTTATTATCAATGGTAGAGGGTGTTATTGGACCACAGACATCGGAATGGACAACAAACAATGGTCGTGTAATGTTTTCTTTATTTTTAAATTTTTGAAACTTTAATCTAGATTGGTTGCCATTTATATAAGCCTCGCATATTTCATGGTTTAAATCAATATTGTTTAAAATATTAGTATCTTCAAAAAGAGTATTTCGTTTTATTTCTAAAAATGTTTCTACACTTATGTGGCCTAATCTTTTATGCCATAATCGATACTCAGCACTATTAGAAATTTTAGACGTAAATATTTTACTGTTCAATTGAAACTTTATAATAGGCACTTTGTACTCACACATTCCATTAAAGGCCAATTTACCATTTTTAGATTCTTTTACACCTCCAGGACCAAATTTGATGGTCATGTCTGCATCCGGCATCCTTTTTACCGAGAATAGGTTGTGTGGAATATCCTTACAATACAAAACGTTTTGCAAGGTGATTTGATTTCCGCAGCTGTTAAGGTTGACCACTCCTTTGGCCGTAGCGTAGATAAACTCGCCGCTTTTGACAATCTATAGCCACATTTGATTGCAAACGCTCATATTGGGAGAACAATGCTGTGTAGGTGGTCCGATGCTCCTGAGTCTAGGATAAACTCTGCCTCGCTTTCTTTGAGTTGGAAGTTGCATTTCTCAACATGAAGGCAAAACTACGATCTGGTTGAGCTGTCGCTGCTGTTGCCATCTGAGCCTGCACCTCTTTCCTTTTGTTTTCACTAAAGTTCTGATTCGGCTGCCTTTTCAAAAAGAAACAATCTTTCTTTAAAGGACCTGGCTCGCCGCAATGAAAACATTTTGGCTTCGGTTTCAAACTTGGCTTAAACATATTCTTTTTGAACTTCTGCATTGTATTACTTTTAAATGTTGTATCTTTTAATTCCCTTTTACTTACTGCTTGCAAGATTTTAACACTCGTATCCTTACTAATATTCCTAAGCTTAATCTCTTGGTCCAGAAGTCGTGTTTTTACAAAATGTTAAGTTACTTTCAGATAGAGTCTCTATTGCGGTTATAACTCCATCATAACTGGGTGGAAGAGTTAGGAGTAAATGGGAAATTTTATCCATATCATCAAACTTTGCTCCTGATGCGATAAGTTCAGTAATGAGGTCATCGAAGAAATTAAAATGATTGAGGAGTGAAGTGTCACCTTTTAATTGCATGGCTAAAAGTTTCTTTCGCAGAGATAGTTGCGATGCCAAGCTTCTCCTCTCGTAAATTGCATCTAAATTTGCAAAAATCTGCTTAGCAGTGTTTTTACTGTTAGCGGAAGATAAGAAAGCATCACTCAAATATTCAATTATAAAGCTTTTTGCATTTCGTTCTGCCTTTTTTATCTCATCGGTCACTTCTGCATGAGTTTCATCTATAACTCTCAAAAGATTGAGCTTTTCTAACAGCGCTCTTACTCTAAACTTCCATATTGAATACTTTTCTCCGTCAAACGGTTTGATATTCCTTTTCCCTTTATCCATTGCATTTATATGTATTGTATGCTTCTCTATAAAAAAACAGTACAGCAACAATTACCTGGCAACTCTCCTTAGCAACACCGAACAGCAACCTTTCACAGCAATAAGTCCGCAACAACAACTTTTCACAGCAATATTTAGCAACAGCGGCCAGCAACTTTCAACAGCAATAATGTCGCTAAGCACTGTCCAGCAACAATGTCTTTCAGCAATCGCAGCACTGTCTGGAAACACTGTCCCGTCACAACGTGGAGTTTTGCGACAAATTTGTTGAAGTGTTTGTGTGTGTGTGTGTTTTCAGTGAATTCGTAAATGTTCTAGAAAGATCACGGCGAACTGGTATTTTTCGCAGCTTTACACATAAAACCAATTTTATCCTCTTTATGGTTCAGGAATCGCTCCTTGTTGTTCATGGACCACCGCATGTATGATCATATATATGTTATATATTTACATATGTAGATACGCATATTCGTATGCACACACACATATGTATCATTAGTTCACTTTTATGCACTTCCACATGGTAACGATCAAAACACTATTATTTATTCACTGCTATTGTGTCTGGGCCCATAACCTAGGGTTTTGTTAATAAATAGATATAATACAATTAAGTATTATACAGACAACCTTACAGTGAACAAATAATAACGCAATATTAGATTGTATGAACCGCACGCTCTCAACGCCAGAATAGAAGTGGACGAGAAAATCGAGAGAGCAAAAGAACGACGAGATGAGAAGAACGATGGTCCCGTTACTTTTAACGGTTTCCTTCATTCCATCGGAATGTGCGTCTACATCTCGTACACATACATACATATATTCATGAAATCCATGAATGTATACGTGCACATTTATCCATGTGACTTTTGTACATTTGAACAAGCAAGTTCCAACATGTATCTTGGGCTTAAGATACAGCAGGAACTGCTGTGTGGGTGCCCGGAGAAGCATCATTTTATCCCGGCCTAAGGCTTCCAACCATTCTAGTGAGTTACCATTTGGTATGTGCCCGGAACGTCATTGGAACATCCCAACTGAACGTTCGGTTAGAAAAGAGCATGGGGGAACATTATGGATCTGACAGCTACTAGAATTTCCATTGAATATTTTCTGTTCAGTCGCGGATCGACTGCAGAACGATGAGCACGGGTGTATTTCGTTGCGATGTGCTATCGTTTCTATGTATGCGTGTGTGTAATGAAAATTGTCATTAGTTTTATTATTTATACTATTTCTATATATTTTTTAATATTAGTTGAGCAGTAGCTCTCTTTTTTTTGAGAAGTTTTGTCATAAAGAAAATAAAGATAATTTAAAATAATACAATTGTAATTTTTGAATGATTATTATCTAGTTGTATGGCTATTTTTGACAAAATGTTTGTGTTTTCTATTTGAACTTGTGTATTTTTAGATGGTTGATAATCGGTAATTAAGTAGTTTTTGAATTTATTGTGTTTTACATAGTTTTCTTTTTTTCTCTTTTCTCTTTCGTTAGTGTATGTTGTATTGTTTATGATTATAGTATCTTTGAATGTTACAAGATAAGTGCCTGTAAACCACGATTCGTTAATACAATTTCTACCTGACACTAGCGCCGTCTGTTATGATATCGATGGTTTATTCTTAGTTCAGTTATTTTTGTACAACTTGTAAATTTTTTGTTTAGGAGGTCTATTAAACAATTTGAGTCAAAGTTAATTTGGGCAAAACTGTTATACATTTCTCCTTTGAAGTTATCGATAGGGTAATAGGTATTATTACATTTAGAACCTTTATATATAGTTTACTATTAGTTTTCCATCTTTCTGGGAAATGTCTTTTGCGTGATATAACTTACATCTATATTTAATAGTTGGATATTTTATAAAAACTATAATTATCCCTTAATTAGTGTGATATTTAATTTTTCGTGATTGAATATTTTTAACATATCTTCTTTATTTAACATTTTTGGATTTAGAATCTTGGCTTTTGAAAATGTAATGGTGTCAAGCAGATTTTTGAGGTCAATTGATAATAATTTAAGTCTATATTTTTTCATTAATAGTTCCTGATTGAGATTTAGATTTCGTAAAATGTTTGTTACTTTTGCTACTTCTTTGAAAATTGCTGAATTAATTTTGTTTTGTTGGTTATTGTTTTCCACAAGTTCATTGATTTTAGTTTGAATAGTTATCATGTCATCATGATCTGGTGGGCCTGTAAACCATTTAAAAATGGTTCCTAGTTCATTAATACCGCGTTTAGATATCTTTTGAGATGTGAGTTGAGAAAGAAGTGTTTTGATTAAGTTGAGTTCCATAGTTACTTCCCAGTGAATTGGGTTTTTTCATTTTGGAAAACTTTTAGCTCTTTTTCAAAAATGTCATTGTAAAAACTAAGATTAGTCTCCAAATGTTTCATATATAGTAGTAAAAGATTTTCTGTATCCTTAAGTAAGACGTAGTCGTCGTTCGAGTGATTAATAATTTGAGATCTTTTTATACCCGCTACCCATAGGGTAGAAGGGTATTATGACTTAGTGCCAACAGAAAATGTATGTAACAGGCAGAAGGAGGCATCTCCGACCCCATAAAGTATATATATTCTTGATCAGCGTCAACAGCCGAGACGATATAGCCATGTCCGTCTGTCCGTCTGTCTGTCCGTATGAACACCTGGATCTCAGAGACTATAAGACATAGAGATACCAAATTTGGCAAAAAGGTTCCTTCATTCCCTACGCAGGTCAAGTTTATTTCAAAAGTTGGATGCCACGCCCCCTTCGCCCACAATAAGCATTTATCTAGAGAAAGTCAAGTTTTTTTTTATGTAAATCGCGAATAACTCCAAAAGTTCTTTGTGTAATGATGGGTAACCCATCTGCACTTGACACTCTTAATATACCCTGTAATTTTGGTACAAATCGGATAAGTAGAACAAAAGTTATTCGTGAAATTATTTATCAAAATTTTTGTGCCCAGTGCATATGGACGTTTAAAGTGAGTGAATGACCTAGAGATATCAAATTTGGTGACAGTATTCATGTAGCTCTTACGCAGATCAAGTTTGTTTTAGAGTTTTGCCACGCCCCTTTCCGCCCCCAAAAACTGTAAAAGCCGTAATAATAGACCTAGAGCATTGAATTTTGGTATGCATAATAACAATGATAGTCTGAATGACTCCTGTGAATTTGGTTGAGATCGAATAAAAAACGAGGAAGTTATTAAAGAATCAATTTTGTATGCAAAATTCACTTGCAGCTGCTCGCGCTTTGTTTGTTTAGTTGACAGTGTGACCATGTCGGTGTTGTGGATTTTTTCCCGCTATTTTCAAATATATACACACAAAACACAAGTTTCAGTATATTTTTGGTATATTTGTTGTTAAAATATCATTAAAATTTTTTTTTTTCTCTCGAAATGGGCATCTTACGGTCGAGCACTCTCGGCTGTAGCTTTCTTGTTTTATTTCGGTTCAGAAATTTTTGAGCTTTTCACATGACGATGCCTTGGGCCGCGGAATCTGCTCGAAAGATATGTCTCACTGCTTCTTAATATGAGGACGTCGAGTATCTCTTGATACGAAGTGCTCAATTCGAGTCGTAATTTTGTACGATTTCATGTGGCGTTGTAAACCTGTTGAGAGACTGTGGATCAACAACGAAAATAATTTAATCGGGGCCGATCGAGACGCCAAAAAGCTCAGTGGAGTCTTCGAACCAGTGAAGGTTCGAAAAGGGCTTACCGTCCGAGGGTTTGAATGGATTTTCAACCGTACTGTGGTGACAACGGCAAAATACCACGTCACCGATTACCCACTTGCTGCTAGCGCCAAATGATTTGTTAGTGGGTGCAGCGAACGCAACAGATACGCGTATCAACGCAGTAGCTCGAGAGACGCCGCACAAGAAAGCAGTGGCGAATAGCACGCTTGATGATTCTGGTGCGAAAAACGGTGCGCCACCGAGCCAATGTGTGTAGGAGATATAGAGTAGTTTTGCGATTCTGCAAGAAAGTATTTACGGGGGCGTCAATGTAATACATTGCCAGTGTATTACAGAGCATGCGTTACGGACGATAACGATTTAAATGCAGGTTAGTAGGTTTAAATTGCCATCGATAGAAAGGTTGAGGTATTTTTGTGACTATTGTGAAGGTCAAACTACCATGTATCTAAATAGTTGTCTGCGAAAACATCGGTATGGTTCAATTGCGGTAAGCAATATGAAAAAGACGTTACATGTATCACTGACTCCTTACAGAATAAAGTCTTTTATCTATATATCTATATGTATTTATATCTGTGTGTGAATGTGTTTGTATTGCTTACCACACCAAATTGTATAGCGTATTTCTGTTGTCTGCTTCTGTTGTTCGATTCTTACATTTATTGTTATGATAAAGTTAATTTTAATTGATTAATTATTAATTTTTTTGAAATTTAAATGACTTTATTGTTGATCTATATTCTTTAACTATTAATTATTAATATGCATTACATATTCAATGCAGTAGAATATTTGGTATGTGAGCAGAACTAAAAAATTAACGCCAGAACCAGGAACAAGCGACTGTCGGAGGTGATTTGCTTCAGGATGACACTGGTTCTTCGACATCCACTAACATAAGCTACCCATAATAACAGTTCCGTCATTTGTTTTGCAAAGCGATACTAGACAACGGAGACGCCAGCCGCAGCGATTTTAAGTTTTCTCAAAATTCATCCAAGTCCGTCTTTGCGAGTCGCAGCATGACGTCGCTGTGCTTAAAATTGCACTTGGATTCTGAACAAAATTTCCACCATGTTGGTTCTTGGGCATATGGCTAATTTCAATCGGCGTTTGCAACGAATGATACACACAACGCCTGTAAACAGTCGGCATGAACTGCAGGTGGAGCTGCAAGTTTATTCTGCGCGAAAATAGCTTCCTATTGCATCAAACTGGGAACTGGGAACCCAAATGTTTCCAATGTGGAAAACTGGGTCATAAAAAGGCGGACAGTAGTATACCTGGAATGGCATTCCAGGTTACGGCAACTGAAAAGGAACGGGGTTCAGAGCAGTCTCGTCATGGAAGGACATTTGCTAACTTGCTACCGATGTAAAGAGTCTGGACACATGCCACTAATTGGCGTTTTTTGGAGGTTGAGGTTTGGAGACCGATACATTTTAAAGTCTACACAGAACAATAGGCGTTAGGCGAAAAAATTATCTATATAACATATATAAAGTAGTTCATGGATGCTGACAGAGCTATAGCAACGCAAAGCTCGAATGGTAAAAGCAACGATGCTGCAATTTTCACACAACCTAGATATGGACATATAGATGAACACTTAGAAGCGATTTTCAGAAATAATTACTCTAACTATCCTTAATCACAGTTTGATAATTCAATGCACACAATGTATTAGTGCTTAGCCGGGCGGCCCGCAGTGACGGTAGTGGTTCAGTGGCTAGAGTTGCTAGCTCTTAGTCGACCGAATTCAACTCACACTTGATTCTACTTCAATTTTACTTTTTAACAAGTAAGAAAGCTACAGTCGAGTGTGTTTGACTGTAAAATACCCGCTACCCAGTTTTGTAGAGAACAAAAATATTTTTGAAATATTAAGAAAACTTGATAAATTTGCTAAACAACAAAATATAACAAGTAAGAAAGCTACAGTCGAGAGTGGTCGACCGTATGATACCCGCAACCCATTTAGAGAGATAAACTAAAAACTTAAATGATATTTGAATAAAAAAAAGAGTATACCAACATTTGTTATTTTTTGTATATATTTATATAAAAACATTCATAACATACCGACATGGTCATACTGTCAAAGGAATAAAGCACGATCAGCTGCAGCAGTGAATTTTGCATATAAAATTGATTCTTTAATAACTTCCTTGTTTTTCATTCGATCTCAACCAAATTCACAGGCATCATTGAGACTATAATTATTATTATGCATACTATTCAATGCTCTAGGTCTATTATTACGGCTTTTCCAGTTTTTGGGGGCGGAAAGGGGCGTGGCAAAAATCTAAAACAAACTGGATCTGCGTAAGACCTACTCGAATACTGTCACCAAATTTGATATATCTAGGTCATTCACCTCCATATGCATTGGGCACAACTATTTATACCCGCTACCCATAGGGTAGAAGGGTATTATAACTTAGTGCCAACAGAAAATGTATGTAACAGGCAGAAGGAGGCATCTCCGACCACATAAACTATATATATTCGTGATCAGTGTCAACAGCCGAGACGATATAGCCATGTCCGTCTGTCCGTCTGTATGAACACCTAGATCTCAGAGACTATAAGAGCTAGAGCTACCAAATTTAGGGACAGTACTCCTATAGGTCCTACGCAGATCAAGTTTATTTCAAAAGTTGGATGCCACGCCCCTTTCCGCCCCCAAAAGTCTGTAAAAGCCGTAATAATAGACCTAGAGCATTGAATTTTAGAGTGCATAATAATAATTATATTCTCTATGATTCCTGTGAATTTGGTTGAGATCGAATGAAAAACAAGGAAGTTATTAAAGAATCAATTTTGTATGCAAAATTCACTTGCAGCTGCCCGCGCTTTGTTTGTTTGGTTGACAGTGTGACCATAACGGTGTTGTGGATTTTTATTCGCTATTTTCAAATATATACAAAAAAAACAAGTTTTAGTATATTTGGTATATTTTTTGTTAAAATATCATTTAAGTTTTTTGTTTTCTCTCGAAATGGGTTGCGGGTATCATACGGTCGAGCACTCTCGACTGTAGCTTTCTTACTTGTTTTATAAATAATTTAACAAATAACTTTACTTCTACTTACCAAAATTATAGGGTATATTAAGAGTATTATGCACAAATGGCTTACCAAACTACACATCAGTACACAAAGAACTTTAGGAGTTATACGCGATTAACATAAAAAAACGTTACTTGTTCTAGATTTATGCATATTGTGGGCGAAGGGGGCGTGGCATCCAACTTCTGAAATAAACCTTATCTGCTTCAATAAACAGAAGCGTTCAACAAAAATGAACTATTTCGAGATATCCGACAAAAGGTTCCTACCGGAGTTGAAGTACAGTTCTTAAGCGCGTGCACTTGGCATTCAGCTACAACATTGTCGTCAATCTGGAGCACTGCATTCTTCTGTGATACTGGATATAACGTTATTTCTTTGCATACTTCTTTGATTTTAGGAAACTTAATAATAAAGTGAAGGGCATTAGAAGACTGTAATACTTTCACGGACGCAACGGACATAAGGTCAGCTATGGGGATTTCCGTGGGTTCATCAAGCCACAAACATATTTCAAATCTGATTAATTCAATATATAAGGGATTACGATGTTAATTTTTGCAAGGGTTGCCGCCAGCATTAAATTCTGCAGTTCCAACAGCAACATTCTGTTCCGAGCTTAAAGTGTCTCGTATAAGTTCCCTGAATCTTTCTGCTCTTTCTTTGCAGTTTTTAGCAATGACAGTGACTGTGCGCTGATTTTTTTGCTCTTGGATTCTCGTATTAATCGCTACCTGCCTGTTGTTAGCTTTTATTAGTTGTAGCTCTGTGAATTTGATGTTCTCAAAATCACTGGCATTGAGTGTTCCCGCTACTACATTGAGGGCAGTGCCTAAAAGGTCCAAGCTCCTTGCAACACTAAGGTGCACGTTGAGAGCTTCCAGCAAATCTTTGAGGTGGGCCGCATCTACGGCTAGAAGCTTCTTCATATGAGACTGTGGAAACATAAGTAAGATATAGCAGGAATCCAAACCTGGGAAAAGCGGACAAAACGGATGTCTTATTACTATGTCTTCCTAACGAAACTCTTAAATGTTTCTTTAACTAGCCTAAAATGCTAAATTGCTAAGAGGAATGCTAGTTGGGGTAGGCTACCTTTCTTAAGTTTAGTTCTCGCCCTACTTAATGTTGTCTTTGTGGACTACCCTCCTTTTAATGAGAACGATCGTTCCAAGGTCTCCTTCAACGATCTGTTCTTCACATGAGGGTGTGAGCTTATTGCCCAGGCGGCGATTTCTTTTCACTATGACCTTTTCGCCCACTTTGAAAATTCTATTTTGTCGGTGAAAATTCATTCTGGCC
Organism: Drosophila immigrans; assembly: GCA_963583835.1. Classification (NCBI taxonomy): domain Eukaryota; kingdom Metazoa; phylum Arthropoda; class Insecta; order Diptera; family Drosophilidae; genus Drosophila; species Drosophila immigrans. The sequence continues at coordinate 2,062,951 of OY757145.1, forward strand.
CGAAGCGCATCTTGCGCATTTCTTAGCTTTGCAGATATTTCTTGTTCGAACTCGCCTGCGGGCATATGAATGGCATCAACCGGTGTCCGGTTGATGATTGAGTGTATAGCTCGGCTATATTCGATAGTGGCCAACATTATGACTTCGACTGAGTCACGAATGTGTCTTTGAAGCTTGAGGCAATAAGCGAGCTCGACTAGAGTGCTATGGAAGCCCTCAACCTGGCCGTTGGAGGTGCTATGCAGGGGAGGCGCATTGACAATGTGTACCCCGTAGTTGTTTAACAACATGGTCTTTAGACTTTGCAAAATTTAGCGAGGGTTCATTATCGTAGTAAACGGTTTTTGCTTGGGGGAAGAAATTCATGATCTGCCGTAATGGGACTTTTAAGTCGTCAATAGTGCGCGACTGAATTGACTGTTCGGCTGCAAATTTTGAAAATTTGTCCACGCAGGTTAAGAAAAATCTCTTGTCTGTGGAGAAAATATCAATATGTAGAAATTTTCCTGGGGACTCGGGAATTGGAGTTTCTTCTAGTTCATGTTTTTTTGGGTGTCTGTCGTATTTAGCTGCTGAGCAGACTTTGGAATTTTCAGCAATTTCTTTGGCTATCTTTGCCATTTTTGTAAAAAGTATTCAGAGAGGGCTTGCTTAGCATTTTTTTGAGCTGCTCTGAGCGCTCTGTTATGTTCATGCATTTACTGCGCTTGGATTTATCAAGTTGAAGAGTTCGTCGAGAAGAGCTGAACTGTCAGCGAAGCTTACTTCATGACGCCTTTTGTCCCCAAAAATAATGAAACTGCTATTTGCGGGAGCACGCGCCTCGTCGATGATTATTTGGTTTTGGAAGCAATTGAGTGGTTTTTCTGTTGACTCAATTGTGTAAGATAGGGACAGTTCGCTTTGAAGTGTTGCTGCTCAGCATCCGGCTCGTCCAAAGCATTAAGCTGCTGTTGCGACAAAGCGTCTGCGACCAAGTTTTCCTTGCCTGGCCTATAGAAGAGGCAAGCATTCGTTTCTTCAATGCGCGCCTTCCACCTTTTAATTTTGGCGTTCGGATTCGACTCCGAAACGGCAAATGTTAAAGGTTGGTGATCGGTGAAGATATTTATGTCTTTAACACAGTAAAGGTAATGGCGTAGTTTGCCGAGGGCCCAAACTATGGCCAAAAGTTCCCGGTCATTGGTGGCGTAGTTAACCTCTGGGGCTTTCAATGTCATAGAGATCATTGAGATAGGGCGACCCTCCTGAGAGAGCACTGCTCCGATACTATACGCTGAAGCATCTGTCGTTAGATCAAATGGCTTCTTAAAGTCGGGGTAACTGAGCATGATATTTTCAGATGAAAGAATGTTGGGCAGCTTTTGAAAAGCGTGCCGTTGTTTATCGGAGAATTCGACCGGAATATTCCGATACCTATGCCTACTAATTAAACCATTCTCACCCTTTAGGATGTCAGAAATGGGCTTTGCTATTGCATCAGCGCAATCAACGCTGGTGAAATTGTCATTCGCACATTTGTGAAATTTTATTGTTTCGGATTTTGCACCAAAGCTGAGTTGGCCAGAGGAAAGGCAAAGTGAGACCCGCTTGTGTAAGTAGGTCCTGTCCTACAATCCCATCAAATGTGGATAAGTCTGGTAACAAAAAAATGTGGGTTTTTTGCCAAACAAAGAAACAAGGCACTTATGCGTGATTTTGGCTGTGCCATGAATCGAGTAAGTAGTGAAAGTGGATTCTACTGGTCGCACCCTTTTTAATTCTTTGAAGGGTCTTATATACTTTTTGGACGCACCAGTGTCAATGAGAAGTCTCATTTCGACCCCTGCTACTTTTCTTGTGATGTATGGTAGGAGGGAGTTACCCCTAAAAAATTGATGCCATCGGAATCATAGTCATCGGCTATTTGCTCTTCGGCTGCGGCTGCATTGTCGGCATATGCCTCTGCAGATGTACCAGCTTCATAAGCCGCGTGATTGACCCTCTGTCTTCTCTGACCACCGTTACGACCAGATGTAGGTGGTCTCTTAAAGGCCTGATGTTTACTGGAGTTGCCATATGACCCACTCCCTTTGTTCGATCTACCGCTTTGCTGGTCAGAGTGCTTCTGTTGTTTGACGAAATGCGGATTCTTGGACCCGCTCTGCTGCATGTCTCCTTGCTGCTGGTACTTGTCGTGTTGACGACCTTGTGGCTATTCTACGCTCGTTTTCTTCCTGCCCATTAGCGAAACTAGCGGAAAAGGCATACCTATCATGGTTCGCTTCTACTTCCTGTGCCAGCGCAAGAGCTGACGGCAAGTCTTTAGGCTTAGCCGCAAACAAGACATCCATCAAGTTGCGCTTTAAGCCTGAGATGAATACGCATAACGCGTCATCTCTGAATGCCATACTTGACTCCTATGACATATTGAGTTTATTTGTAAGTAGATTGAGTTTTTTCTCCACTTTGTCATAATACTGCAGGAGTGTCAAGGTGCTCATATCCTGCTCGATTACGCGGATACCTCTTTTGTCTTTATAAGTAAAGTCGAGGCGGTTAATAATGGCATCAAAGTTCAAAACGGTGCCGAACTGGCCCAATACACCATCGGCATCCCGCCTAATTTTGCACCAAAGTTTCAAACTGTTCGGCATCCATGTTTGGATAATATTTCTTGTGAGGTGTTAATTGCGCGTTGGCAACAGTCTCACTGTGAAGATTTGCAGTCGTCTGAGTCTGACCTGCGCCTATCACGGTCGCTGTAGCAAAAAAATGATTTGTTCATGGGTTTAAATGCTGACAACGAAATTCAAAGAGTACCACCACTGCCGCAGGTTAATATCAGCGACAGAATGTTTGTTGACAGAAGAAGAACAACACTGTTGCAACAACTAAGCAAACGATCGTACTTTATTGTTTTTTTTTTTTTTTTTTAATCTGATCACTCAAAAATGTAAAAATGTTTAATTTGAAAGGTCCATAATTTGGGTCCATAATTTTTGGGTCGTGTTCGAGCAGCAGTCTATTCTAGTAAACGCACTTCGCAGCCCAACCTGCTTGCGCGCAAGGTTGGTGACAGGTCGCTGCCCGAAGAGCTCCAGAGGCTTCGGTGTAACGGGGAAATTTTAATGTTCAATGGTCGGAAAGAGCTTTAACACTTGCACTGTTTGTTTCACAGCACAAGCTTATCTTTAAAGCGCTTGACTGCTTGCACTGATTTCGTTCAAGATAGCTTACAGTGTATCTTTAGTTTTTTTTAAATATCTTGGATATTCGGACACTTGCACTTAAATTTTTGCAAATAAGTTTAGTCACTTGTACTGTTAACTGTATTATTTTTCACAGCACAAAGAGGTCGTGGATTTAATTTGTTCGTTACGTTGGGCGCCAATTAAGTGTTTCGAGTTGTTTTTATTTATTATTTTTTTTGTATTTAATAAATTCACAATTTTAGTATTTTTTAAATTTTTTTTTATTTTTATTTTTATTTTATTTAAAGCCCACTATGAACAGTCGACATTGAAGAAATTAATAAAATTATGACTAAAAGAGTAAAATTATGATTAAAAATATTTTTATAGTTTAAACAGAAAAAAAATAATTCAATTAACCCAGCATTCGCTGCATGGTTTGGGGAAAACCCAGGAAAAACCCAATCAGGTCAGATGGTAGGTTAGTTAGCTAGTATTTAATTTTTGTTTTAATTTCCAACACCATGTTAGTTGCTAATTATTGTGAGCTAAGAATGATAGAATACAATTTTTAATATTTAGAAGAGATGCATCGGCGTTGAAAACACAGTAGAGTCTGTTGTAGTCAGCATAGAGAACTCGAAAAGATTCATGCTTAGAATTGTTAGTTGTACTGAGGTTAAGAGATTAGGGTGTGAAGTTACGTGTATGTCTAACCTGGACAGAAAGGTTTATATGCCTAAGAAGGTTGGGAGAATCAATATCACACTTTAGTAGTTTGACTATAAACATAACCTCAAGCATACTACGGCAATTAATTAATGAGGGAAGATTATGTAAAATAAGTCTACTATTATAAGAGTGTAAGTCAATACCTGAAACCCAGTTAAAGCCTCTCAACGCAAAAATCAGAAATTTCTTTTGTACAGACTCGATAAGATTGTTATGATTTGAGTATTGTGGTGACCAAATACAAGAACCGTATTCCAGAATGGGACGGGCTAGCGAAACAAAAAGAAGCTTTGTCGTATAAGGGTCATCAAATTCCTTTGCCCATCGCTTGATGAACCCAAGAACTTGAGTCGCTTTGTTGACAGAAATTGAAATGTGTTTGTCAAACTTTAGCCTATGATCTAGAAGAACTCCTTTGAACATGGGCACCACTCTTAAATATCGCGCCACCGCAATACCACCAGAGCGTGCGCATTTCTTACGCAGCTGCCGGTAAGTTATCAACATGAATGGCACGAGTGACATCGTTCTTGAGACTTTCGTTTCCAAAGAAAACAAATGACTTGCGCTAGCCGCTTGTCGCGCAGCTGCTAAACTTCATTTGATCACGCATACCAATACGCGCTAACACATATATAGAAATGAAAGCCCGTCGGATCGAAATATGTATGCCCGTGCTCATCGTTCCGCATTTGATCTGCGACTGAACTGAGTCTGTGCGCTCGCTACGCTCTGCGTTCGAACTTGGATTTTCGAAATGAGCCGAACGCTCAGGGGTTCCAATCGGCTTTGCTGGGGTTGCAATAACGCTATTGAAAATGAGTTGGCATATCTATGTATTGTATGGTTAGTGGTTAAAGCTTCGATGTATTGATGCAAGTCGTAAAGTCTAATGTAAGTAAATTTGTTAATGTAATAAACAAAGTTTTTTCAGTTTCATTCCTTAATATATTCTATTTTAATGATATGATAAGTACGGCCAGAGTGGCGGTTTCCTCCAGATTTTGGGGATTTTGAATTGCGATTGAATTGCGGGAAAAATTGTCTGGCTAACATATTTTACAGCAGAAAATGAGCATTGCTTACAGCCTGTACAAACGCATTTTCTTTTTCTTTACCAGACAACTATTGTCTTCTTATCGTCTAGTCAACCCGATACTTTTTAATAAATAAAGAAAATTTAACTTACTTTGATATGCGATCTTGATAAAGGTCTTCGTTAGAGCCGGTAAAAGCAGCTGGTCTAACGTCAAAACAGACCAAGATCGAATTCGTAGCTCTTCTGACCGAACTATCCAAATAAAAAAAATTAACCACAAGGGAATTTGATCATTTTGAATTATATTTAAATTTTTTCACGGAAGCTAAAAATTATAGAAATTTATTAAAAAATGTGGATATTAAGTACTTTAAAAGTACATATTCATTTATATTCGTTCAAATATTTACATATACTAAACTTTATTCTTTGTGTAAAACTAATACCTATAAATATGTGTATCCGGTGTACGTATGCATTTATGTATGTATAACATATATGTCAAATTATAATTTATTTTATTTGCCGCACTGAATTTGTTATTCAGTCTAAATATTCAATATCTCTGTTGTAAATTGATCAGATATTTGAATAGTCACCTTCGTATGTTCACCGCTTCGCATGCACAAGTTTGCTTTTTATGCAACCGCATTCCTCATACTTTTTCTTTGTTTTCCGAACATTTATTGCAAATAATAAACTTGGATGTCTAGAACTAATTTGTTTTGATATTTTACAACATGTTGCCTTATCCACTTAAATCTGATTATAAAGAATATTCATGTTTATTGCATATTAAGCAATTTAATTAATATTGCTGTTTCGGGTTATATAAAAGCAGTGTCACCATATTTTCAAGTCAATCTAGACAAGATTTAGTGTATTCTTCCTTGTAACTAGAGCCGACGTCGATGTTTTATATTCGAGAATCAAAATGCTCTACCGATCATCTAAAATACAAAATTTTGAAGAATATTTTGGAATAAGAAATTCCTATGATGCTAAATTAAAGATAATTATAGGAAACTGGATTTTTATATTCGAGATGACAACAATGTCTTCGTTTCCAGTTGTACTTGTTTGTGTAGAAACGCAATAAACACTTTGGTATGTATTTTGTGTTTTTATTTGCCACATATTATGTGGACTTGACTTATTTTGATGTCATTGGTTTCATTTTGATAAATTTTAACTAAATTATTTTTATCGAATAGAGCCAATTATGTCGAATTTTTATAAAATGGTACAAAATAGTTTGAGGTAAAACTTAAATAAACTGAAGAACAAGAACCTTTGTAGAATAAATCCGATGGCGTTTTCGAAAAGGAAAAGAACGTTTTTTGAATATGTAATTAACTTGATTATTTTATTATTTATTGGGCGCATGTCATTTTAATAATAATTATAAGAATTTAATTTATCTGAGAACAGGTCTAAATATTCTGCAATCATGGTTGTTTTTGCACAGCCCTATCAGTGAAATTTTATCTTGTAGAAAGTAAACAGTGTGTTTTGCGTGTGTAGGCTGAGCGGAATTTTTGGCTGAATATTATTTCGCTTTGAAGATCAGCTAATTTGAGGTCTAGACTCATTCCAGTTCGCTTCTGCAGTAACTTTTCGTTAATGTATGACGTATTGAAAACTTATAAATAAAGGAGACAACTAAGAATTTATATCTGTTTTATTATGTGGAGTTCATCTGGGAACACGCCTTGAGAAGTAAATTGCTGTTCAAAAGAAACTTTGTTGCTCTGAGTGGAAGCAACTAAAATGATTTTGGCCCGACTATACGCTACCACTATATCATATTTTAAAGTTTTTTTTTTTTACTATTTGATTTAATTCAAATAAGACATGAATATGATGGCTACAGATACTGTCCTCCATTTGGACATACATATATATATATACCCACTACATAGAGGGTTGAAGGTTATGATACCATACTGCAAATACAAAACATGTGTATATTACAGGCAGAAGGCGGCAAACTTATCTATATTTTCAAGTATATAGATATAAGTATGAATATGGATTTACCAATACTATATATAAGAGCTACACTTTCCAAACATTTGAATTTTCGTTGCGCAGGTTAACTCTGCAATACATTGGTTTAGAACTGTGTTTTGTATAGCGGGTATCACACAGTCGAGCATTGTCGACTGTTGCTTTCTTACTTAATATTTGTAACTACATGCATCCAAGATTACTAACTACTAGTTAATTGCGTAATTTGCTATGGCATTGGTGCATGAATGGCACAAAAGTTGGGATTTGTTCCAATGAACATTTTGTCTAATCATACTACTGAATCACTATCAAAAAATTAAACATGTGAATGTAATGGCACTTGAACTGAAACTTAAAAAACTATACACTGATGCTAACCTATATTATTTATATATTTAATTTGAATATTTACATAATGAAAAATCAAATGCTATAAATATATATACCAACGGTAGGAACTATCGATGGCATTATTGATGGCTGGGGGCCATAGATCTGCCATCGATTGCACTAACTATAGGGGACGATATTTGGAGGTTATTTATTTTTGAAATTCATTTCCATTTAACATTGATAAATTTCTTCAAGGTTTTTTGGGAAAGTTAGCCAACTGGGCCAAATTAAAACTTATTTAATTACAATTTTCTGATCAAATCATTTTGAATGAAGTCGATATTAATAATAATATAATAAATAGATTTAGTTTGAAATTATTATAAATTTGGAATTCGCATATGATTAGTAAAGGGCAATATCAATATTTTATGGGTATCGGGAAAATTTTTGTGGACTATCGATTGTGATATCGATCGATAGTTATCCACCTCTAATTCTATATGTGACTTGTATACGGTGTACTCAACATTAAACCTCCTTTTGCGATACAGAATTAAAATTTCCTATGCTTAGTCGTCAATGTCACGCATTGAAGACAGGTCCATTTCCTCAGATGAAAATCCAGAAGGTGAAAGACTCTCGGCTGGGTAATGATAGGTGGCGTTGGGTTCATTCATCTGAAGACTCTGCGTCGGTGTTCGACGATCGGCTTGGTTCATCTCCTGCAAATGATAGGCAGCAGCAGCAGCAGCTGCGGCAGCTGCTGCCTGTACTACACCTTCAGGAGTAGGACCCTCATTGGGTGAAGAGCTCGGACCACCACCACGGCACCAGAGCTGTCGCATCTCAGCACGGCGATTTCGCATTAAGACTTTGTACTCAGATATGCGCATCTTTTTACCATCCACGATGCAAGTGCGTTTCGGACGCGGTCGATAACGATAGTCGGGATGCTGCTCCATATGCAGTTTCGATAAACGCGATTGCTCCTCATAATACGGTTGCTTATCAGCGTTTGACATTGCTTTCCATCGAGCTCCCAATATTTTTGATATATTAGAATTATGCATGTCAGGGCAGGCTTTCAGTATCTTCCTGCGTTCGTCCTTAGCCCAAACCATAAAGGCATTCATTGGCCGTTTGATATGTGGCTTATGATGAATGTGCTGCCGTTGTACCTGAGGCTGTGGCTGTGAAGCTGTGGGAGACTGATGGCTATGTCCAAGGCATTCTGGATCTAAAACAGCGGATCGCTCCGAACTTGTCCCGCAGCTGTTAATCGAATCGCGACTGGATCTGCCGGCTCGCGTATTTCCGACTCGAGTGCTGCTGCTGGTAGACAAGCTTGGATTACATGGATCACCAATGCCACCACTATTTGGATTCCACAAACGTCCCTGCAATTGATAATTCAAAGGTTATCACAAAAATTCACATCCTGACTATAGCTTATTTCTTTAAGGTTTCAAGTACCACTAGTGTCTTTGAGAAAAATGTCAAATTGTGCTTTTAAGCCATTAATTGTTGATCTTCGTTCTTTAGAACTAATATCACGATTAAACTTCACCCTTTCCTTACTACCTTCAATTTTATTTGGGTATATTTAAGTAATTAAACAAGGAATTCGATAGTATTTTTTTAATTTTAGTTTTTTGTAAAGGTCAACAGTAATTTTTGTTTAAACAATTAAAATTATATATTTCAAAGACTATATTTTGAAGAAAAAATACTAATACACACGTTTGTTTGACTAAAAAAACGTAAGAAAAGTTTGAGCCATGTGACCCTTAAATTTTTATAAAATCTGTGCGATTTGACCCATATGTATTATATACTATGACTAACTGATTTTATAAATATGTAGTACATGACCATTTCCATTTTAAAATGATGTGACATTTATACGGCAAAGTATAAATACAAAAAAAAAAAAAATATCAATGTTTACTAATCTTATTTATAAAAATGGAAACTCATTTTTGTTTGTGGTTGGCTATCTTCGACCAGACGCAACCGATTTTAATTTGGTTTGTTAAGTTTTAGTTTAAGTCTTAAGTGTTCTTAATTTCTGTAATCTGTGCTAAAGAAAGTTACGGAGACGTAACGGATATTCGCAGTAATAAACGACAATGTCAACCCAATAAACACATACCTTTTCAGCCCCACACTTGTCAGTGCTAGGATTTCTTATCAGAATATATTGTATCATTACATATTGTATTGGGCTTTTATACCCGCTACCCATAGGGTAGAATGGTATTATAAATTAGTTAGAATTCCTTCTTAAAACAAGATTTCTTCCATATCTTTCTTTTAACATTAAAGCAGTCTTGTTTCGAGATTAAAATTTTCTTAAAAGAATGTTTTAAGATCGAGAAATTCTTAAATACAAGAATTTTATTCTTGATCTTTATTTCTACTAAGTATGGTGTTAGAAGAACTGTCGCGATTTATTCTTGAAGCGGTTTGTTGTAGGTTCTTGGTGTAAACTCTAATCGATTTGAATGTAAAACAACCCTTGCTTTAAATATAATAAACTGTAATGGTAAGATATAAAATAGGAAATGAAACTAAAAATATTGTATTTTAAGTTTTTTTATAAGCAATCTAAATTCAAAAATTTGGTTCTTAAATCAATAATTGCGTTCTTGATTCAAGAATTTGCTTTCTGAGTGAAATGTTGACATTTTTCCATTATTTTTATTTTCCTATTCTCAAATTCAGAATGTTTCTCATATTATTAAAAGCTATAAACTATCGTATTTCAATAATGCTCAATCAAGAATTGTTATTGAATTTTATTCATGATTAAAGAATTTACTTTCTTGCTGCCATTTTGATATCATATGAGCATGCAAGCTTAAAACCATTCGATACATTGGGACTTTTCGGATCATCAATCCATCGAAGCATTAAGCATTTTTGCTTACAGACTAATCGAAAAGTCTGATAAAATCTTTGAATCAAATAACTACGCTCTACTTACTCGAGATTGCAAAAAACCAGTCTCGACATCAGCAAACAATGGGGACGTTCGATGCTGTAGTGGCGTGGCTGAGATGTGAGCGTTAACGGGGACTGATGTCGTTGGGGTCGCCATTTGTTGCCAGTTTAGTGGTGGGCTGGGAACAATCGGGGTCAAGTGATCTCGTGAATCTCGTTGGCAAGATGCGATAATAGGCGACGATCCACGGGAGCCTTTGGGTTTTGATAAATTCAGAGGTGCGTCCATTTCAGATGCTTGTCCGTGAATTCGTTTCGACTTGTTTACATCCTCCGCGGGTGATGTTGGAAAATATATAGAGATTGGGCTGTCTTCAGCTCGGTTATTCTGACTTCTAACCAAAGAGCGGCCACTTGCTTGCGGTGAGTCCGGCGGAGTATTATGACTGTTGTATGACAAAAAAACTGGAGATTCTGCTCTCGATGATCTATCCTCAATTTCCAGCCTACTTGCCGTTCTAATTTCGGGTTCTTCAGTAGCACAATAGGTTGTATCAGTTGCATTGCAGGACATTGAGTTGTTGTTTCTTTTACTGTTACTATCGATGTTAATATTAGTTTTATTGTTGTTACTGCTATTCTTGTTTGTGGCTGCCACTGCTGCTGCGGCCAAAGCAGCTTGAATGTGAGCGGCTGCAACTGCTGCTGTAGGCCACATTGCCTGCATTGACATGTTGTGGGAGTGATTATAAATATGATTATAATAATGCTGTATTTGCTGACTCACATGACTATGCCCAGCGGAAACCAGAGGTGTTGGAGGCACTGCCGATGGACGCAAGAATGGGAGAAACGGCACTAAACTACTGCTCACTGCGTCGGATACACTATCATGGTGAAGATGGTGCTGCAACTGCAATTGCAAACGCGGGGATTGCGGCTGTGACTGCATCTGTAATTGCTGCTGACGGAGTGCCCCACCAATTCCACCAAATCGTCCAGTTCCAAACTGAGCGCTCAGTTGGTCCTGCAGCTCTTGGATACAATTTTCTTGGTGTAGGCGCTGTGCGCTTTGCAACTGTTGTTGTTGTTGTTGCTGATTGCTTAATGCCTCAATATCGGTCATGCTTTCGAACTGTGCCTGAAATAAAAGTAATACCCGAAAAGTATTATTAATTAAGCTTCAACAGTCGACAAAAAAATCGAGTTTTTATTTGAATTAACGTATTACCATTTGTGTGTTCGCAGACATGCCTAACTTAACAGTCATAACCGACAACTCCTATGTTAAATTTTAGGAGTTTTAGCCATACTCAAAAACTTAACATTAGAATGTTGACGACAACTCAACACTATCTACCCTTTAATTTTTTGTTTGGCAATTTGTTCTTGATCTGTGTAAGAGATACACTAATACTGTCACCAAGATTGGTTTCTCTAATCCGTACATGCAGAGGGAGATGCGTATATGGTCTCAGGTGTTGGCGCTTATAAAGTATATAGTATGTACTTTAAAAGCTTGAGTAGGCCTTCTACTGTCTGCAACGTACAAAGTGCTCTAGCTCTTAAAGCCCCTGAGGGTCAGCGAAAATCTTCTGACTGAACCCGCCGCAAGGGTGCCGGCTGGGCAATGGAAACCTCATCGTCTCGGGTAACAGTATGATGCACTAGGCTGCCCTCAAGGCCTTGCAGTTTTTAGCAAGTCTTACAGATCCAATCTGAAAGGCGAGGGACCAAAACCATGGTCACAGGTACTTGGAAAATGCACCCCTTCGATTCACGATGGAAGAGGACAAAAGAATGTGAAATCAGTTTGGGATGTCAGCCCAAAAGTCGGTGGCATGTGCAATCGCTACTATAGGCGGGCACGGGAAGGAGCAATCCTCTCTGCGTGACGCCAGTGGTCACAAAGATGGATCATACATTAGCATGCTTCGTAGATAAGAGGATGTGGAACCAACTGCCACGGAGTCGCAGTTTGTGCTCTCAGGCTCATTGATGACGGATGGCGAATTAAAGATTGCGCTAAGGAGGATGACGTTGGATCATTGGTCATCAAGGACAGACGAAGGTGAAGTGACAGTAGTCCCAGGAAAGAGTGAACGTTCGGTAAGCCAAACAAAAATTAAACTATCAATCAGTAAAAGCCAGAGGTCGGATGACGCAGCGAACGCTGCGGAGAACAAGCGGTCGTTTCCAAGGGAAAATCTTGGCCAGCTTAAATACGAAGCCGGAGCTACTATCGGCCATCATGAATAGGAGCATTCCGCAGGGGAAGCTTACTAAGGATAACTGGCTCATCCTGGAAGGAAGGACCGACGATCCAGCGAGATCTGGCCGCGACAACAGATGCGGTATTGGTCGGGAGTCGAAAAGCAAAACACTGACGATGACCTACTACTGTGGATGGACAAAGAGAAGGTGGATTAGCTGCATGGCTCCAGGAGCCATAGATTGTAAGTTGAAGTATTTGTGGTTTGGGCATTCTCTTCCCACTACAGCAACAAACTCATGACGGCATCAGTCCGTGAGCGAGGGAACGGTCCCAAACTTTGGCGGGCATCCGCGCCTTAATTCAGCAAACGCAGAATGAGGGCATCGACCTGATCCTATGGTGTGATGAAAATGCTTACCACACCATGGAGGGAGCAAAGAAACTAACTAGGGAGGATAGTGTTTGTTTAACGGGTATCCACCCCACCTCCCGCAACAAGAACGGGGCATTTTGATTTAATTCTAGCGACCAATAGCTCTCTAAAGTTACTAAAGGGACTGGAAGGCCGCAACCCAGAGTCGTTGAACGAGCGTGAGCGGAAACTGCGAACGAAACACGAATACAACGTGAGGCGGTTCTTGAGGCTCGCTGGCCTGTCCGGCAACACTCAGTCCGCTGCACCGAGTGGGAGTGTACGGTGCCAAGGTGATTCAGGCAGTAGCCGTAGCCAACCCGACGGAGGAAGTCAAACCTTCCAAGTCGAAGTTGGTGGAACCAACGAAATCCAAGTCACCTCCAAAAGGGAAAAAGTGTGCACCCGGTAAGCTTTCAAGAGCCACACTTCCTGGAAAGGAAAGAACGGTGAACAAGCTACCGAAAAAGGCCAACCCATCTGTCAACAAGAGGCAGGGGTCGGACGACTCGGCGAAGGCTTCGGAGAGCAAGCGGATATGTCCTGGGGACATCCTGGCCAGCTTAAGCACGAAGCCGGAGCTACAGGTAGCCATAATTGACAGAAGCAACCCGGATGGGAAGGTCTCAATCGATAACTGGCTTATCCTGGAAGGGTTAATCGACCAGGGGATAGTGCCATCACTCGACCGCAGAATCCGTTCGTGGCAGAGTTTGACGGCATCAACTGGTAAAAGGGTGTCAAAGTGGTGGCATGTGCCAACGAGGAATCCCTGCGATTGCTCAAAAAAACACTGTTGAAGTTGGAAGCTCCTTGGCCAGGAGCAATGATTGACGTTGTCCCTGTGAACCAAATTCCTGAGTGAACGCTGATTAAGGTCTGCATCCCACCTCCCATCTGGGAGGGTCGAACCACCATTATACTGATTAAGAGCCAGAATGCGGACTGCCACATAGCGGACTGGACGGTCAAGAGAGGTCTAGCCCGAGACAAAGGAAACGGCAAGCATCTCTGGATCGGCATTGGTCCGGAGATCAAAAGCCAAATCTTTTGTAAGCAAGGCCGGCTGAAGATGGGAATGGGATGCGTTGCGGATATGCTGGGTCGACCGGAGGGAATTCGGGTAGTGCACAATTATCTGCACCACTCGAGGGTTCCTTCCATAGACCTACCACGGTGGATGGACAAGAAGAGGGTGGATGTCCATCTCATCCGAGAACCCTGGGTCGTAGGTGAAAGGGTTTGTGGATTGGCTGTCCGCGGATACCATCTCCTTGTCCCGAAAACTGTGGTAAGTCCAGAACCTGTATCGTGGTAACAACCGGACTTAATGTGCTCTTCTCTTCCAGATACATCAAGAGGGACTTGACGGTAGTGCTATGCGAGCGAAGGAACGGTTTAAAACTATACCTGGCCTTGGCATACCTCCCGTATGAAGAGAAGGATCCACCGTCGGAGCCCTAATTCAGCACGCACAGGAAGAGGAAGAGGGGAGCAAAGACACCAACTAGAGAGGGGAGTCGCTGCTTGAATTCGTGATGCTCAGATACGGAAGGAAGCGAGAAGACTTTACAATAGAGCTAAAGTCGGAAACTGCCAGGTAGACTGAAATGCTTTCCATCACAGTTTCACAAGACCTTAAAAAAGGAAATTAGACAGGCAAAAAGAGATTCATGGTCTACATTTT